>OX940974.1:39631628-39751720 GCA_954871275.1 Leptopterna dolabrata | reverse complement strand
AAACACAAAAAATAACTATTTTATACCCATTTGGTTTATTATTCTGTGAATAATACAGCTATGTTTTCGCTCTGAAAAAAAATTGTATAACACCCCCCTCAAATTTTTTTCTTTTACGTTTCAAGGTGCGTAGATTCCAAAAATTCAATGTCAGTCCGCCGTCCACCGTATCACGCGTAACTACTTCAATTTCGGTCTAAAAAAGTCGTTCTTTCGCACGCAGGCTCCATTTGGGCCATAGCTGTGTCCCGAAACTTTGCAGCCTGATCGGAATAAACCCAAGAGTGTTATGAGTGAAAATGGGTGTAAAAGTAGGTATTTTTTGTGTTTTAGCAACATGAGCTTTTGAGGTTATCGTTTTCCATGTTTTTTGGAACGAGAAGACCGAATCATGCATGCAGTTATGCCGTATCATACATATCTACTTCAATTTCGGTCTAAAAATTTCGTTCTTTCGAAGACAACAATTTTCTCAGCCCTACCCAATCAAGTCAGTTTTCAAAGTTTGTCATCACTCTTTCCAAGATTTTTCAGGTGAAATGTCACCTTGGAACGAGATTAACTTACCGGGAAATAATATTTTTAGTTGGGTCATAGATGCACTTCAATAGTTGCGTCATCTTGCTCGGATTCCAAATCCGATGAACTTGGTAAGACGTATCTTATTCAGGAACTAGCTGTGTACCCGCGCTTCGCAACGGTAGAACAGACCCCCCCTGTATCCCCCCCTCCTCAACTGATCAGAAACCTTCCCCAATGCCAACCCTAACTGCCTTTAACCCCCCCCCCCCCCCCCCCCCGTATCCTATGAACCCTCCCTACCTGGTTAGAAACATTCCTCAATGTTCACACAACAAATTCCCAAAGTTGCACTCCAATTGGTCAAGTAGTTTTGAAATTTCTGTAGACCCCCCCCCCCCCTCTCATAACCTGTAGCCCCCTCCCACTAACATCCTGATTGAAGTACCACTTGAATGTACTCGTCGAGCTGAATCCAGAATCTAATTACAATCGGATTTACGTCCAACCGTTCAAAGTTATTATAAGCATAAACGTCCTCATAGAAGTGATTATAACACGTTTTTTAGTAGTATTTCATTCATAGCGTTTCAACGGATGGACAGATTCAAATGCGGATTTTTCATAAACCTTCCCAGATAAATTCTGCGTCAAATGGTACCAGCCGCAACTTTCTACGTTCAGCCGTTCTCAATTGATGCCGAGACATTATAAGCATAACCGTCCTCATAGAAGTGATTATAACACGTTTTTTAGTAGTATTTCATTCATAGCGTTTCAACGGATGGACAGATTCAAATGCGGATTTTTCATAAACCTTCCCAGATAAATTCTGCGTCAGATGGTACCAGCCGCAACTTTCTACGTTCAGCTGTTCTCAATTGATGCCGAGACAAACAAACAGACAGACAAACAGACACTGTTTTATTATATGTATAGATAAGTCACGAATCATCTTTATGTGGCGCCAGTCGATTCGAGCATTGTACGAAAAATTGAAATCTTTATTCAAATGATATTTTCTTGTTTTTGCTTCATAATTTCACTGAATGAATCCTATTTCTTTGTTTCACTGAACTTATTTTGTATAATGTTTGCGAATTTGTTTCACTGCGAGTTGTTGTCACCTTTTATCACTATTGTGTAGAAGAATCTGTTTGTCGTGGAAAAAAGTGCAAGCTCAGTGATAAGTAGTGATAAAGAAGAACTCTCTCTTTGAACTCTGAGGGTTAAAGGCAATGAATAGTTTGTGCGTCGTCGAGTCCGTGAGCCGTCAGTCCTGTCTCGGCATTGAGTCAGAAACGTATAAAAGCTTTCAGCAATTAATGTTTATAGCAAAATTTTTACTTGCTACTGCTCTACGCGTTATTTTTTTGATGCTGCGACGATGGAATCGGGTGAGAAGCTGTGGTACCTGGCTGAGAATGGTTGGTCGGGAGCCACCACAATCCGCCTATTCAACCTAAGACACCGAAATTTGATATGGAGCCTCCGTAGGACCGGAGTGAGCCTTACAAGGTAGTGAATCAGCTTTGAGGTTCAAATGACGTGAATATCCACGACCTATTTCAAAATTCGGTGGTCAAAGTCAAATTGCAACCAAAGTTCAGCTGGTATGGAGTATGCAAGTTCAGACCCCGGAAACACTTTACTCATCAAGCTTCATCCGAAAATTATTCGCGACGCTAATGATGGTTTTTGTTTGACGGTTCCTAATTAGAGAAGCGGAGGATCAAAAAGAAACCTTTTTCATCGTTCCCCGTCGAGAGATTTTCGTACTGCTTTTCTTTCAGCAGATGGAGCTTCAAAGCTGGAGATAAGTCATTCACCCGTTCTATGAGATGCAAATGCAAACGTGATTCCACGAGTTGATACAGTTGAAGAAAACGCTGCAAAATCCTTGTCACATGGGCTTATAATTCTACTGGGCATACCTACAGAAATTGTGGCTGTTCATTTATTGTTTCTTTCATGTGCAATAATCGAAAAAGCGATTTCTGACGGTTTCCACCAATTTTGTTCCCCAAAAACACGAATTACGCTCCTTTCTTTTCAAATTATCTGTAATCATCGATAGCGCCATTTAATTATCTTGATCCCCCTTTTGGCACTTATTCTAGTGTTATTATACAAACTGATGGTGATTTCAGAAATTTCCCAGGTTTTTGACTCACTGAAAATGAATTTTGGGAGCTGAACCTTTGTTGCAACCTCAATTCTTCACTCTTTGGTCAAAATCTACTTCATATTCGGTCTTCTCGCCCTAAAAAACATGGAAAATACACTGCCAAGGTGATGGCACAGGAGCTTCCTCGTCACAATCAGAGTGACCCATTATAAAATAGAACAGACTCGGAAGCAAAATAACATAACATTACATTACATTACATAACATTACATAACGTTAAATATACATATTACATAACATTACATTACATAACATAACATTACATAACATTACATGAAATATTCATATTATACATAACATGACTTCCATAATACATTACGTCCATTATACATAACTAACCTGACCGCTCGCTTCGCTCGCTATCCGAGATTCGCTGTACGCAGTATCGTGGAACCAACAAACGACGGAAAAATCCCATACCCTACCGGGTATTTGTGCCCAATTTTATCAAAATCCGTCAAGCCATTCAGGAGTTGACCATGGTCGACCATATTTCCGCTATGGTCAGGGAATTAAAAATGCGCCTACGTTCAACTTGGTAGGCTACCGGATATTGGTGCCAAATTTGGTCGATATCCGTTGAGCAATTCGGGATTCGACCATGGAGGGGCCCATGGATGCGCTAAGGTCGACCGCGGGGGTAGTCCGAAGGGTCGATCGTAGATAGAATTTCACGTAGATTACGAATACGCGATAAAAAATAGGGGTTACCATTTCAATTAACGAAGTTGACCATGGTCGACCATAGTTCCGCTATGGTCAGGGAATTGAAAATGCGACGTTGCACAACTTGGGAGCCTACTGGATATTCGTGCCAAATTTGGTCGATATCCGTCGAGCCGTTTGGCCGTGCATAGAAGGACAGACAGACAGACAGAGCGCATGCGCAGGGCGAACCGCTGGCTCTATCATGTTGAAATTTATATGGGACCTCAATGGGCCCTACCCGCTTAATCCCTGAGAATTACATTGAAATTGGGTGAAATCTTTGGTTACTACGGCTGTAACAAGGAAATTGAATCTATTTCACGCCAGCGCATGCGCAGAGCGCACCGAGGGTCCGATCATGCTGAAATTCATACTGGAACTCACTAGGCCTTGTCCAAACAACCCTTGAAAATTTGAGCGAAATTGAATCAAAATTGTGAAAGTTATGCGTGTTTGTTGAATTTAACGTTAGCGCATGCGCAGGGCGTACCGCTGGATCAATCATGTTGAAATTTGCATGGGACCTCAAGGGGCCTTATCCGCACCATCCCTCAAAATTTGAGCTGAATCAATACAAAATCGTGGAAGTTATGGCTGTAACAAGGAAATGCGGACAGACTCACAGACTCACAGACTCACAGACCCACAGACCGACAGACACGGAACCAAATTTGTTCAGTAGGCTTTGAAACGCAAAATGCAAGTGGAAATTTTGATTTCTGAAGACAAAAATTTTTTGGCTCACGAAAGTGAACACAAGGCTTTCCGCTGCTTCGCAGACTCGGAAGCAAAAGATTCCTCACAAGCTCATGTTACAAACGCTACAAAGTCCTTGTCACATGGGTTTATTATTCTACTGGACATACCTACAGAAATGTTGGCTGTTCATTTATTGTTTCTTTAATGCGAAATATTGAAACAGCTATTTCTGATTGTTTCCACCAATGTTGGCCCTCAAAACACGAATAAGGTACGTTCCTTTTTTTAAATTCAATTATCTTAGATCGCTGGTAGTGCCATTTAATTGTATTGATTCACCTTTTGACAATTATTTTTCTAGTGTTATTATACAAATTGATGGTGATTTCAGACAAATTCCAAGGTTTTTGACTCATAAAAAATCAATTTTGGGAGCAGAACTTTTGGTAGAACCTCAATTTTCCACTGTCAAAATCGGCTTCATATTCGGTCTTCTCGTCGCAAAAACATGGAAAGAGATACCTCAAAAGCTCACGTTACTAAAACACAAAAAAATACCTATTTTGATACCCATTTTGACTCATAACACTTCTGGGTATATTCCGATCGGGCTGCAAGGTTTCGGGACACAACTAGGGCCCAATTGGAGCCTGTGTGCGAAAGAAAGAATTTTTTAGATGGAAAATGAAGCCGGTATGATACGGCCGACGGCGTATGGCGGACAGACATTGCAGTTTTGGAACCTACGCATCTTGAAACGAAAAAGAACAAATTTTGAGGGGGTGTTAGAAAATTTTGTTGCTGACCGCATACATAGGTGTATTATTCACAGAATAATAAACCAAAACACCCTATTTGTACACCCATTTTCCACCCATAACATCCTGGGTATATTCCGATCGGGCTGCAAAGTTTTGGGACACAACTAGGGCCAAAATGGAGCATGCGTGCGAAAAAGCGAATTTTTTATACCGAAAATGAAGTAGTTACGCATGAAACGGCGGACGGCGGACGGGCATTGCTTTTAATAAACCAAAACGGTCGAAATTGCTCGAAAGTAACGGAAACTGCTATGAAGTCACAAAAAGAAGCATTTTGACGATGGCAGAATGAAATAGTGCGATTTCAAAAACCAAAGTCGATTTTTGGGAAACAAATTGATCAACTTTATATTTTTCCAACCCTAAAATGGGTTGAAATAGGAACAAAAAATACTAAAATGAAAAACACTTGTTAAATATATTAATTTATTTATTAATCAAAATGAACTGAACAAATTGATAGAATAGCTAAACGTTCAAAGGTCAATACGTCCTATAATTGGGCCTTTTTTTCCGAGTTAAAAACAGTCAACATTATTTAGAAATGTAGTTGGTCTGCAGTAAAGTTTATGTGGGTACCTACGTTACTTCGAAGATGTGTCCATTGTCACACTGCATGACTGGAACTGTTTTCTGATATAATGTTAGAACTCCCTTCTCGTAGCTCTGTGCTAAACCTATGTAATCTTACTTGGTGTCCAGTGTCCACACAGGCCGAGAACCGAGCGGCGATATTAATCTTTCGAGTGTTCCTCTCTCCGCCGCCCAACCAACACCATTACGTACTTCAGTGGCAAAACATTCATTAGGTTTCAAATCACGTTCCTCAATCCTCGGTGAGTGTGATGGGTCTATAATTAGAACGGTAGAACGTTCAGTGTGCGTATTTCGTGTTATAATAACCGTGATCGTTATGCCAGAAGGCTAGATGGAACGAACACCAAAATCGTGCGCGAGAGAAAATGTGAAGATTTTTTTCCGGGAATTGTTTATTGAAACTGAATATTTAACATACATTTCATCAAGCAGTATTTCATATCAAAATAATTAATCTCACCCCAAGGTAGATTTTCAGTAAAACCTAGCCCGTGGTTGCAGCGGGGTCAGTGTATTCACTGTGTTTCACTTGCACTACAGGTAGAACTATTTGCACAGCACAATCAAGTTCAATGATTTGTTACGCTTGAGGCGCCGGAGTTCCCCTTCGTCGTTCAGAACGTTGAGCATCTCCAGGTTCTCATGTTTGTGGAGGCGTGTTTGGTGCTTCCGTGCGTACTTGTTTCGTTTTATTTATTTATTTATTTAATACGGGCAAGCCCAATTTACAAGGTGGAACAATAAATACAGAGAAGAAACAGAAAGAGGGAAAAATAAATACATCACTTCTGCGAGAGCCAAGAAAAAAATAAAATAATAATAACAGAGGTCAAAATACAAGAAATACAAGAAATGTTAGTTAGAAAATAAAATACTGAGAGAAACATTTTTCAGAATGATGAAGGGGAGGAAAGAATTATTTATTTGAGGGAGGATAAAGAATTATTAAAAAAATCAAAATCAGGATGGAGATTTGGAAAAAGATGAACGGGGGATTCGGTTGAGAGGGGAGTTGATTAAGTAGTTAGTGGGTGAAAATGGGACATGAAATGTCATGGGATGGCGACTGGTCGGACGAGGGACTGACAGCTGGATCCTGGCAAGCAGAGATGGGCAATCGATATCGCCGTTCAACATTTTATGGAGGAACACTAGATCAGCTAGATTGCGTCTTCTTTCCAAAGGCTGGATACAACAGATTTCCATAAGGAGAACGTAGCTGATCTCACTTGAAGGGATGCTCAACTTGAACCCGATGTAGCGCAGAAATTTATTCTGAACTCTTTCCAGAGTATAACGATGGATGGCATAACCCGGACTCTAGACGATTGAAGCGTATTCAAGCTTCGGAAGAACAAAAGCTTTGTACTACAACACTATGGGCCTAATGTCAGTGAATTCACGAGTGTGGCGCTTCACAAAACCGAGTGACCGCATTGCACTATTTGCCACGCTGCCGACGTGCTTGGAGAAAGACAACTGATCGTCACAGAGTACACCCAAGTCAATCGTCTCAGTCCCCCGAAACAGACGAGAACATCCCAGGACGTAGGTACTCAAAGTGATGAGCGCATGGTGAACGGTGAAAGGTAACCACGGAGCATTTGGCAGAGTTCAGTCGCAAACCATTCTCAAGGCACCAGTCACCTAAGCGATCAAGCGCCTGCTGGAGGATTTCACAGTCAGTCAGAGACCTGACATGACGATAAAGTTTCAGATCGTCAGCAAACAACAGACAGTGTACATCCGGGCCGAGCCGATCCACAACACTGTTTATCACCAACAAGAAAAACCAAGGCCCAATGTGGCTTCCCTGGGGAACCCCAGATGAGGCCACAAACGACGCAGAGACGACGCCCCTCACTCTGACACACAGCCGTCTACCGATGAGGTAGGACTCGATCCACCGAAGAAGAGAGCCAAAAACTCCAAGTGAGCCCAGAAGTGATAGGAGGTGACCGTGCGATACCTTGTCAAAGGCCTTGGAGAAGTCCGTAGAAATTAAGTCAGTCTGACAGCTGTCCCGAAAACCATCCATGACGCATTCCTGAAACTGAAGGAGGTTAGTCACCGTCGAACGACCACGAACAAAACCGTGCTGCTGCTCAACGATGAACTGGGAAAATCTGGGGGAAAGCTGGGCAACGACCAGTTTCTCCATCAACTTAGGAGTAGTGGACAATGAGCACACAGGTCGATAATTCGTGACGCGTGTCTTATCACCAGATTTCGGGACAGGAATTATGAAGGAAGACTTCCAGCGATCGGGAAAGTGGCCAGTATCCAAGGACAGGTTGAAGAGAAACGTCAATGGATAGGCGATTATCTGCGCACATTCCCTGAGCAGGATTGGTGGAACTCCATCAGGTCCAACTCCCTTACACATGTCCAGGTGCACAAGCTCGTGGATAACATCCTCCTCATTAATTACTAAAGATCCAATGGGCGAAACATCCTTGACAGGGAACACCGGAGGGTTGGTTACAGGAGGATCAAACTCACTTGAAAAATACTGCGCAAACAACTCAGCAACCTGATGGGGATCGGAGGCAGAAACTCCCTCAAATGCCACCTTGGTTGGCAGGCTATTACCTCCATTTTTGTAATTGAAGTAGTTCCAGAACACTTTGATGTTATTTGGGATGGAGTTTTGTACTTCTGTGAGATAGGCCTTATACAACAATTCCGACATCGTTGTACAGCGACTCCGAAGCGAAGAAAACACATTGTATTCCTCAGGCGAACCCGACTCCTTAAATCTTGCATGGGTCAAATTTTTCTGTCTAATGAGGGAAATTAATTCACGATCGAACCACTTGGGGAATGAATTTGAATGGCACTTGGTTTTCGGTACGAACTTATCAATGGCGCTCATGACAACTGAGTAAAATTCATCCACCGCACTCTCAACTGAGCGATCCCTCAAGACAGACCAGTCCACCGCACCAAGGTGCCTGTTCATAGCTGCGTAGTTACCTCGCTTGAAGTTATAGACAAATTGTGAGTTCGGGTAAAACTGTTCCCCCTGGGTTGATCTGGGGATGAAAAACTCAAAAGGAGGATGGGCGACATCGACTGGGAAAACAGGGTCACAAGCCTGGACCGACGAGCCAGGTACAGAGGTAAGTAGAAGGTCCAAAATGTTACCGGAAGCGTTCGGGATCATATTAACCTGAACGAGTTCATGGAGCAACATAGACTCATATAACAGTCTCCCCTTTCTAGCCAAGCCACTGCCAAAATCATCCAACATTACATTTTCCCAGTCTATAGCTGGCATATTGTAATCACCGACCAAGACAATGTCAAAGTCGGGATAAGATGAGGAGACAGAGTCAAGTTCACATAGATGGGAATCAATAACTTGCTCAGGTTGATTCCCGGGTAAATAGATACAGCCCAGTATTAATTTTTGGACGGGCAAAATGACAAACACATGTTCAGCCTCAACCAGGGAATCCCATCGAACAGCACGATGCCTATCCGAAACCGCCAACATCACGCCACCTCCAGGACCCGCAGATTTGATTAAGTTGTTTGATGGGGAACGGTCCGTTCGGAAAATCGTGTACTGATGGAGCCTCAACTCAGCAGAATCGACATTAGGAGAGAGCCACGTTTCAGTGAAGAAAATGAAGTCAAATGAAAGAAGTGAAGATTGATGATGTAGAATCGATAGTTTAGTATTTATTCCTCTGATATTCTGATAGTAACCTGTAAGTAAATTGGGCTTGTGAATCAGTTTTTTGAAGGCCTTGATGGTTGCGACGGATTACGCAACGGAACGATCGTAGGTACGCCTGATACATATTTAATGGTACTTGGTTCGCCGTTTTCGATTTTCAACTTTAATTCAGCACGAAGTTTCTTCAAATGATCTCGTTGCATCTGCGTCTTATCGGACGACACGGATGGGAAAACGGGAGGGATAGAAGCCCGATTCGCAACTAATAATTTTGTCGCAGCAACAGAGGAGTCGAAAACCACTTTCAGTGAGCGACAAATGTTCGGGCGAGGGGGCCCAATCCGAGACGAACGCTTTAGCGAGTCAACGAGATCCGGGGAGAGCCTCTGTAGCGACTCCCTCAGATTCTTCAAGTCCTCCTCCAACGCATCAATTTGCCTTGAGGCAGTTGACTCCGGAAAATCATAAATTAACACGTTCGGTGCACGGCGGCGGCTTTCCTCAAATTCGGCGAAGGCCTCCTCGACACCCAAGTGCCGCTGCACCAGCCCCATCAGGCAGAGCAGCAGACGAAGACGAACTCAATTCGCTGCATTTTTTTCCATATGATCAATTCGCCCAATTAGATCAGCTGACTTAATAACTGCGACTTCGGCTGAGAGGTCATCCACTTTCTTATTTAACGAATCGTAGTTCTCTAGACACTTATCGATCTTGGCCTCCAGCCCCTTAATAAGGATTTCATTATTTTTAAACCCCTCATCAATTTTAGTGTCAATTTTAACCAACAGGTCTTTTTTTTAAACCCTCAAATAATGACTGTAGATCATCCTTGGGGTCGGACTTGCATTGGGAACACTTCCAATTGGCAGCATACACACGACTCATTTTACGAAAATTTGCCTCAGTCATATTAACACAGCCGAACTGAAAATATGAATCGCATGCGGTGCACCGCATTGTATCCTCCGCAATGAGCACCCCATTGCATCGACTGCAGTACATCTCCCCGAACACAACAAGGAACGACGACAACCAGCTGACAAAACAAAACGCGCGGGGCGGGGCGACTGATAAACAGTCAATAGGTCACAGTAACCGCAGATTACTAATTAGATAGAAGTCGGAAGAAGCCCGAAGCGAGAAACGGAAACTTTGGACGAACAGACGGGGTTCAATCACAAAGACTGTACTCACAGGTTACTCACGGTACATACGCGGAGATATCACGAGCTATAAGAAGCTAAGGTTCGATTTAGCAAAACCTCGGGAAAGAATGAGAGCAAAAATAAGATAAATGAAACAACGATAACTCAAGATAACAGAGCGATTGACACACGTCCACTCTCGACAGAAGTTGACGAGCTACTGACTCGTTGACTTGTTCGTTGACTGACTCTACACTCAGATTAATCCATAGTTAGTAAGGCCTTTTTCTAGCTTGGCTATTCTTTCGAATAATAGCTTTTTGGTATGATTTTTTTCGTTTAATATCTCTAGTATCTGTGTAAACATTTTTTCTGTGCTCGTAACCTCATTTCTTGGTTTGTTATTTGCAACTATTGAGGCGTATGAAGCCTTTGCCCCATTTTCTCCTGTCGTCGTTGAAGTAAGCGATTTCCGTCGAGCGACACTCCTCTCAGCAGAAACATCTCGTTTGCTTTGACCTTTCACTTGGTGCTTAGTCGATTTGTCTCTCATTCTTTGTAGCTCTTTAGCTACTTCACATCCTCGATAGTTTGCTGGGTGATTCCCCTTGCAACTAACTCATTTGGGTGTATCTGCCTGGTCCAGGGTACATTCCGATGTTTTTTGTGGTCCAGCACATTTCACACATGCAGATTATTTTCCACAATATGCCTGTGTGTGTGGGTGTGACTGGCATTTTTTGCTTTGGGGAATGGGTAGGGAGGTTTTCATCACAGGTTCAGTTTTTACAATTACTTATTGTGATGATGCGAGGATAATAAAGTAGACGAGACAGTTCGAGAGCTTGATTGAGAATGGTTAATTTATTGAGCGATCACAATTTCTTATATACCCCCTGACATGACCAGAGGGGGTCGGGGGGTCCCCACTCTGTGTGATCGATCAGGCTCGACATGTTCGTACATTACAGGTATATTGGAGGAGGAGCCGATCACAACACCACTTCCCCCAGAATTTAAGTACTTCATTAAATTCTTGTTTGCCGGTGGCGTGGCGTTTGCTGGGTGTGGGAGGCTGCGGTTGGTGGTTGCGACGTGCTGTTGCGGTCGCTGGGCTGTCCGGTTGGCGGCGGTGGTCGTGGTCGGGGGGTTGGTGTCGGGTTGCCTTTAACGGCGGTCGCGGCGATGTAGGCGGGATCGGGCACGGCGGCGGTCGATTGGTGTCGGGCGCGGGCGGCGTTTGTCGCTGCGTCGATGGTCGCTGTTGTCGTCTATTTTGGATCACCTGTACCTCGTCGTTGACGGTAGCCACACGAGGAGGTGGGACGAACGGTAGGTGGCGATCGGTGGTCGCAGCAAGTTTCGTGATATCCGGTTCGTCTTGGGCCGCTACGTGCAAGCGGAGGGTCTCGGGGAGCGCTCGGAGGAAGAGCTGTTGGAGGAGAGGCGTCGGTGTATCGGCCGGTAGGGCGCGGCGGAGGCGCAGGGCGAGTACGGAGGGAAGTTCGCCGTCCGTAGTCGTTTGCAGGAGGTGGGTGAGTTGTGAGCCGTCGGAGGGTGCGTGCGCTGCTAGGAGTCGGTCCTTTAGCGTCCAGTAGCTGTTGGAGTGCGACGCTGGGATGTCGGCGCAGAGGTCCGCTTGATGAGGCTCGAGCGCGAGGAAGGCGCGAGCGAATTGTGCCTGCGATGTGGTGAGGCCTTCGTGGGCGAAAACCAGCTCCAATTGGGCGAACCAGTCGTGCGGGAAGGCGGGGTCGAATGGTCGCAGCTTGAGGGAAGGCGGCGGCGGAGTCGTATCTGCGGGTTTCGTTGCCCTTTTCTTCTTAGGCGCCAGTCCTGGAGAGCTGTAGGCGAGAAGTGATCGTTTCGCTGGTGGTCGCTCGTGTTTTACGCAGGACGCTGGGTGGGGCGAGGAAGTGGAGGCCCGTTGTTGTCGCCGTTGACGCGCCCGGCGTAGTGGGGGCGCGTGAGTCGACGCGGTGGTGGGGCGTCGCTGCAGAGTCGCTCCGCTGTCGCAGACGGCGGGCGGAGGCCGGGCGGTGCGTGTCTCACGTCGGTTGTCACCAATGTGATGATCCGAGGATAATAAAATAGACGAGGCAGTTCGAGAGCTTGATTGAGAATGGTTAATTTATTGAGCGATCACAATTTCTTATATACCCCCTGACATGACCAGAGGGGGGTCGGTCAGGCTCGACATGTTCGTACATTACAGGTATTGTCAGGCTCTCACCTTTCAACTCCTCCCCTGGGGGCATCAAAACAACCAAGGCCCGCTCGGGACAGCACGAGCCTACACGAGCCAGTCTCGGTTCGGTCTTCTTACAACGTGCAGTGCGAAAGTTCCCCTGCCTCTCCTCTAGCCGACTATACGGACGGATAAGTACCCAGTTTTGAAATCCAAGTTACATTTTCATTTACCCTTTTTTCATTTTTAATTTTCAACTTTTTCGTCAGCGACGAACATCTAGTACCCCGAGGTCACAGGGCGGCTGAGACAGGCCCTGGATAGACCCTGCTTCATTTCCTTTAATATAGGGGCCACCCCGTTTTCCATTTTAGGTAGGAGGGCATTTATAGGGAAATATACCTACCCTAAAAGTGTGAAAGGAGGAGTATTTTTCTTCAGGCTTCACCCTTCTACCTTTTTCAAAAACGCTACGTGGTAGCACAATTTATTTTCCTTTTCTAGAGAGGGAATATTTTTAGGTGTTTTTCGTAGGGGAAAGACACCACCCCATCACAGTATATTGGAGGAGCAGCCGATCACAACACTTATATTGAGTATGGCTTTTATTCCATGATGTTATTTACATCCTCATTTTTGTCGAAAGCTAGCATGAAGAGAAGTAGGAGTTTTGGATGGTTTCCATTTATCCTCTCTCATTTTTCCATTTTTCTTTCTTAAGGATGTTGGTCGCATTAAGGATGTTAAAATCTTGCTTTCTTAAGTCCTCAATAATTTCTGGTTCCTCGCACGTTGCGTGTAAACCTCTAGCCATGACCTTGATTGGTCTGTCGGCTTTATCTTAGTACGTAGACAATTGTTCTGTTTTTTTTCCGAGCGTAGCTTCTCGGTGATTAACTTCCAGTTCCCTCGATTCTATGTTCATTTTCCAAACGCTTTTACTGAGGGATGTAGCCATGTAACAATGTGAAGATGCAAATATTTATCTCATCTAAGCTATTGTTTTCGTAGCAAAAGATGGTACTTGATAAATAATTGTCTGCAAACTGAGTAATTTTTGACCAAGTGGAAGAAATGTGCGTCTCAAGTATTTTGAAGAGTGAAACTTTGAAGAGTCAGTGCTTCCTTATTTTAGAATAATTTTTGTTGTTTAGAAAAAAATGTTCCTCGTGAGATTCTCTGAATTTCGAATGAAGTGTAAGTGGAAATACATTTTTGCTTACGGAATGGCCAATTTGAGTGCTGAGGCGGCATCAAGGATGTATGCTGAGCGTTCTGGCACACTTAAAACCATCAGGATGTTTGTTTGGATTAGCCCTTGGGAACCGGTGGCTTGGCCTCCGAAGTCTCCAGATCTAACTGCATTAGATTTTTTCCAGTAGGAGACGGTGAAACATGAAGTTTATTCTGCCTCACTACCTTTGGAAGAACATTGAATGTAAACCTTGTCTTTGGAAACACATCAAGTCAGCAGTGCAACAAGATTTGTGGCGCATCGAAGTGCTCTCTGCATTAATGCTGGCAGTGGAATATTTGAGATAATGAAGTAATAATAAACTATATATGTCCGGATATCCTCCCATACATATCACTCCACGTATCTATAAGATCGCCCAAATAAACCGAACGAATGGAGGGCCTACGTGACAAAAGTATGGTACCTGGTGGAACCGGTTGGGCATATCCTCTACCGTTTTTAGCGGTGGTAACCTTCCTGGCTTCGCCATAGGTGTTAACCTTTTAAATGCTAGCTACCATCACCTTTTCATCTCCATCTAAAACCTCACCTGTTCAAGCCACACCACCATAATATTAAAACACAGTTTTTAAAATTAAATTTCAAGTACATACTACACACCCTCTTCCTCCTTTCAAACGATTAATCAACAAGTCAAAACGTTGAAAATTTTCCAAAAACTGTGGCTACGTTAGCTTTGAGCTGGCTCTCACTTTACATGGAATTTAGTTTCCTAAAACGTTTACTTCGGAGTGTTTCCCGATTTGGCTGTGTTTCCGTTTTTTGCTAAAAAATAATCAAAAAGGTTGGAAAAAGTGGTTTTTTTGCGAATAAAGTGGTTAAGGTCCATTCAGGGACCCCTACTGTGTGGTATATTCATAACCAGCATGAAATTCCCTGTAAGACCACAATGTCTCTGTTTCTTTGGGGCCCACCATGTGTTTACGGGACCCCAGAATGAAAGCGACGAAAAGTTATCGGTTCAACAAATAATTTGGAACAAAGTTTTTTCTTTTTCACTTTTGAGATTTGTTGTTTGTTTGTTTTTGACCTCAAGCCACTGAAACACCCATAACTTATTTAATTTAGGGACTACTTTTAATGTTTAGGGGGGCGTCACCTACAACCAGTTTTTGAAAAGTGTGTGTCAAAGGAGTTTTTCAAGCGCAAAGGTGAAATTTTGTCAATTACCACATTTTTTGTTTAACTTCGATGACATTTCTTATCACAATTCGTCCAGGCCTCATTGTTCCTCTCGACGAAAAAAAACATCTGTGTTTCATCAGCTATCCAATGGTATTACTCAAATATTTTTTTAAAAATTTTTTTATTTAATTTATTTTTTCAATATGTTTTCAGGTGAAAAAAAGGCATTTAAATGAAAAAACCCGTTAATTTTTCGTATAATCCCATGACAAAATGACTTCGTTACGCGTGAGGAGGTAGGACTACTTGCGGTTAGACAATTTTTGTCTAACTTCACATCTTATTGAATAGTGTCTTATTGAAAAGTGACCTTTGTTAAAATGGTAATCTGTATATAACATACCTCGGTATTTCTCGCAGTGAGTGGTAAATCCTGCCAAACGAGTCGTGGTCGCCCTGGGAAAAGTCGCTCGTACATTTTCGTAGCGAGACGACCATTCCCATTCGTAATAATCCATAATCCATTATTAATATCGGCGTACTGTTCGCCAATGAATGTTACGCGAAGCATTGTGAGAAATGACAGACTAGCATTGTGAGAAATGGCATGGCCAGAAATGGTTTGCTAGGTAAGGATGCATCTACACGTTATCTTTGAACATTGGTGCTAGATTTCATAAACAACATTGGTCACTTACCTTAATGAAAAACTTTCAAATTTATCTTGTAGGTCAAATAAACAATATAGGTCAATTTTCAATAAGATACGAAGTTAGAAAAAAAAGTAGTGATTCAAAAAATTCCAACTTTGTTCTCAAACAAATCCTTTGGTACCACTTTCCAAAAATTAGTAGACTTTTTTGGAAGTACCCAACGTTATCCTCAAATTTGAATTTAGTTCTTAAATTAAGGCAGTTATGGTTGTTTTAGTGACGTAAGGTGAAAAACACACAAAAATATTGAATGTGAAAAAAGTCGGATTTGAAGCGGGGTAAAAAAAAATGCAAAGAGGAACTTTTTGTTGCAAATTAGTTGTAGAACCGATCTCTTTTAAGTGTGTCGCTTTCATTCTGGGACACCCTATATACGCATATACCTAGCACTTATGCAAGTCAAGAAGCTTTCCAAAAATCAATTTACTATATGTTTCGGACTCGTTTGAGCAGCATATATCCACCTAAAGTTCGCTAAAGCAGTCGGTGATATCCAGTATTGAAAAACTCGAAATTCTGTCCGATGTTTTTCAGATTTGGAGGTGGAAGCGATTATATATTAATTCGCCATTCACCGCGATTCACCATTCATCACTAATTCACAACGATTCAACACTAATTCGCCAAAGCAAGGTTGCAGTGGGTCTTGTTATTTACAGTACATGTACCAACACAGAACGAAGGGCTTGCCATTGAAACATAGTGGATTGTTGGTGGGGAGGGGTGGAGCTAACAATATCACCAGAATGTGACGACATTTCTAAATGTCAAGCAGCTGTATTTCATTAGAGGGGAATAAATATATTTATGAGCCTGAAATCCCCCACCACTTGGAAACGAAACATACTCAATCAAGCTAGTTCATACCTTGATGCCATAGGACATCATTAATCATTCCGACGAAGTAGTAGTGGTGTGGAGGGGACGGATACTCAGTCACAAAAGCTCCCTCAGGAAAACTTTTTTTTTTTCCTACTCCGTCAAAGTGGAAACTAATGAAGTACATAATAGATTAGTTCAATATCGACCAGTGGGTGTCACTGCCTTTTCTTCCAATCTTTCGTGAATTCGGATAACGGTTCTGTATAATTCTTACTGGTCCGGGCTTCTAATCCCTAACGTTCTCTAAGTAGATTATTTGAACGATCATGTTCCACCGTCTGGACGGTTTATGAACTGACTGAACTGACCTCCTATCCTAATCGATCCTAATGGGGCCCGGATGTTGAATCACCTGGCATTTGTAATAATTCTACGAAGTTCATAGTACTTTCTTCACCAGTAGCAATGGTTCCGAATGGAATGTTTAAAATATTCATGTAACTCATGTTCCCGTGGTGTTATTCAGGTCCCATGCACAAGCGGACCGTTTGACATCAACCATGCCGTTTCCCCCACCTCTCAAATAAAACCCTGGCCCAGTCTGTTTCTCTATGGCATTATTTGTCTCACTACATTTATGCGGGTGTCTGAACAAATGGGTCCTAAGACTGAAATTTTGAGGGTATACACGCTAGGCAATCGGAATTTGCTCTATATAGATTACTAGCTGTCTCTGGTCGCTTCGCTCGCTCATCGAAGTGGGTGTATAGATCACTGGATTTTCTCATCCAAGTAGTTTAGAAAGATCATTCGACTTGTAGTCTTGCGGGTTTGTACTGCGCATTGTGGAATACCTTTGAGCAATTTTGGCGGGACTGAGTGGAGCGCTTGCCTCCAGACGTTTAAATATAGTGTGGAATTCTTGACCCCACCCCACCCAGACCGGGCGTCCCCAAGAAATAACCGGCCAACTTTTGCCTCCCATTACCCTCGCGACGTTTTTCCTTTTCAACATCGTTGCGCTTGTTTCAGATATTCGCGCAAGGAAATGATAATAATTATTATACATCTCACCACATTCAGTGTTGATATGCTCTTCCGGGACACGAAACGCCGCGGTATCAGCACTGTGTTGCACAACCGTTACTTTTGTTTTGCCAACAATTTCGGCGATCGTCGAGTCCAAAAACTCGAGGCTGTTACTCGCGAAATTTATGAGTGGAAGACAAATCAGCCCTCAACCCAAAATTCTCACCAAAATCACCAGCAACAAGACTACTGAACAGATGAAGATGACCCGGAAACAGAAACCAATTCGGCATTGAAAAAGAAATCTACCTAAATCAAATTTAAAAAAAATGATCTCCTGATGTCCTAAGGGAATCTACTGATTTAAAAAAAAACCTGAAAGGAAGAAGGATCATCCACCCCCCGCCGATTAATGTTACTGGAATCAGAGATTTCAAAGTAATTAGTGCATTAATCAAGTAATTAACGAATGCCAACTGGAAAGCTACGACGCTGAACAACAATGTATGTAAAATAAATGCCGCTGATGATGACACATATAGGTCAGTTAAAAAAAAAAAAACTAAATAAGGGACAAATACGATGGTATTCATTTGACAACAAGCATGAGCGACCCATTAAAGTGGTTGCGAGAGGACTTCATCCATACTGTCCTCCTGACGATATCATAGAGGACAGTAGGGTAAATAACCCGATTTTGGCACACCACTCGATGCGCCACCTGACTTATCGCCGGAGACCTTGAGTTCAGTTCCACCAGAGTAGAATTTCAATTGCTCGACTATCACCGATACCTAAAACATAGAGAATATGCGACATCGTCACGGTCATCAGCTGAACCGACTTAATTGTTTTTACCTATATAGTTTGTAGGTATGGATTTACCTATTGTTTGGTATTTTCTTATTTCATTTGATCACCCGATTCTGGCCCACTATTCCCGCCTTCATATGACCTTGAATGGTAGAATCAAGTTTTACGGATACCTATCCTCCCCCCCCCCTCCATCGACATCGGGCCTATCATGCCTCCGTGATAATTAACCACTAGGCTAATGAGTACGAGTTACGAAGATGAGTATATATGAAGCTAAATATATATATGGATGGTTGGATTTGGATTGGTTGCGGCGAGACATGGAGTTGAGGCTAAACTACCTTTCCTCTTGCTAAGCAACAACTTAATAGCAAAAGGAACAATAACAGTAATCGGAGAAGCTTTAGAAGAGGTAACCAACAAATTAATAAGAAGATCCAGTATCTACTCCATATAATGTGGAATTAGCTGACGTAAAATTGGATCATCTTTGCGAGGTATTGCCGAATTTATTGGAGCAACTCCAAAAACAAGACTACTGCCTCCTAGACACATTTCTTGCGTGTGATTATTTGACCGTAAATGATTACTTTCGTAACCATGGAGAGGTCGGAGATGTCCTGAGATAGTCCTCCTGTGATAATCCGGAGATAGTCCTGTGTTAACAGGACTATCGGAAACCATGTGTAGTTGATTTTTTTAACTTTTCATATGCAAGATTGAAGGTTACATTTTTCGTATACTTTAGAAAAGGAACATGGTGAATAACTAGCTACAATATTACGACAGAATTACAGACTACAATACGAAATCTTATACCTAATGCCTTACAGGATCGTTTAAGTTTGTTGGAGATAAGTTTACTTCCAAAACGCACCGTTTCATTCTGTATCGTTTGCAAAGATGTGGGTAAAGATCGCGGACACAGCTGCTGTCGTGTATTTAACAATATGTTGCGTTACATTTATTAGGGGGAACATAAATACAATGAAGTTACCTGGGCTACAGATAAACTTACCGAATGACCAAACCGCCAGGAAAAAAAGATGTTACATTACAGCCTCTCCGCATTTAGTTTTAATGCTTACCTGTTAATTATTTTATAAGTGGTGGGAGATACAAAGAACAGCAAAAAGGTTACAGTAAGGCTGGAAAGACCTACTTATGTAGGTCTGGAACACCATTTCCTACTATAGCAAACTCTTTCGACGTTCAGGACGTGTGGCTAGTCCCTACAAGTTCTAGTGGCTAGTTCCATGTGGTTTAAGGAAAAGGACCAGTAAGAACGACCTCTCCATTATCCTATTAAGGAAATAAATCCGCAGTCGCCAAGCTTGCATAACATCGAAAAAGAACCGAAAACAAGAACTGGAAGAATATGAAACCAAAAGGCGGAAAAGATAGAGTAGGTATTTGGACAAATTGGTACTTATCTAATACGTTCCATGTAAATAGTTGGAGGAGGTGGAGGAGTGGCGGTCATGTAGGTAAAGTTTTAGACTGCATTGCTTTAAACGAGTCAGTTTCCACGACCTCCACTCTTCCACATTCCGACTATAACCGGCTGGAGGGCGGGTGGGGGAGGGAGGCGTTATGTGTGCACTTGTTGTTCGTCGACTGAATGTGACATACCAACAACTGAAATAACCATTTCTGGGTGCCTGCGATCCTGGGAGATGTGATATTATATTTATTTGTGTAGGCACATCAGTTTATCCTTCACTTTATAACATAATGTTTATAACATATGACATATGTTTATAACATTAAAAAAATAGGAAAAATAAATAAGAAAGGCCGGCGCCGAGGGCCTACCACGCTTAACTCGCTATTCTCATTGGTCCTTTACGTCGAATACGGCTAATATTATGAGTGGAAGTGGAAACGATTACTAACTACTTAATGTCTTCCAAAATACATCATAAAATTGCCCAGCGTTGGGAGAGTGAACAGTCGGAAAAGTGTAAGTGCAGCAAAAACAGCGTACCGTTGGCACTGCCCATGGCGCCTCTTGTTGGTTTCCAACGGTTTGCATTATTTACGGATCATTTCCTTGCAGTCAGCAGTCAGAATATCCCGCCCATAGCGAAATCTGAACGTACATGAAGAAATCTGGTCGTTGCTCTTTGGAGCGAAGGGGCGGGGGCTGAAATCGAACGGTTGAGCTATTCTAGGACGTTTCATGTGGTTACATTGTTTCCTATCATCACCCGAAGGGACCGAGTCGGAAAATAACAGTGACCTCCCCTAGCATACAGCAGTGTCGCCTTACATAAAGAAGAGCTAGTTTTGTTCGGCGTGGAGGTCCGAGCCTGAGGACAATAGCGTTGTATTGTTGAGTTGACTCCGTATTGGGAGTGAGGTGGTAGAGCTGTAATGAGTATCATCAACAAAACGGAGGTTCGGGTCAGAAGTAGAGCAGACAAACTGAGTAAAAAAGGGGGTAGAAGAGAGAAAATCCCTCTGCTAATCACAGTAATTACAGTGGGGGACGTCCTAATAAATCACCCCGCGAGCAGTTAGGTCCGCTCCCTACAGATTCCATTCACCATCATCCATTTCAACTTGCTCGGGCAGTGCTCGTACTTCTTATCGTGGTATGAATTGCGTCGAGTCAGGAGTGTCTTACCTGGTATCATAACACACCACCATGTGCTGTACCATCTCTGTAAGGTTAACTACTGCTGTGGGTTTTTGATGGACCGATAAAGCTGCTGGCTTTATTTATTAAACTAGGGAAGGATTCAACCGAGTGATCCTTTCACCCCCATCCTCCATGGAAACGTTGCGACAAAATCCTCGATTTAATCAAAATTATATTAAATTAAATTAAACTTGAAAGATACTTTTCTTATGATACAATTACATGGAGTAATTAACTAACGGTTGATATAATTTATTCTCAATTTACAGTATAATTTATCATTGCTTATCAAATTCTGCAAGCGAGGCGTTGTATTCATCACGAAAAGAAACTAAAATTTTAGTTAATAGGCCAATAAAATATGAATTTTTCCATGAATTTATCGGCGGAAAAGCAGAAAATCGTTTCAGTACCCTCAGTTTATGCTAAACAAGAGTAATCTGAGTAATATCTTGTTTATGCTAAGCAAGAATAGTCTGCTCACAGATGGTGAGCAGAACTTTCGAGGGAAAAAAAAATTTAAAAATTAAAATAATAATAATAAACCTAGAAATTTTGGCACTCGTTTTAGTTTTTTTGTTATATCTCCGAAACCGTGCAACCCACAAAAAACACTTACCTACATTACAAGAATTCAAGAGCATCAAATTCTGCACCAAATGACCACCTCAACGTCAAATTCGAAGGCATAATACAGTCAACAAACGTTTTTTTCCATTTTTGGCGAAATTCTCATTTCATGTATTTCAAACGTCCCTGGTTCTGGAACGGCCATTCTAAATGAAAGTTGTAGAGCATTAAATTTTGCGTTCATAGAGCACCAAAAATTTAAAATTTGGTGCAGTTTAATAGTGCATTATTTAAAAAATCCCAAAATGGCCAATTTGCGGAATCTTCACTAGGTTGCTTCTCTTATGCATATAAAAGCTGTAGCAGTGGATTTCGTTTAATTTAGTAGGCATGGATAATCAAATTTAAATGAAATTTTATTGAATTTACCACTCAGAAAGGAAATATAAAAGCGAATTCAATTCCATAATTCGTATTCGACATACTACCGTGAACACCTCATCTAATTAGGAAACCTGGGTTAGTATGAAAAACCGAAATTCTGAAGGGGGGCGGATATATATATATATATATATATATATATATATATATATATATATATATATATATATATATATATATATATATATATATATATATATATATATATATATATATATATATATATATATATATATATATATATATATATATATACCTAAATGTAGACTTGTGGCGACGATCATCTTTGTAAGCCCCTGCCAGACTAGCCATATTGTGAGAATAACCATCAAATGAATATCCTACAGGATTGGGCCTTCAGAGTGCATCTCAATATATTTTCCTACTATAGGGGCGACGTAGAGGCTATTGCAGCCCACAGAACAGGATGAGAAGGTTACCTCCTCCCCTTGGATTTTTTTCATACACTCATCACTTGTGACAGTGTAGAAGGCTTATTCCGATGCATTAATTCAGTCATAATAATCGTGAAAGGGTGTCCTTCAGCTGTTGAAAGTCATCATTCTGTTTTATCATCCAAACGTTTGTGTACAACAGTGAATAATGTTTATTGCTATGTGAACGCCTCGTTTTAAAAAGTGCGCGAAGCTCCTGCTCCTGTTGCTCAGTATTCTATGGGAAGATGGCCGTGTCCTCTGGTTTCACAAGTTGTTAGTTATTTTCCGCGATGCTTCAATATCTCACACAATAGAAGTGAACGTACCTAGTATAGTAGTGTTTTCTGTGGAAGTGAATAGAACACGTCATTAAACAACGAGAAGGAGAAAGGAATAGCACCAAACAACAACAACAAGTTGGAAGGATCGTCTATGGAGAAATCAGAAAGTTCGTGTAAGAAGAGTATTCACGTAAGTTCCCTACGAATATTCAGTAATGCAGTACCTACTTTTTCATGTATGGATAAATTGTTTGAGGTAGGATCTAATGAGGTAGTCGTCAATTAGTTCCTTACAACGTAGTAACGTAGGTACCTCCCTAATTTCGATCCTCAAGTAGGTAGTGCATAATTATGTTGTAGTTAGGCAGTAAAATTGTGCGGTTCATCTTCCTTTGGGTTCACTAAATATGTATGTGTATGTGATAGAAGCTTTCAAACGTCATCACCCTTTGAATATTGAGGTATAATATCGTGTAACCTCTCGCACACAGTCACGTATGTACGTCGGGGTTGGGCGAGAACAGGATTTTCCGTGACGGTTCAGTATTTCGTTTATTTGTCGTGTGTCCCCGCTGGTCTCCTCCCAAGGACGTACATAATGTTTCCGGCAGAATAGGTATGTACCTAATACCATCCTCATCGATATTCCGTCGATTTTATCTCCTGATATCCTTGTTGATGTTCATCCCCTGCTGTCAGTTGACAGATGAGTCAACATTCTGATTAGAGCCCCCCCAGTCGAACAACAAATATGGGTAGGTAGGTAACGTGATTATAAAAAATTAGATTGATGCCGAACATTCAGAAATAAAAAACGATAAAATTCGATATATGATTAGAAAATTGCATGAATTAGCGAAATGTTGAAGAAATTAGTCCAAAAATGTTTTCTGTGGTCAATACCATTGAGCTCCCCCCAGGATTTTTTTTTATTGCATTTTTCGGATTCTCCATACCTTGAAACGTAAACCGTCAAATTTTGAGGATTTGTTTATTTCATGCTCGATTCCAAAGCCTCATTATTTCAAATAATAAACAAAAAACGGTAGGTCACTGCAAACACACATCTGACGATTGACGTAGTACCCCATGCATTTGGTCGTACGATAAAAAATTGATTGAACCAATAATTGATTGGGAGCAGCAACGTAAAATTTCAAAAATGCAAGAAACAGTAGTTGGGTGGGAGCCAGTCTTGAGATTAAATTATTAGGAAAACGCTGCAAATTATTACACAACGTTTATTATTTACCTGTATAGATGCCCCTTCTGCGTAAATAACTAGTTTTCTGTGGTCAGTACTTACACTCCTACTCCCTCCAGCCCGGGAATTACATTTTGTAAAACTGCGTGGGAGTCAATAATTCTATAGTGAACACATTTATTTTTTGTAATTCATGAAGCATAACGCATGTTCAAGTTGGAAAAGTACCTTCCAACAAAATCCAAAAGATTCTGTGTTGTGTTGACTAGCCCAATTATGACAGTACTTACTACCAGAAAATTTTGAATTGTATAGGTACCTGTGTAAAATAAAGGAACGTACATAACATAAAAAAATGAAGTGAGCTATTTCTCATTCATTAGGTATCAACATAATTTTTCCAAAATATACAGTACACATTTTTGTGTGTTGTCTACCTACATATTGTGTTGATTTTACTTAGTATTGGTATGCAAATTACGAACATTCAACAGGGGGGGGGGGGGGGTCATGGTGCATGACTGGAATTTTGTAATAAGTTCGACGAACTTGTCGTTTGTGGTTTCAAGTTCGCACGCAAAATTATGAAAGTGAATATTTAAAATACGGTAGGTCTCTGCAAAGGGACATCTGAAGATTTTTGCAGTATCCATGCATTTGGTCGTACGATACAAAATTGATTGAGTGAACCAACAATTGATTAGGAGGAGGAAGGTAAAATTTAAAAAATACAGGAAATAGGACTTCGGAGCCATTGAGATGGAATTATCAGGAAAACGCTGCAAATTATTACACAACGTTTATCTTTTATTTTTAGTTTTAGCAGGTTTTGTATGTTGGGCTCAGCTTAGCCACCACACGCAAAAGAAATGAGGTATTTGTTGTTGCATCAATTTTTAATATTCACGTACCTTACGTACGTTCCTTCAACAGTTGCACTGATATTTGGAATTCCATCAAATTCGCACAGGACGCAACATGCAATTTTCCATGTGAATCCAAACCCTATTTATTAGCAATGGAGCCTGTCAAAACCATTCCCCCACCATCTACCGATGACTTGATTTTGCTTCTGATTTTGCTAATTATGTGGTCCGTATTTTTGCCAGGATACCTCGTCACCCTCTTGTAGGTTAATAAAAAAAAAAAAATTTACATAACCTTTTTTCAGCAGGCGCCAATATCTACTTTGGAATACCGAAACGTCAACATGTCAACACACCAAGAACAAGTAACTACCGGTTTTGCTGACAATGAAAATGAAAAACTCAAGAACCCACCGAAACTTCTCACGTACACGACCCAAATATGGGTAGGTAAGTTAATTATAAAAAATGACAAGCATTCAGAAGTGTGTAAAACAGGTACATTAAAAAGTTGCATGGATTAGCGAATTTTTGAGGAAAATGAAGGTACCTACTTATGGGAGGGGTTCAAAAGTATTGGTATGCAAATTACGAACATTCAACAGGGGGGGGGGGGGGGTCATGGTGCATGACTGGAATTTTGTAATAAGTTCGACGAACTTGTCGTTTGTGGTTTCAAGTTCCCACGCAAAATTATGAAAGTGAATATTTAAAATACGGTAGATCTCTGCAAAGGGACATCTGAAGATTTTTGCAGTATCCATGCATTTGGTCGTACGATACAAAATTGATTGAGTGAACCAACAATTGATTAGGAGGAGGAAGGTAAAATTTAAAAAATACAGGACATAGGACTTCGGAGCCATTGAGATGGAATTATCAGGAAAACGCTGCAAATTATTACACAACGTTTATCTTTTATTTTTTGTTTTAGCAGGCTTTGTATGTTGGGCTCAGCTTAGCCACCACACGCAAAAGAAATGAGGTATTTGTTGTTGCATCAATTTTTAATATTCACGTACCTTACATACGTTCCTTCAACAGTTGCACTGATATTTGGAATTCCATCAAATTCGCACAGGACGCAACATGCAATTTTCCATGTGAATCCAAACCCTATTTATTAGCAATGGAGCCTGTCAAAACCATTCCCCCACCATCTACCGATGACTTGATTTTGCTTCTGATTTTGCTAATTATGTGGTCCGTATTTTTGCCAGGATACCTCGTCACCCTCTTGTAGGTTAATAAAAAAAAAAAAATTTACATAACCTTTTTTCAGCAGGCGCCAATATCTACTTTGGAATACCGAAACGTCAACATGTCAACACACGAAGAACAAGTAACTACCGGTTTTGCTGACAATGAAAATGAAAAACTCAAGAACCCACCGAAACTTCTCACGTACACGACCCAAATATGGGTAGGTAAGTTAATTATAAAAAATGACAAGCATTCAGAAGTGTGTAAAACAGGTACATTAAAAAGTTGCATGGATTAGCGAATTTTTGAGGAAAATGAAGGTACCTACTTATGGGAGGGGTTCAAAAGTATTGGTATGCAAATTACGAACATTCAACAGGGGGGGGGGGGGGGGGTCATGGTGCATGACTGGAATTTTGTAATAAGTTCGACGAACTTGTCGTTTGTGGTTTCAAGTTCGCACGCAAAATTATGAAAGTGAATATTTAAAATACGGTAGGTCTCTGCAAAGGGACATCTGAAGATTTTTGCAGTATCCATGCATTTGGTCGTACGATACAAAATTGATTGAGTGAACCAACAATTGATTAGGAGGAGGAAGGTAAAATTTAAAAAATACAGGACATAGGACTTCGGAGCCATTGAGATGGAATTATCAGGAAAACGCTGCAAATTATTACACAACGTTTATCTTTTATTTTTTGTTTTAGCAGGCTTTGTATGTTGGGCTCAGCTTAGCCACCACACGCAAAAGAAATGAGGTATTTGTTGTTGCATCAATTTTTAATATTCACGTACCTTACGTACGTTCCTTCAACAGTTGCACTGATATTTGGAATTCCATCAAATTCGCACAGGACGCAACATGCAATTTTCCATGTGAATCCAAACCCTATTTATTAGCAATGGAGCCTGTCAAAACCATTCCCCCACCATCTACCGATGACTTGATTTTGCTTCTGATTTTGCTAATTATGTGGTCCGTATTTTTGCCAGGATACCTCGTCACCCTCATGTAGGTTCATTTAAAAAAAAAAATTTACATAACCTTTTTTCAGCAGGCGCCAATATCTACTTTGGAATACCGAAACGTCAACATGTCAACACACGAAGAACAAGTTACTACCGGTTTTGCTGACAATGAAAATGAAAAACTCAAGAACCCACCGAAACTTCTCTCGTACACGACCCAAATATGGGTAGGTAAGTTAATTATAAAAAATGACAAGCATTCAGAAGTGTGTAAAACAGGTACATTAACCCATTAACGCCCAAAACTTTTTTCTCTCGATATTTTGAAATTTTTTTTCAATATTCTGACTCCAAATGGTCCTCAGAACACGGGAAAAATGATTCAAAAAATCTCGTGGTCAAATTTCAAGGCTTTAGGGCACGTTGCCATATGGCAACACTGGGCGCTACAAGAACTTTTTTCCATTTTTTCAAAACTGAGATTTTTACAACGGGGATTGGTATAAATTGATCTGAATTACAGTTTCAAAGCATTGTTTTTATTTCAGTCTAACAATTTACAATACAGGAATACAGTTAGTCTCAATAATATAGTGAATAGGTACTGCTTAAATAACGGAAATCAACTTCCTGTACAGCATAGAGGAATGCAATTAGTCTAAAAAATATTAGGAATTATTGACTTATCACAACGGATAATATTAGCACTAGAAACTTATCACAATGCTCCATTTAGGGAAAATCGAATCAAGTAGGAACTAATAAGTGAGACTTGGTAGGCTACATGAAATACTCAGTGGCAACTCAAAATGTAAAATAATTAAAACGTGTGTAAGCATAGAATCCAAACCTCAATATATAAGTGCACAGATTTAAGTTTGCTGAGTATAAAATCTTGAAAAGCAGCTTATGCAAAGGCCAACTTTGCATTTTTGGCACATGGTTCTCATGATTGACGGGCAATCTTTACCAACACATCATTTTTTCCCTTCACCTTCGGTTTCGCGGACGAAGCGCCCTTTGTGGTCGAACCTCACCTCATTGAAAACATTTTTGGCTGTTTTGGGCTGGCCAGCTGGTCCAGGATGATATGCTCTAGGCTTCCCATATTTTGTCAAGTAGGTGATCACGACTGTTCTTCGAAATTCTGTGAGATCGGATGGTCCCGCTTATAATAAATCCGCATGCGCTGGTCATAAGAGAGTCAAGCGGCCAGGTGAAAATTGGCCACCACCATTTCTTCCCATTTATTCCAATGCGGTAGTGCATTAGTAGCACTCATAGGGAAGTTTGGCCTTACCTCAACAAGATCTCCTTGTATCCATTGAGGTTTCGTCCTTTTGGATAGTCGGTGCCTAATCCATTGCAGGTCTTCAGCTCCAGCACGAGGAGCCACGGTGTTTTGGTGGCTATGGGGGGGGGGGGGGGGTCGTAGCTGCAGCGACGGTCGAGCTGTGGGCTGTTGCTGAACTTGTCGTTTGTGGTTTCAAGTTCGCACGTAGGTATATTTTGGTATATTTCTTTCAATAATGGACCTCTTGAATCGAGCATGAACAAAAAAGGAAATGTCGTTTCCCCTCCCCCCCACACTCAAAATGGTGGTTTATGTTTCAAGGTATGTAGAAAAATTATGAAAGTGAATATTTAAAATACGGTAGGTCTCTGCAAAGGGACATCTGAAGATTTTTACAGTATCCATGCATTTGGTCGTCCGATATATTTAATCCAAGGTTACGATATTTTTATCCATTTCGATCCAAGACTAACAGAAGTAAGGTTGCTAAAGGAGGGAACCCTTGCATCTGTTGATGAGGGATGGTTATGTTTTATATGTGGATTTTGTCGATTTGGTAGATATTAGGAAGATATTATTATAGGTGTCATGAAAACTTCCCCTAAAACGCTGCAGTCCTTGTCACATGGATTTACTATTCTATTCAACGTACAGAAATGTTGGCTGTTCATTTATTGTTTCTTTCACGTCTAATGATTGGAACCTTTTCATGGTTTTCACCAATGTTGGTCGCAAAAATTAGAAATGGGCTCCTATTTTTGACGGGTCATCTTCGATCGTTGAAACTGTCATTCAGCTATAGCTACTGATTCACCTGTAGTACTGCATTCTGATTAATACACATTTCTGGTGATGTCACCCGTTTTCACATATTTTTGATCTATACAAATTGAATTTTGGGAGTTGAAAATACAGTTCTTCACTTTTTGTCAACATCAACTTCACATTATTGGACTCGTCACCCTAAAACATCTAAAACGATACCTCACATCCCCAAGTTCACTACAATCAGCCAATTTTGCACCCAATTTCACCGCTAATACCCCTGGGTGTTTTCCGATCGGGCTGCCAAGCTAGGGGACATCACTAGAGCCCAAATGGAGCCTGTGTGTGAAAGAACGATTTTTGTAGACCAGAAATTGACGTAGATACCTACCGATGACACCGCTACAGTTAGGTGCTACAGAAAACAGTTCGAGAGGTGTTAAAAAACAGTTTCCCTAAGGTAATACATAGACGTGTATTATTTAGAGAATAATACACAAAATACGTAGCAGGTGAGGTTATTCATTGGGTACCTACTTCTCTTTCTCTCCACCAATCATACAAAACAATGTTGGTAAACATTCAAGACTAGGTAGGTACCTAACTGTAAATATTGGCGAGTACCTAGTCATTGCAGAGTTATTGAGTAGAAAGGTACCTAGTTCAACTAAATCATGTAGGTCATTACGAATAGGTAATCTTCAACAGAATAATTAAAAAACTGGTTCCCAATAAATAGCTGGCTTCAAAAAGTAGGCACAAGCATGCGAAACCACTGGTTTTACGTAAGTACCTACCTCATTGATTTATTTTTCCATGTTTTGGTTTGCCAAAACTTGAACGAAACAGAGTTGAACAAACAATTGACAAGCAATGCGATAACGTGACTCTGTTGCTAAGATTTTGGTTACTATGTGACTGCACTCAAGCGACAGCGGGGGAAGTAGCGCCCGTTCGATACCTACTGTCGAATGTGTGTTATACTTCTTGGTGTCGGTGGGAAATTTTAGACTGTCCCCCAACCCAACAACATATCCATGTGTGTAAATGAAAGTTATTTATTTTTAAAAAGTTCAACTTGTGTATTGGTATTTGTTTGATATGTCACTTTTTTTCCAAGGTAGCAACGTCCCCTCTATCACAGTCAGCAACTTAGACGCGAAGTGGTGGAAGATTTAATGGATTCGTACACCACAAGTGAGATGAGGAGTTGTCTATGTGCATACCTTATCAACTCCTTCAGACTTCAAAGAAAAAGACCCAGGCAGCACAACTCGAACCTCTGTTCTATCATCTACACCCAGAAGACGGCGCTGTTGCCTAAGTATTATTCTTATGTAGTTCACTAACTTAATCTGTGATATGATGTGTTACTAGTTCAGAAATACCTGCTGGTCTCATCTGATGTCAGATGGCGTTTAGCTCGTTCGCACTGATTATCGGATGCTTTTCTGACTGTATGAGGTATTTCCATGACCGTCTCATTGCCATGTGTTCTGACCATCCACTAGCCGGGTTTTTTGATTGTTCATTCCTCTCTACAAACATCTGTCGACATGAACTGGACAGTACCGCCTTCTTCATTCCACACCCCTTTTCAAACGCCTTTCATTGATGGTTTCTTAGGGTATTCTGGAGTCAGGTAACCATTCAGAAAATGCCACTTCGAGTTAACCTCATAACTTGCACATTACCTACTATAAGTTAAGTCAAATAGGTACCTAACAGATCGTAATGGTACTAATACTAATATGGAAGAGGTAGGTTTTTAAGAATATTTACCATAATTTTTGTTGACATCACAGACAATTTTTACTTTTGCTTCCTCACTAATGAAGGTGGGGAAGCCTTGGATTCGTGATTGAGTAACAAAAATAAAAAAAATGCATGTCCTCCAAAATGAAAATGTACAGTACCATTTTCCGTTTCAGACATGAAGGAGCTTTTTTGGTTTCGTGAGTGGTGTGTCCCTCTGTGATCAATTCCTTGTAACGCCCATAACTGCCCGTAATAATGGTCGAAATGGTCTGAAATTTGGAGGTTAGGTGTGGGTGGGTCCCATACCAACATCACTGAAAAACTACTGTGACTTCCGTCTGTGCATGCGCAAACGCCCATAACTATCTTATCGTTGAAATGAGTTCAAACTGGGAGGGTCGATCAGGTATAATACAATTGATTGATTCCATATGAATTTCATTGGAATCGTACTGTAACTTTCCTCTGCGTATGGGTGAACATGAAATGTTGACTATTTCCTTGTAACCCTTCTAAATACGCGCAAAATAGTCGTAGAGAGTTGAACCTACCTAACTAATTCTGCTAGTCCATGTGACCTGGCAGTGAAAGTGGCATGGAAGGTTGGCATTGTGAAAGTGGCATGGAAGGTTGAGTAAAGACACCAAAATACCATTTCAGTTGTTTTTTCACACAGAACAGGGGTCAGATTTTGACTTTTGTGGGTAAAAAATTGGTATTAATGGTAAAATCAATATTAATTCACCTGACGTTGTGTGGGATGATAAAACTATTTTTATCAAAAGCAAGTGGGTCAAATTTGACTTTTATTAGGGTCAAACATCGGTCCAAATGGCTGAAATCACGACAAATTATGTAATTTTAAGAAAAGTGGTATGGTTTCTCGCTATAATCATCTTTTTACACAATATCAGTAATATTTCTTTGAACATTCGGTCTCATAGCCATGGTACATGACAGGAATTGTATTTCTATTTCCGATAACCCCATTCAACTATCCTGGCTACGCCACTGCGTTCACGTGATTCAAGCTATACTGCCTACTCCAATTGGCAGACTTTTTTGTCTACACTTGTTGGCCATGCAAAAAAGCTATAGAAAAAGTGTACTTATTTGCACTTTGAAAATAATAATAGGTTGTTATTGGGTTAAGAAATACAAAATATCGTATGCAGTATTTTCAACATTGAATGAAAATTATCAGTAGGTATTTAGGATAACATCAGGATTCCTGCGAACCCGGTAGTAAGTTACTGTAGTTGTCATAAAATCCTGTGGGCTTGATTTCTTTGGATCATGTACTCCAAGTATTATATATTATGTGGTTGAGTGAGAGGAAAAAAAGTTTTTGTTGATTTTATTGAACATTCTAATTTTCATTGCTACATCTCTTCAAAATAATTTCATTATTCCTTCATATTATGTCTGGCCCTCCTCATTCCTGCAGGGTACTCGTGAAGGGGAGCATCAATATTAGGTTTGTTCGTTGTGGCAAAAACGCCACTCACAAACCGCTAGAAACTTTTTTTTTGTCCTCTATAATATCCATGACCTCCTTTTCGCTGCGTTCTTGCGACCACTTGTGGACGATTTGCTAGTCGACAGATTTGTCAGAGGACCCACCCGTACTGTATCTGTTAACTGTTTTCAGTGGTTCCTGTTGACAAGCGATGGTGGCACCTACACAACGAAAGGCGGTTCCCCCTCAGTGATCGCCACCCTCAACGCTATCCTGCCTGAGCTACTTGCTGGGTGGATACAGAACACCATCAGAACATCAAATCCCTATAAATCTTCAGTCTCCATTTTTGATTTTGCTGATTTGTGTTATGTTGCTAATTTGGATTCATCAGAGAGATTACGTTGAGACAATCAATTCGAGATTTTCTTTTCAATAATTTTATTTTTGCAATTTTTGATTTTTTTCTAGTGCAGGCCAAATGCTCTTCTTTTTCCCTGTTCTTAACTTTCCTGCCACTCTTGCCTTTGTTAGTTATCCACTCCAAATGAATCCCACTTGATGATTTACTTACTTTTTCCTTTAATTTTGAATTATTTAATTTAGCTACCGTATTATTTGCATAAAATGTGGGTTTCAGTACTAACTCACTTTACTGCTTTTTACCTAATATTAATTCATTGAGGATTGGTTCAAGTAAATATCCTTCTGTAGTGTACACTTTTTTGTTGGCTGCGAATTTCCTTGACACTGTTTATGTTTTTTTCATAGTTACCTATTAACGTACAACTAACTATTGAGGTGTGTCTTCACTTTATGACGTTTCTCACATTGGTACTGTTTTCATTGTGTGAATCATTCAACGAAACCATGGTAATTTTTAAGTGCAGGGGTTATTGGATGCTTTTTGAATAACACAATTTATGCAAATGAAGGTTTTCTGTACATTGTGAAATCAGTCTCATTATTTTGCAATGGGTCCAAAATTTTTGAAATTTCAAAACTTCATTTTTTTTGTTGAAATCCGTTTCAGAGCATCCTGAATGCATACCAACATTTTAACAAAAGTGTATATAGTATGTACCAACATATTTATTAATAACCTATGTGTCTCTCTAGACGACGTCTTACCTTGGGTAAATGATAACAATTCCGAAATTCGCCACAATGTTGGTATTATCAAACAAAACTGTAAGTTCGGCAGGTTCAGCTAATCACTAGCCTCATTTTCTTATCTGGTTTGTGCGACTGCATTAAACCCTATAAAGATGGTGGTTTTGGATTCATGTTTTCACAATACCACTTCGTTTTCATGAGATCCTTGTACTTTTTCACAAATGTTTCAATTTCTTACAACTATGAGTTTCTAAGTGGTATTCTGTTATTTCAAACACGGAATCCTTTTGAAGGAATCATTCATTTCTTAGTAAATAGGTCAAAATAGTAATCGAATTCCCCTTATCAACTTTTGTTAGAATTAGATTGTTATTACGTAAAATAATGTATAGGTATGTTTCAGTTCATCGAATATTTTCTTTCTCGGATACAACTTTGTCTACATCCTTGAAATTGACATTGGTTTCATCTGTTAACTAACCTCCAATTGTTGTAAATGCTGTGTCTGAATCCAATATAAATTATTTAAAATACATCACACCATTGTGACACACGATTGAGGTCTTTCTTTGTTCAGTAAATTGGTGTCTCTTATATTTCAGTCCCTCTTAAATTTACGACCGTAGGGAAATACAGTATCACCTCACAGTTTTTGAGTACATCTATAAATTACTATAGCCTATTATTACCTGATGTATTACTGTATGTTGACAGTGGGACCAACTGATTTCATTACTCAGCCCACTTCAATTCCCACCGTTACACTAATTTGATATTTACCCAATTACCATGTGCTCAAAATTTGCGAGACACCTAACAACTTGTTAGTTCAGGTACCTACTAACTTGTTTGTACAAAGGGTTCCTACCACTTGTAACCCATTTCCTTGTTGAGGCTAGGTTTTTTATGTTTACATAATATTTACGTTCAAATAAACGGCTTTACAGTGTTTCTGCCTTCTGTTCATTCCCTGCTGCTTTGTCATGATTTTTTTTTTTTTTTTTTTTCCTTGTGATGATACCTACGTTACTTACTTTAACTTTAATGCCGAATATATTGTTTAGGTACCAACTAATTTAGGTAAACCATGGTTAAGAAAGTAAGTACCTACTTATTTTCATACTATTCCTTTCTTTTTAGTGAATCACGCAATTATGAACGTTGGTGACTATGATTACATGATCTGAATTTTATATATAATATACAAGTTGTGATAGTGGTTGGTCGTCAACAGTTTTCTTCAAAACACGGAGTTATAGGGGACGTAGGCTAACAGGTAACTGAAATGCCGGTTAAGTGGGGGCGTGTATTATTATAAGTGCTGATTATAAGGTACTAGGTACATGGGTAGGAAGTCCGACTGCAGATTGCTAATAACTGGTGATGGTAACGTGTTCATTAAAGCGCTGCTTTGACCTATTTCGATGGTGCTACAACGTAACTAACATACACCTACGTCAACTTGGTCACGTGACTGGCTCATACTCACATTGAGATAGTAACGTACAAATTCCTATCCATTGATGGCTTAACTAACGGCGAAGTGATTATTGGCGTGGTGATTACTGTTGGGGAAGCAGGTAGGTTACGTACCTTGCCCAGGGGCGGATCCAGAATTTTTTTCTGGAGGATGTCACAGGGTAGAACAATATAAAAAATAACAAAATAACCAAACGAACAATTCAAACCGAATTTTCAACCTTATGCCTAAACTCGTCCAATTTGTCTACTTACAAAATTAATTGTATTTATTTATAAAATTCATTGTTTATGTACAAAATATTTTTCAATATATATTAATTATTTAACTGATAGATGTATTTATTTTCAATTTTCTTCTAAAAAAGTGTCCGAATGTGTTTTCAAACAAATTGGCGCATTTTATGGCAGCGTAGCTAACTTCAGAGTTTGCAAATCAAAACATTGAAACCACAACAATCTATTGTTGATCTCAGTGAGTTCAGTATCGTTTTTACTGAATTTGGCAGGAAAGATAACGAGAACGAAACAAAAACAAGATAATAATTAACAAAAATAAGAAGAAATAAACAAGGTGTAATTTGACGGATACACCAACGTAAATTTATTGACATAATTGTAGGTATATAAAGTAACATTGGTAGGACCAAGTGTACGATTCGACTAATTTTGACATTTTTGATCGAATCTTTTTAGATTTTTTATAGTACAGGGTTTTCAGTGTACAAAATACGTTTGTTCTTTGGAAGAATTACAGCTGTCGGAGATTTTTCATAACAATATGTTTCCCCTAACCATCCCTAATTCCCCACAAACTGGGAACACAGATTGAAAAATGACGCAACCTTTCACAAAACAAACTGATGAAACATGATGCAATTCCTTATTCTTATTTGACGGTTTCCATGTTGTTGTCCTGGCCATGGTTGAACTTTGTCATTTCCTTGCATTACCTGTGCTCATGTGCAAATTGCTTAACTCCTACTGGTACTTTACTCAGTACCTAAAATTTAAAAAAGTTGCGGTCACAGAAACTAATCATGCGGTCACGGTGAAACTCAGGAAATAATCTTTTCTAGTAATAACCAAACATCCCTAAAAATTTCATCGAAATTGCTTAACTCCTACTGGGACTTTACTCAGTACCTAAAATTTAAGAAAGTTGCGGTCACAAAAACTAATAATGCGGTCACGGTGAAACTCAGGAAATAATCTTTTCTAGTAATAACCAAACATCCCTAAAAATTTCATCGAAATTGCTTAACTCCTACTGGGACTTTACTCAGTACCTAAAATTTAAGAAAGTTGCGGTCACAAAAACTAATAATGCGGTCACGCTGAAACTCAGGAAATATTCATTTCTACTAATAACCAAACATCCCTAAAAATTTCATCGAAATTGCTTAACTCCTACTGGGACTTTACTCAGTACCTAAAATTTAAGAAAGTTGCGGTCACAAAAACTAATAATGCGGTCACGCTGAAACTCAGGAAATATTCATTTCTACTAATAACCAACCATCCCCGAAAATTTCATCGAAGTTGGTTAACTCCTACTGGTACTTTTTTCAGTACCTAAAATTTAAAAAAAGTTGCGGCCACAGAAACTAATAATGCGGTCACGCTGAAACTCAGGAAATATTCAATTCTACTAATAACCAACCATTCCTGAAAATGTCAACAACATCCAGTCCACTTGTACATACCTACCTTACTTAGCGTAATTGTGCGATCGAAGTAGGTACATCATAATTCATTTTCCTCAATATGCACGGTATTATTTCAAATTTGGAACACACACAAAAAAAACAGTAAATGAATGGAGTTATCTCTCGGGCGATGGAAGGAAACGGATGTATCTACGTTTTTTCCTGTCACCTTTTTCATGCAAAATATTAATGAACATTGAAAAACATAATTTGTAATAAACAACTACGGACCTACCGTAGTTACCTACTCATTTTAAGAGAGAACAAAGAGAATACTGTTACCTACTTATCGTAGGTACATCTTTCACCCTAGCGACGCCAGTGGTACCGCCATATGAACTTGACACACGTATCTGATTAATCAATTTCGTTGAAAGAAAAGAATTCAGCACACCCATCCTCACTATAGTTACATGATAGGTAGTATCTCTTCGTTGTACCTACAGCCACCATTACGGACAGTGGTGACGCCATACATTGGCACCTGTAAGGAGGTTGGTACATTTTTCAAAAATTACACTGAATCACAGAATTCATAGGATGACAAAAGATGAGAAGGAGTCCCAATTTCCTTTTTGATGCCCACTTTCACCTCACATCGAAATTGGAACTAACAATTTTGTTATCCTCCGCGTAGCCATATACTAAAATTTTATTCCACATTATTAGTTAATAAGTATTTGGGTAGTAGGGGTTACTAGACTGATATAGGTATTGTGTCAGCGACGAGGGCTCGTTTATGTCGAGCACCCGTAGCAAAGAGAAGAATTCCGTAACACGATCAAAATATGAAACTGAGTCACAATTCCATTTCGTCGAGACCACTATAACTTCACATCAAAATTACATGGGATAACATATTTTTATCACCCACCTAGGTGTATGAATATGTTTAGAAAAACCGCATTATTCCTTATTTACATTACTACTACAGCGATTAGAGTAGCATTATTGCGGGGGAGTAGCATTAATTCCCGAGGATGCAGAAGGTGTCAGGAGCCCTTCATGATATCAAGAAATATCTCCAAACCGGGAAATCGGTAGTACTACTCAAGGGTTGGGGAAAACTTATATAATTACCCCCACCTTGTCAAAACACAACGAGTAACTCAATTCAACTGTGAAAAAAGAAATGTGTACACAAAGATACCTTTTTTCCCCTATTTTCCACTGTTATGACTAACGAATTCATATAATTACCCCCACTCCGGTCCTACCATCAACAGACCAAAAAAATTGAATTCCTTGTGATTTTTACACAAACATCCTTTTTTCCCCGATTTTCTACTGTTACACTACGGAATTCGTATAATTACCCCCACTCCGGTCCTACCATCATCAGACCGAAAAAATTGAATTCCATGTGATTTTTACACAAACATACCTTTTTTCCCGATTTTCTACTGTTACACTACCGAATTCGTATAGTTACCCCCACTCCGGTCCTACCGTCATCAGACCAAAAAAATTGAATTCCATGTGATTTTTACACAAACATACCTTTTTTCCCGATTTTCTACTGTTACACTACCGAATTCGTATAGTTACCCCCACTCCGGTCCTACCATCATCAGACCAAAAAAATTGAATTCCATGTGATTTTTACACAAACATACCTTTTTTCCCGATTTTCTACTGTTACACTACCGAATTCGTATAGTTACCCCCACTCCGGTCCTACCATCATCAGACCAAAAAAATTGAATTCCTCGTGATTTTTACACAAACATACCTTTTTTCGCCGATTTTCTGCTGTTACTCTACCGAATTCGTATAATTACCCCCACTCCGGTCCTACCATCATCAGACCAAAAAAATTGAATTCCTCGTGATTTTTACACAAACATACCTTTTTTCCCGATTTTCTACTGTTACACTACCGAATTCATATAATTACCCCCACTCCGGTCCTACCATCATCAGACCAAAAAAATTGAATTCCATGTGATTTTTACACAAACATACCTTTTTTCCCGATTTTCTACTGTTACACTACCGAATTCGTATAGTTACCCCCACTCCGGTCCTACCATCATCAGACCAAAAAAATTGAATTCCTCGTGATTTTTACACAAACATACCTTTTTTCGCCGATTTTCTGCTGTTACTCTACCGAATTCGTATAATTACCCCCACTCCGGTCCTACCATCATCAGACCAAAAAAATTGAATTCCTCGTGATTTTTACACAAACATACCTTTTTTCGCCGATTTTCTGCTGTTACTCTACCGAATTCGTATAATTACCCCCACTCCGGTCCTACCATCATCAGACCAAAAAAATTGAATTCCTCGTGATTTTTACACAAAGATACCTTTTTTCCCCTATTTTCTACTGTTACGACTACCGAATTCGTATAATTACCCCCACTCCGGTCCTACCATCATCAGACCAAAAAAATTGAATTCCTCGTGATTTTTACACAAAGATACCTTTTTTCCCCTATTTTCTACTGTTACGACTACCGAATTCGTATAATTACCCCCACTCCGGTCCTACCATCATCAGACCAAAAGAATTAAATTCCTCGTGATTTTTACACAAACATACCTTTTTTCGCCGATTTTCTGCTGTTACTCTACCGAATTCGTATAATTACCCCCACTCCGGTCCTACCATCATCAGACCGAAAAAATTGAATTCCTCGTGATTTTTACACAAACATACCTTTTTTCGCCGATTTTCTGCTGTTACTCTACCGAATTCGTATAATTACCCCCACTCCGGTCCTACCATCATCAGACCGAAAAAATTGAATTCCTCGTGATTTTTACACAAACATACCTTTTTTCGCCGATTTTCTGCTGTTACTCTACCGAATTCGTATAATTACCCCCACTCCGGTCCTACCATCATCAGACCAAAAAAATTGAAATCCGCGTGATTTTTACACAAACATACCTTTTTTCGCCGATTTTCTGCTGTTACTCTACCGAATTCGTATAATTACCCCCACTCCGGTCCTACCATCATCAGACCAAAAAAATTGAATTCCTCGTGATTTTTACACAAAGATACCTTTTTTCCCCTATTTTCTACTGTTACAACTACCGAATTCGATAATTACCCCCACTCCGGTCCTACCATCATCAGACCAAAAAAATTGAATTCCTCGTGATTTTTACACAAACATACCTTTTTTCGCCGATTTTCTGCTGTTACTCTACCGAATTCGTATAATTACCCCCACTCCGGTCCTACCATCATCAGACCAAAAGAATTGAATTCCTCGTGATTTTTACACAAACATACCTTTTTTCGCCGATTTTCTGCTGTTACTCTACCGAATTCGTATAATTACCCCCACTCCGGTCCTACCATCATCAGACCGAAAAAATTGAATTCCTCGTGATTTTTACACAAACATACCTTTTTTCGCCGATTTTCTGCTGTTACTCTACCGAATTCGTATAATTACCCCCACTCCGGTCCTACCATCATCAGACCAAAAAAATTGAAATCCGCGTGATTTTTACACAACGATACCTATTTTTCCCAATTTTCTACTGTTACAACTACCGAATTCGTATAATTACCCCCACTCCGGTCCTACCATCATCAGACCGAAAAATTGAATTCCTCGTGATTTTTACACAAACATACCTTTTTTCGCCGATTTTCTGCTGTTACTCTACCGAATTCGTATAATTACCCCCACTCCGGTCCTACCATCATCAGACCGAAAAAATTGAATTCCTCGTGATTTTTACACAACGATACCTATTTTACCCAATTTTCTACTGTTACAACTACCGAATTCGTATAATTACCCCCACTCCGGTCCTACCATCATCAGACCAAAAAAATTGAATTCCTCGTGATTTTTACACAAGCATACCTTTTTTCGCCGATTTTCTGCTGTTACTCTACCGAATTCGTATAATTACCCCCACTCCGGTCCTACCATCATCAGACCGAAAAATTGAATTCCTCGTGATTTTTACACAAACATACCTTTTTTCGCCGATTTTCTGCTGTTACTCTACCGAATTCGTATAATTACCCCCACTCCGGTCCTACCATCATCAGACCGAAAAAATTGAATTCCTCGTGATTTTTACACAAACATACCTTTTTTCGCCGATTTTCTGCTGTTACTCTACCGAATTCGTATAATTACCCCCACTCCGGTCCTACCATCATCAGACCGAAAAAATTGAATTCCTCGTGATTTTTACACAACGATACCTATTTTACCCAATTTTCTACTGTTACAACTACCGAATTCGTATAATTACCCCCACTCCGGTCCTACCATCATCAGACCAAAAAAATTGAATTCCTCGTGATTTTTACACAAGCATACCTTTTTTCGCCGATTTTCTGCTGTTACTCTACCGAATTCGTATAATTACCCCCACTCCGGTCCTACCATCATCAGACCAAAAAAATTGAAATCCGCGTGATTTTTACACAACGATACCTATTTTTCCCAATTTTCTACTGTTACAACTACCGAATTCGATAATTACCCCCACTCCGGTCCTACCATCATCAGACCAAAAGAATTGAATTCCTCGTGATTTTTACACAAACATACCTTTTTTCGCCGATTTTCTGCTGTTACTCTACCGAATTCGTATAATTACCCCCACTCCGGTCCTACCATCATCAGACCGAAAAAATTGAATTCCTCGTGATTTTTACACAAACATACCTTTTTTCGCCGATTTTCTGCTGTTACTCTACCGAATTCGTATAATTACCCCCACTCCGGTCCTACCATCATCAGACCAAAAAAATTGAAATCCGCGTGATTTTTACACAACGATACCTATTTTTCCCAATTTTCTACTGTTAAATTGTAAATTGTAAATTGTAAGTCGGATCACTCAGGAATGGGGGTCGGTTGCCCCAAAGCACGGAAGCCTATTGGCTTATTGTACTTTTCCTGAGTGTCCTAGCTTAATCAAATAACCCCAGTCCCCTGGTGAGGGTTGTAAGGTTTTTGATTATATTTTCGCTGGGAAATTCCCTCATTGGGGTTGAGGCCCCAAAGAGGTTGTGCCTGCGCTGAGCGAGTGCTGGGCACTCAAATATTATGTGGGATGCTTTTTCGTCTGTCTCCTCACATAGTCTGCATTGGGTTGTTTGTTGTGTGACCCCTATGCGGTTTAGGTGGAAGCGCAGGGGGAGGAAGCCGGTTAATAGGCCGACTATTTGCCTCAGCTCTCTGCGGTTCAGTCTAAGGAGCTCCTCAGTAGCGTTGGAGTTGGGTCTGGCCATCATCCGTTTACTGTGAGCGTGTCCATCTATGCGTGACCATCTTTTGGTGGTCTGTGAGCGAACCCACCGGTTGATGGCCCCTCTGATGGTGGTTTTTGGTAGGCCGACCGCTGGTTCTGGGCCAGTGAAGGGTGTTTGAGAGCCCTTTCTGGCGAGTGAATCGGCGTTTTCGTTGCCTATAATTCCTCTATGGCCTGGCACCCACTCCAGAGTAACTCTGTTGTGTTTCGCCAGGGCGTTGAGGGTTTGCATACAGTCCCAGACCACTCTAGATGAGACGATGGGGGCTGTAAGTGCTTTTATTGATGCTTGGCTATCCGAGAGTATGCGGGTGTGGGATCCACGGTGTCCCCTCCTCAGGCTCTCAGAAGCCGCAGCATCAATTGCCACTATATTTTCTACTGTTACAACTACCGAATTCGTATAATTACCCCCACTCCGGTCCTACCATCAACAGACCAAAAAAATTGAATTCCTCGTGATTTTTACACAAACATACCTTTTTTCGCCGATTTTCTGCTGTTACTCTACCGAATTCGTATAATTACCCCCACTCCGGTCCTACCATCATCAGACCAAAAAAAAATTGAATTCCTCGTGATTTTTACACAAACATACGTTTTTTCGCGGATTTTCTACTGTTACTACTACCGAATTCGTATAATTACCCCCACTCCGGTCCTACCATCATCAGACCAAACAAATTGAATTACTCGTAATTTTTACAAAATAATGCATTTTTTCCCTGATTTTCTACTGTTACAACTAATTAATGCGTATAATTACCCCCACTCTGGTGCAACCAGGGTCATTAACTCAATCACACAATGGAAATTCTAATCCCCTTAATCATTAGTGGATGAAACTTATTGTTCTCGATTTCTTACTGTTTGAATTCTAATATTCATTAATTGCCACCACTATACTGCAAATACCACCCCTACCCAATTTTGCCTGAACATTAAATTCAACATATTTTTTTCATAATTTAAGTTTTTCCGGTTCCTATAATAATATTGGTATAATTACCTACACTTAGTCCAACCATCCACTTCTAACCTTGTAAGGCTGACATCTAAAACTCACTTTTACACAATAACCCTTTTTAACACGATTTTGTACTGTTAGAGATTTATAATAATTACCATAATTATCACCACTCTACTCCAAGTACCATACTTTACCTAATAAAATCCTTTTTCTTAACCCAACTGAGGGTTTCAGAGCTTCTTACACTCTGAATATATTTTGCTACCACTGGAGCGACAGACAGGGCTTTGTAGTCACCTCTGGGATTGCGGTGGAGAACAAAATATCTATTCCTAACCTAACTTGGGCTTTCAGATATTTTCCTACTATAGGGGCGACGAACATGACATAGTAATCACCATCCTAATATCTTAGCTTCACAAGAGCTTCCCCATCCTTGAGGGAAGTTACCAACCTCACAAAAACACATTCCCCTGTGTTTCAGAGCTATTGCAGTCATTAAGAGGTTTGTTACCACAAACCTACCAAAATATCTGACATGGGACTGCTAGGTACTCCTTTACAGTCCCCATCTCTAGAGGCCCACATTGGGACTCCTAAGCTACCATCGTCGCCCCTAACCTACCAAAATATACCTATATATATATATATATATATATATATATATATATATATATATATATATATATATATATATATATATATAAAAGATTATTGTGTGACAGAATCAAAATAATATAGAAAGTCAAATGTGTAACACAGACGTTCGAAAATAATACAGACATTTCAAATCAAAATAATATAATATAGTAAATACCTAATGTATATAGGAAACAAGTTACGTAGCGAACTAAGAGCTGAAAGTAATATGAGGACGAGGAGAATGAACGTATTTTACATTTTATTTCGTTCTTTAGAGGATTCTTCTTCCTCTCCACTGACACCGAAACCTCGTCTTCGATCTCCATGTTGGGTAGGTTGGTCGTCGCCGCGGTCGGAGGAGGTAGATATTGTCGACAGAGCCTGCTCCTTGATTACTGAATTAGAGCTGGATTGCCGTTTGCAGCTCATGCATATTGTTATACATTTCAACCCAGATTTTAAGCACCCTCGTTTCCCTCTGCACCTTATACATTTACATCATACTTCATCAGCTGGAGCTGGCTCGCCTTTTCTGTGGTAATGGGGAGCAGACCATGGCAAGTATAGTGGGTTTAAATCTCTTCCATAACATATTTGGATTTGATGGTCTGCTCGCAGAGTGGTGATAACATCGTTGGTAGCTTAAAGATGCGCCATGTTGAAGCCAGTAGTTGACAAGATTCTCGCGAACTGCTCGTAGTAGGTTTAAGTATGTTTCACCTCACTTGGATGAGTTCAGAGCAGCGAGAAACTTCCGGCCTATTGAACAAATATTTTCAGGTGTAGCATCCAGCTGCTTAAATTCTCTGGCAGCCTCTTGTAACATACGTTTGCGTTCTAGTGTCTCAACCTGAAAAAGGGACCTCGAAACAGCTAGTGTTCTCTCCCAAAAGTTTAAAATACTCGTCTGCGATGAAAGAGACCATTCTCATCTGACAGACGTTCAGCGGTTGCGACAGAACTAACGCATTTTTCCGGCAAGGAAAAATGAAATTCGTTGAGACACATTTCTTGCCGTCAATATTGGCTGGCCATGTTTTGCTCCCTATTACCACCACAAAGGAGCCAGCTCAAGTTGAGGTTAAGAGCAAAGTACTATGTAAATGTACAGATTTGTCTCTGCACCTTACCATTATTTTGATTCCGTCAAACATTCTTGAATAGAATCGTGGTGATTGTGAGATTGAGGTAGGTGAGGATGGAAAGACGAGGTTTGAGAAGGAGATGTTGGGTATTAGGAAGCTGATATCCAGACAGGTTTATCACCAAATTGGCCACGCCAGACAGGTTTAGCACCAAATTGGCTTGTGCCAGAAAGGTTTACCACAACGTTGGGATCTTTTGTGAGAAAGAGGATGAGGAGAAGGGTAAGGTAAGGTAAAAGAGAGCGAGAGAAGGCTCAAGTTCAAGTGAGATCGGTGAAATGGCGCGCTGGGCAAGCTGGGCGCCTCTCAAAGGCGCCTCTACCCTCCACTGGTCCTCCGACGGTGGTTGAAAGCCGTTGATGGACCAATGGAGGGAGAGCTACCTGACTTTGCCCTTTGAATTGCGCAGCACGCCTTCTCTTCGTCATTACTGGTATATTTTAAGGGTACATTGAAAGAAGTCCCCCCAGATTGGACCAATGAAGTTAAAGCCAAAGGTTTGAAAAAAAAAGATAAAAAAAAGCTAGGTATGTCAGCGGTGGGTCGTCGGTGAGTGTCGCACCATGGCATCTGACCGTTCCTGGCTGTGTATCGTGCGGGAGTACTCAGACAGGAACGTGTCTGAGGCCCAGCTGTGATTGAGCAGAGCGGGGCAGTGGGCAGATTCCCCCAGGAAGGTCGTTCCCGTCCTTAGCTTCTGTTCTTCTTCTTGCTGCTGTTCCTTTGCCTGTGGGTGCAGCCATGGCAGGTGGAGGCATGGCCAGATCGGCAGTAACATACGGGACATGTGTCCCGGCGGCCTTTGGGACGTAATGGTCACTGAAGATGGCCCACCGGGACACGTGCCACCACCGTGGCCGGGGAGGTAGTCTGGTGATCCTCAATGAGGGAGTCCATGTAGGAGGTGAAAGCGGCCCGAAAGAGTGACAGAGTGGCAACAGGGGGGATGGGACCCGGATGTCGCGCAAGATGGTGGAGACATCAGGGGCTGAGGGAGTTCCATCATGGTTGTAAGCAAGGGAGAGAATGTGAAAAGCTGCAGTCAATGGTGTTTGAGGTTGATTAGGTGGGGAGTCAGCGAGGACGAAGCCCGGTTTGTTGTGGGCAAGCGGGGCAGTGTACGGTTTCCTGTCAGCCAACAGAGTAGCGGTTGTTTGTGAGGTGGGGATGGCATGAGAGGGACCCGAATATAGGGGTTGAAGGGTTCTATGTATACCTGGCTCTTTCAGGTAGCGGCCTTTGGGTAGGGGAGTACAATATTTTGGGGTAAGAGATGTCGGTAACGGGAGTCGATTGTGTTTGATCTCGGCGGGTAACGGTAATGGGGCTTGGAAAGCCTGTTCGGCTGGGCTAACACCATCGGGCAAAACGATGTACGGAAGGTCTTTTGTCGATGAGGTGGTATTACTTGAAGTTGAAAACGCCTGCTTAAGAACGGAATGCCACTGCTGTACCTTGCTGTTGGATTGCGGATGATAGGCTGTTGTGCATTGCTTTGTGATGCCCAGGGAGTGAAGCAGGTCAAAGAATTAGGCTGACCCAAACTGCCTGTACTGACCAACCGTGACGACCGTGATGATCCGCGGGCAACCGTATGGAGCCACCCAGTTGTGGAGGAAGACCCTGGCAACGGTGTCCACCGTGATGGGGTGAATGGTACGCACTCAACCCAACTCGTGGCATGGTCAATCATGGTCAGGCAGTATGCTTTCCTTTGGAGGGGGGAAGGGGGCCCACAATGTCGAGATGGACATCCTCGAATTGAAGAGCGTCATCAGTGGTTGAGGCGGGATGTGGGGATGAGGTGAGACCTTGAAGTGCTGGCCCTTCCTGCACCCTAGAACCCAATTACAGACATCAGTGTTCATACGGGGCCAGAAGTACCGCGTCTTGATGAGGTCTCGGCTGGCTCGAATCCCGGGGTGGTGGAGGGCATGATAATACTCGAACAACTGCTGTCGCAGTTCGGGCAGGACGTGAGGGCGAGGGGTGTCGGTGGAGACGTCACACCATAGACCTTGTGGCTGCAGTTGGCGGAGTTTGTCGGCTTTGATGAGGTCGGTGTCGGGTTTCTAACAGGCTCCGATGGTCTCTAAGGGAGGGGAAAGGCCAGAGTTCGTAAACCGGCGTGAGGGATGGTCGTGAAAGTGTGTCAGTAACACAGTTGTCCACCCCCGGCATGTAATGGAAACCACCGTGAATCAGGCGAAAAATTCCAACTGCTGTGGGCGGCGCTGGGAAGCTGACTTGCGGGTTTGAAGGAGGGCGTGGGTGAGGGGCTTATGGTCCGTTTTGACGAGAACTTTCGGCCCTCGAGGAAGTCACAAAAGTGCCTAATGGCTTTGTTGATGGCAAGAAGTTCTCTGTCCAACGTCGAGTATTTCTTCTGGGTTTCAGATAGCGTTTTGGAGAAGAACCCAAGAGGACGGTTGGTGTTGCTGATCTGCTGGTGGAGAACTGGGCCGATAGCCCAGTCAGGGGAGTCAGTCGTAATGGAGAGGTTGGTGTTTGGCGCGGGTTGAGCAAGGAGAGAGGCGTTGGCGAGCTCAGATTTGCAGGCTTCGAAGGCAGCGTCGAGAGTTGGGGACAATTCGATCTTGCGGGAATCATTTTTCTTTGAAAGCTGGGGAATGGCGGCTATTAGGGGTTGCTGATGTTGGGGGCATGGCAGATGTGGTGACGGTAAAAGTTTAACACGCCCAAAAACCGCTGTAGTTCGGTGATGGTTTGTGGTCGGGGGAATTGACAGAGTGAGTTGACTTTGTCAGCGAGATGAGTGATACTGGTCGACGTGACGAGGTGCCCTAGGCATTTAAGCCAGGGTTGCGCGATCACACATTTTGCTTTGTCGATCGTCAGCTCCTCGCTGCGGAAGATTTCGAGAACTTGGCGAAGATGGTCGTAGTGTTGTTCGGGTGTGGTGAAGGCTATTGAACACCGTCGAGGAAGCAAAAGACGAATGGAAGACCGCGGAGGATCTGGTTCATATATCTCTGCCTGAAGCCCATTTTGAGGTATTCAAATAGACCAAAGGGGGTGATAATAAATTGAGGTTTTTGGTATGGCGGGGGGGGGGGGGGGGGGTGGACGTCGATATGGTGAAACGCCTAGGAGATGTCGAGGGTGGAGAAGACGACGGCGCCGTGGAGGTGGGAGGAGAAATCTCGAAGGTGGGGAAACGTTGTACATATCTGGCATAGTATGGGAGTTGAGTCGCCAGTAGTCGCCGCAGGGTCGAATTTGTCCATCGGGTTTCTGAACTATGTGAAGGGGAGAGGCCCATGAAGAGCGCCTTCGCTTGTGAGAGTTGGATGGGGTGAAGGCTTCGGACTTTTGCGAAGATTGGCGGGCTGTTCGTTTCGATGAAATGCTGAGCCTTGGAAAGGTGGGATGTAGGCCGTCGTTCATGTTGGTAAGCCTCTAGTCGTGCGGTGAATTTGGGGTCGGTCGGTGGAGGCGTGATGGAGTTGATGAAACCGATGACTGGTTTCTTGGAAGCGGGGTCGATGTGGCGGGCATGCTTCATATCGCATTGGTGGCCGAAATATGATAGAAAATTGGCTCCCAAGATTGGCTTCTGTACGTTGGCGACGGTTAAATTCCACTCATAGGTGTGGCCGGACCTCGTGGGTGGTAGAGGAAGTCCTGATGTCGTGCATTGTGTCGGCGAGGCGGAGGAGGGCTTCATCATCTGCATCTTGGTGGGGGGCGAGGGACAGCTGAATTTGGGGTGGTAGTGCACGTAGCCAGAAGTTCCGGGTGATGTCAGAGGTGATGACGTCTTCTAGCTGGTGTCGGAGCCGGCGGAGGAGGTGGCTGGGCTTGAGGTCCCCCAGATGGTAAGGTTGGGAGAGGGCCGTGATTCTCGTGATGTTGGAAGGTTCATAGGGGGCGATGAGGCGGGTACGGAGGTCGTCATGGGCCATGGAGGAGTCGGGCGAGATGTCCGCTGTCTGGAGGAGGATGTCATAGGGGAGTAGGGTGATCGTCGTGGATTATCGTGCCTTTTGCGTTTGGATGTTGTAGGCGGAGAACATTGTGCCGAGTTGGAAGAACCAGAGGGTGGGTTCGTGTGTGTAGAAGGGCCGCAAGCATGAGCGGGATGGCTGTCGAGGTGGTCATGACGTCGGCGGAGGTAGATATGGTGGTGGAGAGCTGTGGTTCGTCTTGCATTTTCGGCTACAACGTCGGGGTTACCACTGTGCAGATGGTGAGATTGAGGTAGGTGAGGTGGGAAGATGAGGTTTGAGAAGGGGATGTCAGGTATTAGGAAGCTAATATCCAGAAAGGTTCATCACCACATTGGCTACACCAGAAAGGCTTATCACCACGTTGGATACTGGAGGATGTGCCCAGATAGGTTTATCACCACATTGGCTTGCGCCAGAAAGGTTTATCACCACGTTGGGATCTTGTGAGAAAGAGGTTGAGGAGAAGGTTAGGGTAAGATACAGATTAGGCTCAGAGAGAGATTGGTAGAATGGTAAGCTAGGCTAGCCGGGCGCCTTATAATGGCGCCTCTACCCTTCCCCGGTTCTCCAACAGCGGTTGAAAGCCGTTGATGGGGGGGGGGGGGGGGGGGGTTGAGGGACTACCTGGCTTTGCCCCTTGCATTACGCAGCTCGCCTTCTCCTCGACTTTTTTAGTAGCAATCTTATATGTAAAATTTGGAGTGGTATATTTTAAGGGTACCTACCATGGCAAGAATTTTTTTTCCCAGAAATTCGGTTTTTCATACTAACCTAGGTTTTCTTACCTAGTGAAAATTTCGCAAATTGGCCATTTCGGTATGTTTATACATATATGTAGGTACAGTTAAATTGCACCAAATTTGAAATTTTTGGTGCTCAATGAACGCAGAATTCAGAATGGCCGTTTCAAAGGCAGAGGCGTTTGAAAAATCATGAAATGACAATTTTACAAAAAATTTAAAAAATGCCTTTTTTAACTGAAGATTGCCATTGTGTTGTACATCAGAATTTGACGTTTGAGATGGTGATCTGACGCAAAATTTTTGTGTTCATTAATTCGCATAATAGTTTTTTCGGTAGGTTGCATGGTTTAAGAGACATAGCTATAAAACTAATACAATGGCCTAAATTTCAAGGTTGTTTTGTTCTCAAAGGTTCTGCTCACCACATGTGGCGGTGAAAACTCAAATTACTCAAGAACTCAGATTTACCATCAACTGAAGGTACTAAGACGACGATTTTCTGCTTTCCTCCTATTCATTCCTGGAAACACTATTTTTATGTTTAATTTAATGGCCTATAAGTCAAAGAGGGTTTTTTAATTCTAGGGTTTTCGTTACATACATTAATGACCTGTAATCAGAAAACTTACTGATTACGTAGATTGTGTTGGAAATGCCATGCATCCATGTCATCGCAACGTGTTCTGCATCGTATTATTTTCGTATGGTTTGGTTGGCCTTCTGTTTTTTTGGTATCGATGTGTTTTATTTTTCGATTTCCATGGAATTCAGTTTGTGCGTCGATCTGTGAATTTAAGTTTGTTCAAGTCGATATTCTTGTCTTTTTTTCACCAATTTTTATTCGAGTAAAGTTAGTTGGTCAGTTCTGTGAGTTTACATAGTGAATACAACACTCTATTTCAGAAACTGTTCGACTTCTTTGTGATAATACCTACCCGGTTTTCTGTGTAGGTCCCGTCTTCCAGTCGATATTGTTCCCTTAACTCTTTTGAGTTCCTTTTAAGTGATTTATCGACAAAATCTGGCATCCCTTGTGGGGACAATATTTGAAGATGGATATCACAAGATTGAAAGCAGAAAGGACTCAGGTAAGACGTCTCTTTACCACCTGTGCTACCAAGCTCTTCGAATTGTTGGATAAACAGGAGTCTCCCCTTCCTTCTGTGCTTGAGGCTTTCTCGAAATTGGAAGACAAGTCCGATCGTCTCTTTTATTTGGATCGTCAGGTGAGTGATGCTTTTTTTGCTGAAGTTGGTAAGGATTTCAATGAAGACGATTTAGTGACTGAGTACGATGCAGTGGAGAAATATAGAGAAGTTTGGATGACTGCATGCGTTAGGAAGGACCTTATCACTAAGCCTGTTTCCCCCTCTTCTGAAGCCGCTCACTCTGTCGTCAGCGTTAGAGACAAGCAGTGTTTTTACAAGCTACCAAAGTTGGAACTCAGACAATTTGACATAAAACCGAAAACCTGGATAAGTTTTTGGGCCTGTTTTCGCAAAATTCATGAAAGATCCGACTTGGATGCTGAGGACAAGTTTCAGTTGTTGTTGCGCACTGCTAAAGAGGGTACTCCTGCTCGTGAGTTACTAGATAGCTTTCCCCCCTCTGCGGACAATTATGAAAAGGCTATAACTTTACTCAAGAACCGGTTTGGGCGTGATGAATTATTGGTGGAGCTTTATGTTAGAGAACTTTTGAATCTTGTGTTACTACAGTCAAGTGGTAAAACCTCCATTTCACTCTCACAGCTTTATGATCGGCTAGAGACCCAGTTGATGGCATTGGAGAGCCTGGGAGTAGCTTCGGACAAATATGCCAGCATGTTGTACCCAATGGTTGAATCTTCGTTACCGGAAGCTGTTTTGAGAGAGTGGGAGCGAAAGAGAGTCAAATCATCTGATAAAGGGCTACTGTTGGAAGCTACTGATCGCATGGCTGAGTTGAGGCTATTTTTGAAGGCTGAGGTTGAGAGCGAGGAAAGATTATCCCTCGCACGAAATTCTTTCTCGTCTTCCGCTAATACTACTCATAGAGACAAACAGGATAATGGCCGAAAATCCGATACCACAACACCTAAAGTATCCACTGCTGCTGACTTGGTCAATTTTCAGTCGCAGTCCAAGCCAGATAGGTGTTTGTTTTGTGGTGATGACCATCCTGCGCAATTTTGTTTTAAAGCCCGTCAGATGAAAGCGGTTGGTAAGTTTGACTTGCTAAAATCCAAGAAAATTTGTTTTAGGTGCTTGACCTCGTTTCATGGCAGGAAACCTTGTAAGGTCAAACTTTCCTGTATGATTTGTATGAAACAACATCCGACTGTGATGTGTCCGTCTCTCAAGACCGAGGAAGACCCTCAGCCATCTACTAAATCTGATGTTGACCTCAACTGTTCTAATATGGACTGCACCCCTGTTTTGATGCAGACATTGAAAGTTCGTCTGCAGGGTAGTGATGGTTTGACGGCAAGGCTTCTCATTGACACTGGATCTCAACGCAGCTATATCACAGCAAAGCTGGCTAAGGAACTGGATCTCCGACCATCGAAAACTGAGAAGCTAGTTCATGCTCTTTTTGGAGGGGATAGAACCGAGTTGAAGACTCATAGTTGTTATAAGGTTCACCTTCAGAGCGTCATTAGTAATTTTGCCTGTCATTTTGATGTTCTGGATTCTGAGGCTATATGTCATGCTGTACCTGCTATTCCTAAGGGTTTATGGATGAAGGAGCTTCGTTCCAGGAAGATATTTTTGTCAGATACTACTCAGGGGCCTGTTGACATACTTGTGGGTGCGGATGTTGCTGGAAAACTTCTCACTGGTAGACGCCAGGTTCTCAGCTGTGGTCTTGTGGCCATTGAAACTCTACTGGGATGGACGGTTATGGGAAGACTGCGGGATAATGTTTGTAATTACATGTTGAATGTAAGTTCCCTTTGTACAGTAGACCTTCCAGCTTCGGATCTCTGGCGACTGGATGTCATTGGCATCAATGACCCTGGTGATATAAGTACAAAGGAAGAGGCTCGTTCTTTGGCTCAGGAACATTTTTTACAGACCGTCAAAATTTTGGAGGATGGCCGGTACGAGGTCTCACTTCCATGGTTAGTTGGGCATCCACTGCTTCCCCGTAACTTCAGGATGGCGTCCTCTAGACTGCAAAGTACTTTGAAAAAATTGCGTTCTACTGATTTGATGGCGGATTATGATGCTGTTTTCAACGAGTGGTTGTGCAATGACATCATTGAGAGGGTTTCCATAGACAATTGGGATTTTGGACACTACCTTCCTCATAGAGCCGTTGTGAAGGAAGGAAGCACAACTCGTATTCGTCCTGTGTTTGATGCATCGGCCCATGAAAAGGAGCAACCCAATCTGAATCAGTGCTTGGAAAAGGGGGACAACCTCATTGAACTTATTCCTGTCATGCTTTTGAGGTTCCGACTCAGGAAAGTTGCTGTGATAGCAGACATCCGCAAGGCTTTTTTGCAGATTTCCATCAATCCCGCTGATCGAGATGCACTGAGATTTTTGTGGAATGACAGCTCTGGGAACTTAGTGATTTATAGACACAGAAGAGTCGTATTTGGGGTCACAAGTAGCCCGTACCTTCTAGGAGCTGTTATAAATCACCATTTGTCACTATGTTCCCATAAAACTGTTATTAATGACATTCCTATCTCAGAGAGTGTCATCTCCAGGATCAAGCGGTCTTTTTATGTGGATAATTGTGTCACATCTCTCGATGATTGGGATTCTCTTGCTGACTTTATGACTCAGGCAAAATCCATATTTTTGGATGCACAATTTGACCTTCGAGGGTGGGAGTGGTCTGACCCATCATTAAATGAAGCTACTTCCACAGCTGTTTTGGGAATTCTGTGGGATCGGAAAGGTGACACGCTTCGAGTGAACCCTCCTTCTTTTGATGATTTTAACGAGGTCCAAATTACTCGAAGGTCTGTGTTATCAGCGACTCAGAAGATTTTTGACCCAGCAGGAGTTTGTTCACCTGCCATTTTGATTCCCAAGCTGATCATTCAGGACAGTTGGATCGACGGAGGTACTTGGGACACCCCCCTGAAGGAGAAAAGCAAGAAAAAATTCCTAAAGTGGATGGCAGAGATCTCATCACTCAGCGAAATTGAAGTTCCTAGATGGATAAGGGCTTCTATTGAGTCTAGCAGTGTGGCCCTTCACACCTTTTGTGATGCTAGCTCTACTTCATATGCAGCTGTGTCATTTTTGCATGTTCAGACAGAAGACACTGTTTTTGTGACACTGGTTGGTGCCAAGTCACGTGTCGCACCTTTGAAGAAATTGACTATACCCCGTCTTGAACTACTGGCTGCAACTATTGGTGCGCGACTGGCGTCGAGTATTGTCAAGGAGATGGGTGAGGTTCCCACATTTTTTTTTGGAGTGACTCTTCCACTGTTTTGAGCTGGATCCGCCGAGCCCCCTCGCGTCTACCACCTTGCCGTTGGTGGGGGGGCTTAGTCCGCGGCGCACACCATCTATTGCACGATCGCACCTCCTTGGAGTGTGTTGATCACTGGATGGTGTGGGCCATTGCACACGGCAACTAAGAGTAGACAACCCTCAAGACCAAGGTGTACACGCCGTGCTGATGGTCTGCATGGTGCAGAGGGCAATGTGCACATCTAACGGCTGCCCCCAGGGTACCGGCCGACCCCCTGGGTGTACTTAGGCTTGCCTATACATGCGGGGCTCTGTATGGGTGGACGACCCTTTCCCTAGCTTCTCGTGGGATCAAAACGAAGAAGAACGAAAATAAAAATTTACATTTACCAACCACTGTCAGTGAGGAAGAGAGCTGCTCTGAACTCTCCACCTCACTGACAGAAATGGCAATCTCGGAAGTTGGGGCTGAACAAACCCCGACATCCATGGATTGCACAGGCGCAGGTGGCGCTTCTCAAGAGCAATCCACCAGCACACAAAGTTTGGGCCGCCGACCCTCTGGCGCTCAGCTGAGGAAGGCGGCCAGACAAAGGGCTCTCGATAGAGGGGAGCCCATTAAGCCTCGTAGGAGAAAGAGGTCGGGGAAGCCTGTTCCTGATGCCGGAGCGACGGGGACCCGTGAAGGAGCAACCACCTCACAAGGGGCAGAAACGCTAATCAGCGTTGAACCCCTTGTACCCGGTGGCGTCTCTGGAGCGGGTTTCCGCCCACCTCTGGCAGTGGGACCGGGTGGGAGTGGAGTGGGGGCGAGTACGCCGGGTAAACGGCCACGCACCCCCCACACCACCCCCCCCTCGGCCTCAATGCCTAGGATCAAGAAGGCACGGGGAGAGACCGTGGCCCAATCCGGAGCATCACCTCAGGGTGACAGCTCTGGCGGGTACAGCGGTGCACTCTCCACCACCAAGATGGTCGTAGTACACGGCAACCACCCCGTGGAACGACTATCGGACGTGGAAGCCAACTTGGTCCTGGGAGCAATAGTGCAGGCAACGTTCCTGGAGGCGCCCGGCCAGGGTCCGCAGTTCACAAACGGCTATACCAGCAATGGTGTGGTCCACCTGACCTGCTCCAACAGCCAGTCGAAGGGTTGGCTGGAGGAAAGGGTTGGGGTGCTGCGGCCTTGGGATGGTGCCACCCTCCGGACGGGGCACGCAAAAATGCTGTTGGAGGATCAGGTGAAGGTTGGGGTCTGGATCCCCACCGACTTCCTTGATCGATCCGACGCAAGGAAGCTACTTCCTTTGTTTGAGATCCAGAATCCTGGACTCTCAACGAAGGAATGGCGCCTTTTGTTCAGCCGAGCGGATGAGAGAGGGCTAGAGCTCGTGCTGAAAATAGATAAGGGCTCTCTGGAATGGTTGAAGGGGCACAACTTTAAACCCCACTTCCACACCCGGAGAGTCACCTTTAGGCAGCTGTCCACACCACCGAGTGATGCTGCGGGTCATTCAGATAAACCTGCAGCATAACAAGGTGGCGACAGCTGCCCTATGCCAGCTGCTCGCAGCTGGCAACTACGACGTCGCCCTGATTCAAGAACCCTGGGTCTACCGGGGCAGAATCATGGGCCTCAACAACGCAGGAGGTAAGTTAATCTACAAACGCGATTGCGTGGATGATGTACGTGCCTGCGTATTTGTCAAAAATGACATCAATTCACTAACTATGTCTGAGTTCTGTTTCAGGGATTTAGTAGCAGTGAAGATAACCCTCTCTGAAAATGGCCAAAGGGAGCACATAATAACTGCCTCAGCCTACTTTCCGGGAAACTCATCGGAGGGGCCACCACCCGTGGAGGTGCCGGACCTTGTCGAAAAATGCCGCACGGACAATGTGCAGCTCCTAGTCGGCGCGGATGCCAACGCCCACCATGTTGCCTGGGGAAGCACCGACACCAACACCAGAGGTAGATGCTTGTTTGACTACCTGGTAGCTAGTAATCTATATGTAGCAAACCGGGGAAACAAACCAACATTTGTCACCATAAATAGGAAAGAGGTCCTTGACATTACCATTATTACCCCTCCACTAGATCAAAGAATAAAGAAATGGTTCGTATCCGATACTCCCTCCTACTCGGATCATAGGTATATTGTTGTGGAAATCCAAGGTGTGGGTAAAACGCAGCAATCCTACCGCGATCCTCGGAAGACGAACTGGGAAGCCTATAGGGAGGAAGTGGAGGGCTGGTTGAGAGGAACTCGGACCAAATTACACAATATAGTTGATATTGAGGCGGTAGCGGGAGAATTAGAAGAGGCACTACTCACCTCATTCAATAATCACACTCCTATGACAACTAAACTCTCAACCACCGGGGTCCCCTGGTGGAATAGGGAAATAGAAGTCACTAGGCGTGAAACACGCAAACTATATAATAGGGCGCAAAAGACGGGCAACTGGGACGCTTATAAGACCAAGCTGGCCCAACTCAGGAGTCTTATAAGGAAATCACAAAGGGACACATGGAGGAAGTTCTGTGAAGAGGTGGAAAAAACCTCGGAATGTGCAAGACTCCAAAGAGTCCTTTCTAAGGCTCCTATCAATCCAATTGGCACACTAGTTAAACCAGATGGAAGCTACACCACAACAGCCGGGGACACTCTAGCGCTCCTACTAGAGACTCACTTCCCTGGCTCGGCGGTGACTGACGTTCGGGGACCCCCACCTCAACCACCAACCGGCGCTCAGGGTATGAGAGCAACCAGGGCAGACTGGGAAGTGGCAAAGGGTGTGGTCTCCATTGAACGCACAAAGTGGGCTATCAGCACCTTCAGCCCATACAAATCGCCGGGCCCAGATGGCATTATCCCCAAACTGCTTCAGGAAGGGGGCCATGGGGTAGCCAGGATCCTGAGTGCACTCTTTAGGGCCTGCCTGGCTACAGGCACAATACCCCAAAGATGGAGCAAAGCAAGGGTCATCTTTCTGCCTAAGCCAGGGAAACCTTGGTACAACCAGGCAAAGGCGTTCAGACCCATCTGTCTAACGTCCTTCATTTTGAAGACATTAGAGAAACTGGTTGATAGGTATCTGAGGGAAACCTCTCTCACAGAGAGGCCTCTACACACCAATCAGTTTGCCTATCAACCGGGCAAATCCTGTGAGGCAGCACTGCACCACCTGGTGTCACAGGTGGAATCGGTGCTAGCAACTAAAGAATTTGCCATAGGTATATTTCTGGATATAGAGGGCGCTTTTGACAATACCTCTGTAGACTCAATTATAAACTCAGCGCGCCGGCATGGAACAAACACCACCCTGTGTAGGTGGATAAGTACCATGCTGACTAGCAGGACAGTAGAGGCTGAGCTCCTTGGGGAGTCCGTGGGGATGTCTGTGGCAAGGGGTTGCCCGCAGGGCGGGGTTTTGTCCCCCCTTCTGTGGGACCTTGTTGTGGACTCTCTGCTGGAGAAACTCAGTGGTCAAGGCCTCTACGTACAGGGCTATGCTGATGATGTGGTAATCCTAGTTAGGGGTCCCTTTGTCAGCACAGTCTCAGATCTGACACAGTCAGCTCTGAGAGCAGTGGAAGACTGGTGTGGCACAGAGGGCCTAAATGTAAACCCAAATAAAACCACGCTGGTTCAATTCACAAGAAGGAGGAATCTGAGAGGTCTCTCAGAACCCCGGTTTTACAACTCAAAGGTGTCATTCCAGCGTGGGGTGAAGTATCTGGGCGTCTACCTGGATGCAACGCTCACCTGGAACAAACACCTCGAGTACATAGCAAATAGGGGCAAGGGAGCCCTTATGTGCGCAAAACGCAGTTGCGGAAAAACATGGGGCCTACAGCCGCGGATGGTCCACTGGATTTATACCGCGATAGTACGACCCATTCTTACGTACTGCTGCGCTGTGTGGTGGCCGAAGGTCAGTCAGGTAGGGGCCTGCCAAACCCTTACCAGTGTACAACGACTGGCCTGTCTAACCATCACAGGTGCAATGCATGGTACACCCACTGCAGCCATGGAGATTCTACTGGGCTTACCCCCAATAGATATCTACATTAAAGGGGAGGCCGCAATGGCCTCCCTGAGGCTGAAATGGAATGGTACCTGGCGGGACACACCCCACCCAGGCCATACCAATATACTAAAGGCTATACAAGAACCACTACTTGACATGGTGGCGGATGTTATGCCAAAAACCCTCCATCAACCGCACCCATACGCATCCGTGCTGATGTGGGCGGGGCATGGTTGGAAAAAATGCTGCTCCAATGATATAATCTGGTACACAGATGGATCAAAAATGGATGACGGCACTGGTGCCGGAGTATACGGGGCAGGACCCAGGTGGGACTTTTCAACCCCACTGGGGAATTTCACCTCTGTATTCCAGGCAGAAATAGTGGCAATTGATGCTGCGGCTTCTGAGAGCCTGAGGAGGGGACACCGTGGATCCCACACCCGCATACTCTCGGATAGCCAAGCATCAATAAAAGCACTTACAGCCCCCATCGTCTCATCTAGAGTGGTCTGGGACTGTATGCAAACCCTCAACGCCCTGGCGAAACACAACAGAGTTACTCTGGAGTGGGTGCCAGGCCATAGAGGAATTATAGGCAACGAAAACGCCGATTCACTCGCCAGAAAGGGCTCTCAAACACCCTTCACTGGCCCAGAACCAGCGGTCGGCCTACCAAAAACCACCATCAGAGGGGCCATCAACCGGTGGGTTCGCTCACAGACCACCAAAAGATGGTCACGCATAGATGGACACGCTCACAGTAAACGGATGATGGCCAGACCCAACTCCAACGCTACTGAGGAGCTCCTTAGACTGAACCGCAGAGAGCTGAGGCAAATAGTCGGCCTATTAACCGGCTTCCTCCCCCTGCGCTTCCACCTAAACCGCATAGGGGTCACACAACAAACAACCCAATGCAGACTATGTGAGGAGACAGACGAAAAAGCATCCCACATAATATTTGAGTGCCCAGCACTCGCTCAGCGCAGGCACAACCTCTTTGGGGCCTCAACCCCAATGAGGGAATTTCCCAGCGAAAATATAATCAAAAACCTTACAACCCTCACCAGGGGACTGGGGTTATTTGATTAAGCTAGGACACTCAGGAAAAGTACAATAAGCCAATAGGCTTCCGTGCTTTGGGGCAACCGACCCCCATTCCTGAGTGATCCGACTTACAATTTACAATTTTTACAATTTTGGATCCGCCGAGAAGAACCATGGGGAGTTTTTGTGTTCAATCGAGTTCGGGAGATCAGGAGTCTCACTGCACAAGGAGTTTGGAGACATGTTCCTAGCTCTTCAAATCCTGCTGACTTGGTGAGCCGTGGTTGTCAACCAAAAGAGTTATTGGATTCCAGATGGTGGGAGGGACCAGATTGGCTCTGCCTACCCCAAGATGAGTGGCCTGTGTCTCATATCAATCCGGATGAGGATGAGGTTTTGGCTGAGCGGCGGAAAACAGCTGTTGTTGCTGTCACCCTTTCAAGAGACTTCAACTCCACATGCCTGAGTAAAATTTCTAGGTATTCTAGAGTGGTTCGTTGTGTTGGGTGGATGTTCCGCTATTTATTCAACCGTTTTTCCAAGAAGCCTCCCAGGGCTGGAGATCTGCATTTTTCGGAGGTCGACCGTGCTGATAGGGTGGTGCTGAGGATGATTCAAGAAGAGTCTTTTTCTGGAGTGAAGGACAAAAATCTTCGCAAGTTGAAACCACAGGTGGACTCCTTTGGTTTGATTCGTCTGAGGACCAAGATCTGGGCACGGAAAGACATGGAGGATTTTAGGGCACCTGTCATTCTACCTCCTAAGCATGATCTTGTTTCAAAGTTGATTTTGGAACTCCACAAGAGGAATGGTCATGTTATTGGTCAGACTCTGTTAAACTTGATCAGAGAAAGGTATTGGGTTATTCGTGGTCGCCAAGTGATCAAGCGAATTGTTGCCCAATGTACTGTCTGCCAACGTTTTTTGGCTAAGTCTTTGGAAGTGGAAACACCCCCTCTCCCAGAGAGTAGGGTTCGTGATTCAAATGTTTTTGAAGTTTGTGGTACCGACCTCGCTGGACCACTGTATTTGAAGAACGGCGACAAGGTTTGGATCTGCTTATTCACGTGTGCAGTATACCGAGCAATCCACATGGAAATAGTTTCTTCCCAGTCCACCGAAGCTTTTCTACTTGCTTTTCGTCGGTTTGTGGCAATGAGAGGACGCCCGGCAATTATTTATTCAGACAATGGACGAAATTTTCAGGGTGCTAGCAATGCCTTGAAAGAAGTTGACTGGAATGACATTGCTGCTCAAGGCGCCATTGATCGGATTGAGTGGCGTTTTAATCCCCCTCGAGCTGCGTGGTGGGGTGGATTCTGGGAACGCATGATTGGTGTTCTCAAAGTTGTTCTCAGGAAAATGCTGGGAAGAGCGCGTTTGAATTATGAAGAATTATGCACGGTGGCATATGAATGTACAACCTATATCAACCAGCGACCGCTAACCTATTTGTCTGAAGACCCTAGCGACCCTGTTCCTGTGTCACCGCAGATGTTTTTACAGGAGCTCCCCCAAAATGGCTTGCCTGACTGTGATGCTGCTGATGCCAACACTTTTAGAAGAAGAATTCTGCACCGGCTTCGCCTCAAGGAGGAACTCAAGTGGCGTTTTAGAACTGAGTATCTGGGCCAACTCCTACTAGATTCTGGCGGCTTCAGTGACAAAAGAGGTCCACTGGTGGGAGAAATAGTACTTATTGGTTCAGATGACAAGAAGAGGATTGACTGGCCCCTGGCAGTGATAGTTGAGCTCATTCCTGGACAAGATGGGAAATGTCGAGCTGTAAAGCTGAAAACAGCCAACGGGTCTTTCACCAGGGCAATCCAGCATGTTTATCCCCTTGAAATATCGCTACAAGATCCTGTTCCTGATGATCTTGCTCTGGACAAAGGCTGTGGTGACCCTATGGATTCTTCAGCCCCTGAGTCTTCAGAGGATGTATCAAAACCTGTCAGGAAGAAACCAACCCAGAGGACTGTTTTGAAGGATGTTGAAACCCGATGTGGACGTCGAATCAGATTACCTGTGCGATATGCCGTTTAATGAGTTAACCTATGTATCTTTTGATCTCATTATGGCTGTTATTCTGATTGTATTTTTTTTACATGAATGTATGTTAGGGTCCAGGTTTCTAATGTTTTCAAAATTGAGTCGTTAATACTCCTCAGGTGGGAGTATGTTGGAAATGCCATGCATCCATGTCATCGCAACGTGTTCTGCATCGTATTATTTTCGTATGGTTTGGTTGGCCTTCTGTTTTTTTGGTATCGATGTGTTTTATTTTTCGATTTCCATGGAATTCAGTTTGTGCGTCGATCTGTGAATTTAAGTTTGTTCAAGTCGATATTCTTGTCTTTTTTTCACCAATTTTTATTCGAGTAAAGTTAGTTGGTCAGTTCTGTGAGTTTACATAGTGAATACAACACTCTATTTCAGAAACTGTTCGACTTCTTTGTGATAATACCTACCCGGTTTTCTGTGTAGGTCCCGTCTTCCAGTCGATATTGTTCCCTTAACTCTTTTGAGTTCCTTTTAAGTGATTTATCGACAAAATCATATCACGGGCGAAAATGGATGGATGTATGATTGATAAATATTTGAGTTCCACTCAGTGGCGGCTCGTAGCTCTAACCAGAGGGGGTGCACAAAGGGGAATGTTGGGTATGTTGTCCGTCAGGTAGTTATAGGTACAATGTGTGTACAAGCGCGGCTGTGAGTGGGTGTAGGTATACAAGACTAGAAAATGGTAACTAAATGTGTAACTAAAATGGTACATACATACATAACTAAATTACTAGGCAACTAATCAATATTAATCCATAGATACCTACATAAAATGGGCAATTTCACCTCTTTTATTTTTTGTTCTTAAGTAATAGATCTCGGTGAGCGCTTTCCGAAAAGGTACTATAGGAGGGGTATCCAATGATCGCGAGTGGGCGATAAACCAGTAGAAAGAAGGCGATTTGACGTCATAGGAAGGACCTCAACCCTGCGTCGCCTCACACCCGCCTTTCACTTATGATGTTATTTCATTTTCTTTCTATCCGATTGTTGTCCAACCTGCACGGAGTTTTGATATGAAAATTGGCAGTGGGGGGTTTTCAGGGGTGCTAAATGCGATTCTGAGATAAAAAATAAATAATTCCTACACAGGGAATTTGCCCATTGTTTAATAAAAATTAAGTATAAATGTACGAACGTAAATGTAAATGTAAACAATGGAAGAGTCTTGTTTCTTTATTGTGACAGATAAACGGGCTAAATCTACAATACCATCCATCACCCATGCATCATTACGACCGTTTGAGCATAAGCATGCGAAACAGTGAACTTGTCACTTAGTTATCCTTGCTTTTGTTGACAGTTTGTTTGAGTTCGAACAACTGGGGATGAGGCCGGCCTGAGTCAGGAATCTTCACTTTTTCTGACACAATCAATCGCGAATAGGTTTTTTTTTTTTTTTAAATAATAATTACCTAATTATCAATCATGATGACACGATTGAAAACGGAAGCCGAGTCAAAAGCGAGGGTCGAGATCAGGAAGGCGAAACAGAACATGATGGTCGAAATCAAGCGAAATGAGTGAGAAAGCCTGAAGTCCGTGTCAAACCCGAAAAAACTGAAAGCTGTAAAATCTGCAACGAGAGACGAGCGCGAGAGCTGGTTCGCTTGTCATAAATTTGTGTTGTGATGGAATTATAAAGAGAAACAAATCACTGCGAAGAGCCATGAATATTCGTGATTATAACAGGCAGTGCTTGGATCAGATGTAACGGCGTGCTGTCCAACTAACAGGATTTCATTTTTCGCTATACAAGATGGTCTGTCATTGGCGGAAATCCGCTTCGAGTCGCCAGTCCCTGTTGACCATTCACAGTGACCCGTTAAAGACATTTAAATCGGGAGCACAGATCTGCTGTGCTCCTTGTTTGTGGGTTTCCGTGGCTTCCGCGTACTGATCCCCCCCCCCCCCCCCGCGTCATCGTCAGCCGCTAGAAGCGCCCTCCTCCCTACCACATTCATTGCTAGCTCTTCCCGCGCGAATTTGAACGACGGCGTAACTACTTAATCAGTCCTGCACATATTGTAGAGCTGGAAGTTTGAACTGCAACTCTCCCCCCCCCCCCCCCCCGCCGCGAATTTTCCTTGGGAGTGCACGTGCTCCTGTGCCCTGGCCAGTATCCGCCTCTGGGTCCAGCCTTAACGTACCAGCAAAGTAGGGTAATTATGAGAGTATGGCACCAATTTTGAGGTATTAGAGTTTGGCCACAATTTGCAGGCGTCAGGTTGGGCAAAGCCCTCAACATGCCTAGCGTGGGTCCCGGCTCCACCCCCGCCCCCACCCGCCTCCTCAACATTTATATAGGCACGACTAGAAAAATTGTAGACATCGGGAAGATCCGAACCCTCGATCTTCTGATTATTTAAGAGTCAACGATGCAATAGAGTAGGCTACTGGAGCCAGTTGAGAAGAGTGGTTTAAAACATGATTATACGCGGCTCGGCTGGTGGCCTCGGAACGAGGCTGATAGCTGTGGTTATCGTAAAGAGATAATAATACGCGTGCTTAGGATTGTTCTATAGGGATAAAGACCCCAACACAACCCCTACTCCCCTACCCAACATTGACAGATATGTCACCAGGGGAAGACTCGGTTTGTAGGAACGTCATAATAATTAAAACTAAGGACTAACCAGCCTAGCGGCATCAAAGTAAGGTGGAAGCTGATAGCGTCAGCGGCGAGCGTGCGATTAGATAAAGGTTCATCCGAGGAAATTAGTTATTTACATTTTTCCCACAACTTTCTTCAATAATATCAATTTCTGAGTGATTACCATACATATAGGTAAAACTGATCGTCTTACACCTACCTACCCAACCAAGGTGAGCGTGGCTGGGCTGGAGCGATATGCATATTTTGATGGCTCAACAGCAAGTAAGATATAAGGTGAGTATGATATAACCGGAAGTAAGATAAAAACTAACTAATACAATATACCTACAGCAAATAAAATAATGGTTGGGAAAGAGCAGTTTACGCCAAATTACAGGAATCTCTATATTATAATGACCAATAACCTAAGTTTTTTTTTTTGTGTTTTTTTTATCGTTCGCCGGTCGGAGACAATAAAGCCAACTCCTTCCGTGCTGCCCAGTATACTATACTCCGCTTAATAAGCGGAGAGTCACAATTGTTACCACCAAGATAAGCAGTCAGTTTAGGGCACTCATCCAGGTGCCCGTCGTCCATGATGGCCTGCATGTCACACAGTGGGCATACCGGGGATGAGGAAACCCCAATTCGGTGCAAGTGTGCTCGCAAAAAGTCGTGGCCAGTTTTTAGGCGAAAATTCGCAACGAATTCCTCCCGTGGGAGGTCGGGAGGTATTTCAGCTGTAAGAAGGGACTCCCATTTTTCCCCCTGGGCTGCGGCCTCACTGAGTTGCCTTTGCTTTTCTCTGATTAATTGTTTCACAGCAGACATGCCTTGTGCGAATGTTATGGGCTCAGTTGGAGGGGGCTGTTCGCTGGCTTGTTTTGCTAGTGCATCAGCTTTTTCGTTGCCTGGGATCCCGCAGTGGCTGGGCACCCACTGATACGCAACTAGCCATCCATTGTCGATCAGTTCGCTCACAGTTTCGCTTGTGGTTTGTTCGAGCTTGTTTGATGGTGGGCCAGTCGAAGCAAGCATCTGGATAACCGACCTGGAGTCGATGCAAACCACACATCTCCTAGCAGGTCCTGTCAGTGCAGCAACACGTTTAGCAGCTTCTTGAACAGCCTTGATCTCGGCGTCAAAGTTGGTTGCATGGGCTGACAGGGGAACACAGCCCTCGAAGAGTCCATGGGCTGTAAATCCAGCACCTGCTCTGCCTGTGGATCTGTTCTGGGAACCATCAATGTACACATGAATCCAGGAGGCAAGAGGGAATCTGGTGTACACCGTCTCAAGAGCCAGGGCCTTCAATTCAGAGGTTCCTATATCGTCTTTTGTCCCAACATACTCAACAAGAGATAAATATGGCTGAGGGATCTTCAGGTTTGTTGTGGAAGCTACACTTATGAAAGGCTCACGCTCAGGCCAAGCCAAATTGTATGTTTTCCTCAACTCATCAGCCGCTGTTAGGATAGTCTTCTGGGTCTTGAGTCTGTGAGTTGGTTGCCTATATGACTTCCAGTGTTCCACGGGCAGTCGCTGCAATCTCTTTCCCAGTTTGATGGTGCTAACATCCCGCCTTAAGCTCAAAGGTTCCAAACCAGTCTGCAGCTCCATGGCAGCTATGGGCGTTGTTTTCCCACTGCCGGTGATGGCCCTAAGGGCATGGTTCTGGACCTCGTTCAGCACGTTGTGGATTCTCTGAGGAGCAGTAGATAGGAGCTCAGACCCGTATTCGATTATTGGTCGGATGTAGGACTTATAGGTGGTTACCAATACATCTTGTTTTGCACCCCTGGTCACCCCAGCCAGCTGCTTCAGCAGTCTAACCCTTGACATTCCACTGGCCTTCAGCTTCTCCGCTTGCCTTCTCCCGGTCACTCCGAGATAGGTAGATGAGTCGTCTACTGGCAAACTAACCCCATTATACGGGAGATGCACAGTGTGGTTCTTGGGGGAAAGTGTGAACAGTTGGCATACGGTCTTCTGAATGTTCACAACCATCTGATTGGTTTTACTCCATTGGGACAGCCCGCTCAGTACACTGTTGAGGACCTCACATGCTGCTGTTACATTGCTGCTTGTAGCATATATGGCCAGATCATCGGCAAAGAGAAGAAAGCTGATTCCAGGGATTGACTGTAGGCAGGATACAAGGTAATTGATCATGAAACTGAACAAAGTGCAACTGGCCACCGATCCCTGGGGAAGACCATTCCTGAGCTGCCTATATTTTGATTTTGCATTATTATATCTGACACGTGCAAAGCACTGTGCCAGAAAAGAGTTTATCCATTTCAGCATCTGCCCACAGATCCCAAGTCTTCTAAGCTTTTGGAGTAAGTACTTCCTCCATACCATATCGTATGCGGACTTGAAGTCAACAAAGACTGCTAATGTGGACTGTTGCCTGTGGAATCCATCCTTGATAGACTGAGATAGGTAGGCTACCTGCTCTATAGTGCTTCTTCTCTTGCGAAAGCCTGCCTGGTAGTCAGAAAGCAGTCGTCGGTCTTCAAGGTAAAAGGCAAGGCGATTGATAATGATCCTTTCCATGATCTTGCATATGGCATTGGTCAGGGAGATGGGACGGTAGCTTGCAGGATCACCTTTGCCTTTCTTCAAGATAGGTATAACCTCAGCCTTCCTCCACGCCGAGGAGATTCCATGTTGCCAGCAAATGCTGAAGAAGGAGAGATGTGTCTCTTTTGCCTGGGGACTGAGTTTCATTAGGAATTCACTTGGTATGTTGTCTGGCCCTGCACTCCGGCTTTTCTTCATCTGACTCAGTGCCCTTAGGAGTTCGCGCATTGTAAGAGCACTATTGAACACTTCATCATCCTCCTGGGTTAGGCAGCCCAATGGTAAGTTGTCCTTGGGTAGTCTGCGGTGTGGCAGCTTGCTAACTTCAGTATTGTGTTTTGCAAGAACCGATGCTTTTGCTAGATTTCAGAGGAGGGGGATTCACCTCATTCATCAGCACGTTAAGGAAGGTGAATGCCTTCTTTCCATCTCTCTTGTAGTCCAGGTTATGGGGGAAGCTATTGAAGCATTTCCTTTTGGCATCAAGTACTGTTCGTGTTAGGGCTGCCTGTCTTTGTCTCAGTAAAGCGGAGTCCTCTAGTGTCCCACTACGTCCAGCCTGATCCCTAGCCTCATCTCTTTCAGACTTCAGCCTCACGAGCTCATCCGTCCAGAAAGGCTTATAATTCTTCCGGTGGCCACTGAGCATTGACCTGAGAGTACAGCTCCAAATTCGCTCATAGAAAATCCGACTAGTTTTATCCTGATTAGCTGGTTGCAGAATGTCCAGGGTTATCTCCTCATCCGTGAGTGCTGCAAACTTTTGCCAATTGGCCCTCTTAAGATTCCACCTTGGATCACGGTCTCGTAGTTCTCTGATGCCACTGTGGCTATCCCTGACAAGAGTCTGGACAACTCCAACCATAGCTAGTAGGGGACTCCAAAGCTTCAATTTCAATCAATCCAGTGAGGGACGCATAGGCAATCACCAGGTCTGGGTTCGACTGTTCGCCTTTAAATGAAAGGAAAGTTGGTCTATCTGTCGGGATGTGTTCCACAAGGTCTGAATCTATAAAATTCTCCATACAGGCACCAGTCGCATTCGTACGGCTATAGCCCCACCTGTTCGAGGGAGCATTAAAATCTCCCACGATTATGGTATTCCCATCTAGGGCCTCCTCAACTACGTCAATGTTTGGGACGTTGTTGGGAGCGTTATAGGCAAAAATAAGTTTCATACATCTCTTCTTCTTCCACACCAGGAGTTCGAGTGCTTCAAAGATGTTGGATGGAGTCATAGAGTGAAGCATGCGATGTTGAACAGTGATTTCTTTTTTGACATACACAACTATACCGGATGCTACGCGGCGGCCACGCTTTAAGCTATAAGCATTATATACCCAGGAATGGGATACTTCTCTATTTGTGCACTACTAGCCCCAGCTTCTGCAATCGCGAGTATATCTGTGTTCTGTCGTTGCATAATCGTCTGTAGTTCAGTGCATTTGTTAATGGAGTATCCTCCTGCATTCCAGTAGGATATGTTTAACGCCATTTCGCTTTATCCCTGAAAAGGGCTGTTTGTGTTATGTCTGGGTAGACTTTGGCGTGCTTTGTGATCGTTTAGTTCACTTTTCGGCTACCCAGGGGGCACGTAAACATAGGTTTGGACGCGATCACTATCACCCCTACCCTACTTTCCCGCACAAAAAGAACAAGACAAGTAATCGGAGAAGGTTTAGAAACGGTAACCAAAAATTAATTTAAAGATTCAATATGTATCCATAAAAAGTGGAATTAGCGGGCGTAAAATTGAATCCTCTGTTGAAGGTATTCCGAATTTTTTGGAGTAGCCTCAAAAAGAATACTGCTACCTTTTAGATCTAGACATTACACAGGACTTTGCTTGAATACTTGAAAGCAGAAATTATGGCTTCCGTTACCATGCAGAGGTCGGAGATGCCGCCAATGCAATTTGAGATAACAACAAAACGGTCAGAAAAGATTACTTAACATGGCTAACTTCTAATTTAGGACAAATTATTTACAAAATTTCAAGCTCAGGTCAACAAGCCAGGTGTTAACAGGACTATCGACAACCATGTAGTTGATTCGATCAACTGTCCAGATGCAAGATTAAGCATCAACAGATTTTATCAGAGCTTCCTCAATTTACCCTTCAAGGGCTGAGAAACGACTGAAATTTTGGGGATGGATAGAGCCTTCTGGGAATGGCCTTCTTTGCTCAGGTAGAATTAAGATCAGGGCGGTCCTATAATTATGGAAGGTGTGAGGGAGAAAATAGTGAAAATGGCCGCAAAGTGCTGAGTAAATGGGGCTGGGAAATGACGACTTGAAGGTTTCGGTTCTGCCGAAAAACTTACATACCTACCCCGAGCCCTAGGCAGAGAAAGAGTGGGCTGATAGTAATGACCGCGAGGGGTTAGATAAAAACTTCTTATTTACGTCCTTATCGGGCATTACCTACCCCAGCCTAGCAGGTGCAGACCGTCCCTAACCATCCATCTCCCATGATAAACGAGTACATCGATCCTAATAGCTCATCGAACCTAACTCACATCCAACAACCTATTTATATGACCTAGAACATTATTTCTTTTGGAATAATTCATGGAACTGATAGTACCAAACGACAACCTTTCCATTCGTTGTAGTGATATAACTGCACAATGCACAACTTTCTACAACCTATAATGTTCCTCGTTTCTGGAACGTCTGCGTACGTCTACGTTATTTTGAATCTTCTGTGGATAGCCGGACGTAGATCCGCTTCCTCTCCATTGCTATAGTCTGGCAGATTTTTCTTTGTGCATGGGTGAAAGTGGGCTTCAGCCCTCAACCGTCCCTTCCTGTGGGGCAGCCAAGTGTAGGGAAAATTCCCTACCGCATTATCGTTAAAAAAGTGTAATACGAGGATTCAGCTCCAACTTTGACAAATTATGAACGGCAACTCTTTCATTCGTTAAAAATTTTGAAAACTGGCTCAAAACCACAAATTTTTTTTCAAGTTTTTATGTTTCATGTGCTATTTTAAATTTTAAATACGAGAGCATACGAATCTATGCTAATCTGTGCATAAATTGATTGTTCTCATTATAATAATTGGTCAAGTGAACAAGTCATGCAAATGTTCAACAAAATTTCACAATTTCCAATTCTTTCTAAATTTAATGCACGCTACATTTGACCCTAAAAATCGACCAAATCTAATGTGTTCAAAAGTTTATGAAATGTTGGACAAACTTCGAATTCAAAACAGTAGGGTCTAACTGAATTGAAAGTTAATAACATTATTTCAAACATTTTTATTATAAACTATTTACTCTTATAAAACAGCATTTGACGAATTTTATAGGTACACTAACATTACTACAATAAAAATAATAGAAACCATCAATCACTCTGGGGCAATCTGTATACTACTTCAAGTGTGGGGTGGTTTTCTTGATCAGAACAACTCATCTCTTCTTCATCTTCGGATCCAGAGTCGAAGTCATTTTCTTCTAAGCGGATTATCAGCTGTTGCACATTCTGCTCTAGGCCAGTCTCTGCCTCCCAAGCTTCTTCAATTATTTTTTTCGCGTGATGTACAGCGTTGAACCAATTTGCAGGCGTCACTTCCTCTACAGCTTCTCTTGTCAGACGTTCTACAGCACTCAGGGGGAACTCTCTATTTTTCCTCGCAACATCGTTTTTAATTTGCGCCCAAATAAGTTCTATAGCATTGTACTCGCAATGATAGGGGGCAGTCGTATGACTGTGTGGCCATGCTGTTCTGCTAGCTCATCCTACTCGTACTTCTTGAAAATGGGCTTGTGGATTTTCGTGATAGCCACCAGCTCACCATTTGAACCCCAACCTGTCCAGCATTATTGCCAACGAAAATTTTCATCCTTCAAACAGTTCCGCATCTTTCAAAGAAATCAGTAATTTTTTAATAGTTGGGAGTTCTTTCCGACGATAATACGCATAAATGTGGTTGCGAATGGCCGTTTCTGTGAACGAATCTATACCTGTTTTTGGGCTAACATTGGTCCTCTTCTTCCCTGGGGTTCTCAAACTGTCCTCACCAGTCTTTCCTTCTCTAATAATACCTGACACTGTATTTCTGTGGACACCAACTGCATCGCAGACTCTTTCTACGACCTTGTTCACAATCTTTAGAGGGCCCTGGTTTCCTTTCTCTTGCTGTAAGTACTTCCAAACATGAAAAATGATCCTACACCGACTTTGAGATTTCAGGGTTTTGTCCTTCAAACTACCCAATTGTACATCTGGTGGCATGTCTTGTACATCAGCAGCTCTTGGAGTTTCCATGATAATTTCTTCACTCGGATTCAATAATCAAAACAAAGCCAAAACCGATGAATAATTAGTCCATGAACAAGCCAAGATCAACAACAATCGCGTTTATAACAAAAGGTTAAAAGAGAGTCCGAAAACAAGCCAAGATCAAAGCACTATAAGGCAATCGCGTTTATGACAAACGGTTGAGAAATGAAAGGCAGACGTAGACGACAGATACGGTCACTATAACCTCATGGGGTTCAGAGCAAAAGTGAGAAAGGTGGCCGTAGGGTAGTTTGGCACCGTTAGGTTGGGGTAACTGACTTCCTTCCAACGACTCAAATGGTGGTGTGGAGAGGGTGATCCCATGCACACAGAAAAATCTGCCAGACTATAGCAGGTCGATTGGTATGAGAGCAGCAACGACCCCAATGGCAGGGAAAGAGGTGGTGCGATAAGCGCTTGTTATTCGCAAGTCTCCCCTCCTCTGCACTGACCGCAGGTGGTCTCGTTACTTTTTAACTCGTACGGCCTCAGCCCACACCTCCAGTCCATTATACCTAACATGATTGCTTGGGATGTGGTCATGAGCACCTTCCTTTTCTTGGGCGATGTTTGCCATCAGTCTGCTCAGGTTTGCTGTCACCGCCGCCGCCCTTTCTCCTGCTCGCTTGATGTGGTCCCAGAGGGTCAGCCTGCAGTCGAGGGTCACTCCCAGGTACCGCACCGAATGAGTCAATGATACTCGGTCACACTTTTCCCAGCTGTCGAACATGGAGCACCGCGAAGAGCTGTTACCTCCACGAACGAACGAACGCAACTGATGTGAATGAATCAGTATCATTCCCGCCATTAGCAGTACTACTTAGTTCTATAGCGTTCCCAAGCTTTCGGTGTTCCGTCTGGGATGGCCGATTCTGCTAGTGGGTATAAACTCCGCTACATATTTTTCTGATGTTACAACTAACGACTTGAGAGCCCTGAGTTGGGTGACCAACTTATCATACTTATCATATAGCGAAGTTAGTTTCCAACTTTTCGAGTTATGAGCCCGCTATAAAACTGGTTGCAACAGCTGTCGCACATAGACCTTGATCAGTAGTTAATCGCGAGTAAATCAGTCCTTTAATTGCAAAATCGCCTTGGAATAATCGGCTGAAGGTGGATAGCTTTCGAAGAATTCTGTAGCAGGTGAGTCTACTACTATAATATGTATATTATGTTGAATCAGATATCTATAGGAGTCTGTAAACAGAATCTATACCGGGATCTTCATTTAAGGCTAACATACCTGAGAATCCAATCCAGTGTTTGACCGTCGAATTTAATAATTCTAGCTTTGGCAGTCTATAATTTTTACTAGAGACCTCCTTAGTTTATTCTGTTGCTACTGCTTCAACAGGATTGCTTTGTCTTTCAACTAGGTTAAAGCGCCTTGTATTCTTGAAACAGCTCACGACAAGATCAAATTCTTTAGTATGTCTCTCCTTGTCGTCTCTATAGTCTGGATCATCCAGTATAGCTTCGAGGGTATCGTCATCTAACTTAAATAATTGATTTTCTTTGTCATCAAGAACTGAGAACTTAGCTCCGAGTATATCTTCTGTAGTGGTTGTATCACCAAGGGAACCTTAAATTAGCTGGACATCCTGGAAATGTGACGTTGTACCTGGGTTCTATAATATTCAGGCTTATGAGTCGGGACAAGTTCGATCAACTCGGCTTTGAACATTGAACCATCAGCTGGGATTCCGCGGTTTCTGAGCCACTCGATAAGTTCTTCTTTTTTGTTTGCCGCAGTTGGGGCACGATCGACAATTTTTGAGTGGTAAGGGGCATTGTCCATCACAATCACAGAGGGTTCTTCCAAAGTGGCAAGGAGGTTGTATTCGAACCACTCGATGAAATGTTCGTGGTTCATCTCCTCATGGTAATCACCGGTTTTCTTGGACCTAAACAGGTCTAATGCATCAGGAATGAATCCTCGAGATGTCCCAGCATGAAGCAGAATGAGCCGACCGCCTTTCCCTGATGGTGCGGACATGGTTGATTTCAGGGTGTCGTCTGTCCAACTACGGCTAAGGGAATGCCCAGCGTTCACCCACGTTTCGTCGAGCCAAACAATGTCTTCAAACGTAACGTTTGGAGCCAAAATACTTTTGAGAAAACGAACACGAAGCAGAACTATTTCGTTTCTCTCCATCAACAATTTTCGACCATTCGTCTTCTTGTATCGAAATCCGATCTTCAGAATGGTACACAGGGATCCTCGGCTTCCCTCGAACAGTTCAGCTAAGCCCAATGATGTACGCAACTTCTCAAGGGTTGGTCGCTCTCGTCTCATGTGTTAGCCGTATATGTGGTTTCTTATGGCTTCTTCTTGAAATGAATCCAGTTTGGTTGTCCATGGCTGATAATTCGGACGTTTTTTACCAGGAGTGCTTAGAAGAACCCCATCTTCTAAATTTGGTGGCTGACTGACTTGTTTCTCTCTCTTTAGCCTAAAAACGGTTGCTCTTGACACTCGAGTCGCTTCGGTTGTCTGTCAATTACATTTTTTAATGGGAGAATGCGATCACCGTTGTCACGCTCAAACTCAAAATATTCTCTCACATTGTTCACTATGTCGCGAGCTTGTCCCCTGTGAGCGACTCCTTGACCCACACTTCTCGGTCTTGACGCGTTCCTGTTGAAATCAGCAGTTTGTCGGGAAGAATGAGGAGTAACTGGAAGTGACATTATCGCATGAAAATTAACTGACCGATAAAGTAATAGAAGCTATGGAAAATTCCCAACTCTTGAAATTAAGGTTGAAAATAGCTATGAAAATAGCTGGTGAACATGGAGATATGTGGGGCTGATTTCAATGAGAACCTATGACACAGAGCAATCACATTCGAATGCAACATGCAGAATGGCCCTTCAGTCCCAACCATCTTCAACCTGCAGGGGTGGGGGGAAAAAGAAAGGCCTGTCACTTTAGGAGGCCTTGCTGTGGGCCAGGTAAGATAATATCTCAACCCTTCTATTCAAGCCAAGACCCTTCACCCCCTCGCCCGGAGAGATTGGAGTCTCAAGTTAGTTTGGAAATAGTATAGTTTTAGCCTTCTTCTTATACTCATCCATGCTGTAGATTTAGTCCTGTCACGGCCGCCAGAAATATTCAGCTAGAACGCAGCTAATCTCACAGACGGAGTAATTACGAAGAAACACAATAACCACTAACTTTCAGGAAACGGAATTCGCAATTTTAGTTTATATTGAGAAACACTATTGGACAGGATTTTTAACTATATCGCCAAAATTTCAAGTAATCACTTTTTCCCTCTTCATCGCAGCAGGGGAAAAACAAATGAACACCATACAAATGATATGCAAATACATAATTCATACCTCGTTCAGTGTAATGTTTGTGGTCAAGTTTTAGACTGGAAATGTTCCGCTCTCATCAGAATAGGCTGTTTTTTGTTCTTATTGCTCTGTCTGCAAGATTAGCTGCGCACTGATTGAATAAACATGTTGCAGCTGTGCAAACCGAATGAACTTGCAGTAAACTGTCGAAAAAGGTGACCATTGACGTGGAAATGTATACCTACTTCTGAAAGCTTGCATTACATTTGATATACAAGCTTGTTGCAGTGTAACTGCGCTACAAGTATGATTTCGTGGACATGGCAGCGCAGCCCAACTGAGAGCTTGTGGGGGACTTGGACTGATTAATTAGTCCTAACCAGTGCCATGTGGATTGTGATGAAGTGGGGTCAGGCCGAACATTTTGACGACGGCTCAAGTGTTGACCCCCACACTTTTGGAATACCCCTCAGGCGAAATGAAAGGGACGAAATTTGGAGAGAAGGAACATCCCGCCCCCCTAGTGATCTCGCCGATGCAGAAACTTATTTTGAAAAAAAAGAAGAATAAAAGCGAGCCGGAAAAAGAGGTTAGGGCTATAAATAAGTTTGGAAAGGAAGATAAGAGCGGTATGGTAGAGGGGATCCAGTGGTTATGGGTAGACTCGGAGGGGTCTGTGAGGCTAAAACGCTAAACACATCGTCGGGCACTAACCCCGCTCTCTGTCCCCTGGGCTTATGGAAATGTATTCAGAAAAGAGAACCAAAGAGATTTTCGAAGCTGACCGAGAGTGGAAAAGGGCCCACGATCATAAGCAGCTTCAGGTAGGCTTCCTCCATGATATTATACGGATTTTTTCCCCCAACTTTCACACGGCAAATTATTTTCAAGGCAACTACGCGTCATACCATAAGCCAGTTGAAATCGGTTGTAATAAATTATTTATCTCCAGGCCAGGGAGACAAGTTAATTTCAAAACGCCGTAGATCAAGTACTTATAGTTCGTTCTCACAAATTTGAATAGATTTTGCAATTCTCAGTATTATTGAGACCACATGGACCATTGAACGACCAGCTGATCAGTGAGGATTTGAAGTTTCAACAAAAAAACTTCATTAACATGAGCGTGAATCAAACGGCACCTGTAACTAAACTAATTTACTATTATTTATTATTATTATGTCGGTGCTCTTCACCCGTTGGGGGTAAAAAGTGCCACGGGATGACGCGGGTGGGGTGTCCAAGGGCCTATTCCCACCCGCAAGTGCATGTGGAGGGCTCAGTGGTCGGGCATAGCAGCCTCCCCCAAAAACCCCCTCACCAGGCTACACGAAGCAATCAGCACGGCCTTCTGCATATCCTCGTAAACTCCACCGGGCAACCCAAGGATCCCAAAGCTTCATGGAGTTTTTCGGGTACCTCCTGGCAGACAAGACCACGGGAACGATCCGTACCACCTCCTGCTCCCACATCGTGCTTATCTCGTTAGCAAGGGATAAATACTTATTTACCTTATCCCTGTGCTTGGCTTCGAGGTTTGGTGTGATAGGTACAGAGATGTCAATCAGGTAGGTTGTTCCCTCTGCCTTGTGCACAAGGACAATGTCAGGCCGGCGCTCAGTGATCGGCAGATCAGTAGTTAGCTCCTTGTCCCAATACATCTTGTAATTTTTATTCTCCAAGTACCTGGCTAGCTCATACTGTAAGTAGCGCGTTCTGCCCTGAACAAGAGCATGCTTATTGATGGACTATACGCGCCACCATGTTATGCCTATACAGGTACTTGGTGGGAGCAAGGGTCTAATGTCTCACCAACGGGTGGACCAATTCAACACACGTCCTATACGCCAGCTTGCCGTACGATGTGCTTCCGGTAATTGCGGGTTGCCACGAGCTGGTCCTGTATTGCGGTCATGAACCCTTCGGTTTCGACATACAGAGAACCAGCCACCAAACATCTGCAAGAGGCAGAGCTGTCAACAGCGAGGGACAGGAGCTGTGCTCGGAATCACCCATGCAGCTCCTTCGCTCTCCAGGCCTCATCCTTGGCCACATTCCCGACCCGAAACTTCATTCCCGACTTTCCCGAAAGGGTCATTGGGCGCGCACAGATTGAAGGTATGAGTAATGCCCTCGTCCATCTGACAAATTACGTTCGCAATGGGGCTTATCATTCATCATTTATCATTTATCATTTATACTATTGATAGGAAACAGCTGATTCAAATCACGCATGGTTTTATGAAATCGAGTTTGTTGTTCTGAGATACTCTTTGAGTACAAGGAGAGAAGGCAGTTTGTTTGTAGGTGGGTAAAAATAAGCCATTCACGCCGATTTTCCTGGCACAAAGTCTGGGAAAATCTTCATGAGGGCCAACCATTGGCTATTAGAGGTTAAAAACTGTTAGGGTAGGTAGGGCGGCTATTCAGGGAATATAACCCTTGTTACAAATTAATGAATCTTGGTACAACTACTGAAAAGCCATCAGCGTAAATGGAGGCCATTCACACATTCGGAACTCCTGCGTCATCCAGCAATAGGAGTACTCGTGTAGGTAGGTCATGTCAGAATAGCATAACCCCTTGATAACCCTTATTCTACGTTGATTCTCTTTCTCGGTAAATCATTATAAATGCCATGTGGTCAAAGGTTTTTCATGGATATGAAATATAATGATTTGTTGCATTTTCTCCCAAATTTACGAGCATGATGATTGATTGGCCTGAAACCTCCCTTTCTATGAAAAAACGTCGCCAGAGAATGTCTAGGCTAGGGGATGAAGTTACATGGCTCTTCCCTCCTGGCCGTGTCTGGCCGGTGACGGAAAATTCGGTCGAACTATCGCTTAACACCTGCATCCCGCTCACCACCCTAATCGATGGAAACAGAGTTTATTCCGAGTTTATTCAAACTGACCCCCCCCCCCCCTTTCTCCGCCAGTTGATTTTTAATTTACTTTCTTCAACTGCCAGGCGGTCAACGGGCACACGAGGGACGTGTATGCATTAATCAGTCCCTCTCGCGGGAATTCAGTGGCGAGAGAGTGAACGGGAAAAAAGCGTTTGTACTTCAATATTTACACCGTTCAATATTTACTCCCGTCTTTGAGCGGGCCGGTAACCAGGTGGTGAACCACATACTCCAGGTAAGCCATCCGTTCGACTTTATTATTACTGGAAGTTATTTCCCAAACTCATCACATTTCTAGAGAAGGGTTATCACTTTGACGACACCTAACTTCCGCAGAACAAATTAGCTTCGGACACTGAAAAGCAAGGCTCGTTGACCACGGGCATTTTAATGTCCCATTAATCGATGTACTCGTGTATGTGAACAATGGACCCTACACATTCTCCTCATACGGCTCATAATAATGATGGTCCAGTTTTGCTAAACGCCACGTGCGTACATCTCCAAAACTGGCAATTTGAGCTTTCTCGAAACTTGTGTGATGACAAGAACATTTCAGTAAAACTGCAGTAAAATCTGACGAACACTAAACTCTAGCTTTCACTCTCAAGCTATTCACTACTAGATAGTGGAGTATACTACTATATATGATGTGTATTTTTACACGCTTAGGTAGTCAACTTTAGCTTTCTGTCGTAATATTTATGAAACCCTTAAACCCCCTTGCTTACATACCCCCTTACCCGCTTTGCTGACATTGTAATGAAAATTATTTAATTTAATGTTTTCTTTCCAGTGGAAATCCTGCCGTCGCATAGTTCTCCTTGGTTCTGGACAATCCGCCTTATATCATTCTCCCAACATTTACCTCTTCGTATTTACTAGAGCAACTCAGTCAACTGTTTGCGACTGTATAAATTTGAGAATTGAAATAAAATAAAATTTAAAAGAACTTTAAAAAAGTCATATCATACCTATAAACCCGCTCAGTCGAAGTGGACCTCCTAAATTTGATTTGAGAAGCATCGTATCCTAAATAATCGAACTATCTTCCTGAAGAACCTAAAATCCTTGGAAGGATGTCCGCTATCTACGAGTAAGAAACACTATTTCAGTGCCGAAAAACATTACCAGCCCGAGAAGAAGCATATTTCCACCATGTAATGGTGAGGAGGTAAGACTAGCCGCCCATGCAGCGTGGTTTCCACCTCTCCTCTCCAGAAAGGTAGGACGGCAGTGTGACAGCTGCCCCTGGAGAGACATTAGTTTGATTGTTACGCAATACTTCCTGGAGTTGACGATTAGTTTTTGCGAACTGACTGAAACATTAGCCGCGTGTCAAAAAGATCGGGAAAGAGCCCGGATCCATAAACCGTCACAACTAATGAGCGGTACTCTTAATTGGTTAAATACTTGTGAAACCAACAACTACGAGATCGACGACTGGCCCGAGTGAAGTAATCTCCTTCCCCCTTTCGTGAAACTGGGGCAGACTCGCTCACGTGACTCATCTCCACTAGACATCTGGGACCGAAGGGCAGATAAGTACTTCTTGGAATTCAACTGGCCAAGGTACTCCCGGCGTTTCAACGAGTCATTGCAGCTGCAGTCTTGAAGGTCGTCCCAATGAAATCCCTAGAAGAAGACGCTATCTCTCGTTAGAGAAAAATAGTAGGAAACAACCGAATTATTATTCTATTACTTCCATGTTCCTATCATATAAGAATGGAAGTATGGTGATACCATCAAAAATAGGGGTTCGATAAAAACATGGACACTTGTTCAGAAGTGCTCAGAACCTGTTTGTGGACGGGTTTCCGCTTGATATAGCTCCGTACGTATTGTATATGTTGGAACTTCAAGTGGTCGTAACTTCCTCATTTTCTCCCTGTTTTCTTTTTGGGCATTTTTAGCTCGCTAAACTCTACAGTTTCATATAAGAACGAGCTTTCTAGGTGGATAAATAAGGGACTTATGATGGGTTTTCTATTATTTCGATTTCAACGATAACTGCCGTAAAAATGAACCGAAACTGGTGCAGTTGGTACCAAAACGTTTGTTAGGATGTACAGATCATGCATATTGATTTCGATATCGATCGCGTTCGATATGTCTAAGAATTGGCAGCAAAAACTATGTCAATGGGCCCAACATTTTCCAGGTTTACTAGCTAAATGTCGTTGGTGTGGTGTCAGAAAGTGGTTGAAAGTGAGATTTCTCTGCAAGTAAGTATATTGTACTTCAATGCTCAGTATATTATTATATTCTCATGATCGACCTGTAAGGCCAACATGAGCCGCCATTCGGGCCGCAATGGTCGGCCTGTCAATCCGAAATGGACGGCCTCTGCCACCATACTCTTGTATATTTACTATTATGAAGAACATGGAAGTACTGTGTGGCAATCTCCACACAGGGACTTCTTCCATTTACGTAGCTAAACCATAAAAGCTGCAAATCGTTCTATTTTATTGTGAATAATTCTAGCACTCTTTGTTCACACCTCCCGTTACCTGCTTAGTGAGCTAGTAAGTCAATCGAGTATCTCTCTTCCCGAAATAAATAAGCGACCTCTGTTCATAACTTCTTAGAAAGCTCTAGGCACCACTGTTTAAATGCGTCCCTTTGTTCCGTTAACTGCTGAGTGGATAGCTGAAACTGTATAAAATTCTTAATCAGGTACATAGAAGTCGCGAACGCTCTCTTTTCATACCGGGGTTAACTGCTTGAAGAGCCAACGACGGAACATTTCATATACCGTCGCGAACTCCGTTCATACCTCCCGTGAACTGCGAACTGAAGCTTGAAGTAACCTATGATCCATCTGCATGATAGGTTAAACCATATTTCACCTGATGTGTTCAAAGTATAAGTTATTATTAACCGTACGTGTTGTTCTGATTAAGTTGCTTCGGCTAGGTACCTAATATCAATTTCATGTACCCACGTCACAAAATCAACCCATGGTTACCCCTTTTACTTTTCCCCATATATGTTGATGAGGAAATAAAGTTGCTTTAATGTTTTTGAACAACGAAATGTACTGCTCACTTTCTACTTTCTAACATGTATCTATCATCTTTATTTTATTAATTTCCAGTGTTTATTGATTTTCTATATTTATACATTTTGTGCCTATCGCCTTCGTGGTACACTGCTATATTGATTGATAAGTTTGTCGCAACGCGACACAAACGCCCTAAACATTCCTAAATCATTAATGAATTCTATTGTCCACAAATTTACCGAATCAACCTCTAAAAGACCACCAGTAATGACTCCCGAAGATACATTAGTTACCCAGCCATCTGCAGAAGAACCTGTTCAGCAAGCCGCGCTGCAGGAGCTTATTCATCGGCAAATATATAATCCTCCTCGCAGACAACGGTTTGAAGTCATACCAAGATTCACAAGGGAACGTGCAGGATGAATGACTATGAGCTTCAGAAATATGGCGGGAAATGGGTTTAGGCGGAAGACTACTGAACCTCCCCAAACTAAACAGAAAACAGTCCTGAGAGAACATGAGGGTCATCGATAATAATTACACAATCATTGCAAATTCTTGTTGGGGGACTTGAAATTCTTGTTGATAATACCCCACATGGTCTTATTTATTTATTTATTGGAAGATTGGTTTTATTGGATTTTTTGGGGATTTATTGTATTTTCGTCTTGGATCGATTATTAGAAGAGTTCATGTTTCCATCGTTGCAGGTTTTAGTAATTGAGCTCAAGAGTTTTGATTGTTTTCTCAAGTGGAAACTATATTTTTTTTGGCTGGATACCAGAAGCGCTTATCCTCAAAAGGAAATTGTGCGAAAGCGCTAATTTCCTGAGGTTTTCTTGAAGGAAGAAGTGTGCAAAAGCGCGAAAAACCGGACTACGTTAGATTGTGGAATTCCAGGCAGGAAGCACGTAAAAAGAAAAACAAGGGACTTGTTTTTCATCCAGTGATGGACGAATTTCGTGCACATTCTCGTAGGGAGACTTGGCGGCCAGGAACATCCTCAGTGCTCAAAAATTCTTCATTGCAAACTGTGAACTGATCGCGGCTGTACAGTTGTTTCAGCGTTCACATCTTTGTCCCTATTTCATACATCTCGTTATTTCGGTTGAGTGCCACTCCTAACACGTTCCTGAAATCTCCGCGGGTCCTGTATCTGTCCTCGGACATTTTCAACATTTTTTGGCCTGAGTGTCGAGACTGTCTTTAGCGGATTCTCGTGCCCTTTTAATCGATGTCCTTCTTTTTTCCTCTTCTCTATTTCATTCAGGCTTTTCTGGATCGGTTCCCTCGTCATCATCGTTTGAATGTTCTTGTACTGTATGAACCGTACTTAATATTTCCTCCAATTCTTCCTCAGTACGCAAGTTTCCAAGACTGGTTGGTATGCATGATGAGGCCAATCCCATGCGAGCCTTACTACCAAACATAGCCTTATATGGGTAGTTTTAATGCCAGTGGGGTACGCTTGATTTTTCATGAACTGTATAAAGCACTCCAATTTTTCGTATTATTATCATGCATCCACGAGCCCAACATATTTTCTACATCTTGATTTGCTCGCTCTACTGAACCCTGACTGTGACAGACCGTGTGTCACGGCGGTCACCCATCCAAGAACTAACCACGCTCAAGGTATCTTAACTTCGGTGATCTCACGGGAACCGGTCTATTACGAGCAGCAGTATGGCGCCATCCGTAGCTGAGATATGATCCTCTCTCTAGATATTGCCACCTAATTCCAAGTAGCACTGGCGGCTGCTGAGGTCCACTATAACAATTGTTGTTGGTGATTATCTCATTTAATGAATTGGCAGTTGCTTTATTGGAAATGGTTTTTATGGAACCTATTTCTGACAATTGAGATTTTATTTGATCGTAGTTAAAACGAAGGTCTTGAATGGTCAAATTGAAGTTAGGGTTCAGGAGTTATTGTTAGTTTAATTTTGCTTGAGAATTTATATAGTTATTCCTAATAAGAGTGAGTAGAGTTTCGCAACGCTCGCCATCGGAGGATCTAGATTGCCGGTAATAAACCTAACTACGTTTCCTCACCCACTAAATAATCCACTTTTATTTTCACCCAGATTAACGTTTACGTGAGTAATCTTTTCTCGAATAATATTACCGGACGGACATCCTAAAATAGTGAACAATATAGTTTATTATTTGAAAATATCCGTCCGTAGCAATATACGATAAGAAGTGTTATTTGGCTTGGTATTTAGAATGAAGTTTATTTTATTTTATTTAGTACAAGGAGAGGTGTTTCTTTTAATTTAAAAATATCGTTTCTGTCAAAGCGACTCTAGCCCGTCAATACAGGCTTTGCCTGAGGAAGGGCTGTAATAATCATAATCATCATCATCATCAAAATCATCATGTCTCAGAACAAATTTATTGTATCTTGTGCTTTTTTTGTTTTACGAATAGATCTCTCTCTCTCCGTCGCGTCTTTTGGTCTGTGGACAAGCTCCCAAGGCTCGGAGCAGCCGTACGTCGATATTGTGGGGACTTTATTATTCCACCGTTTTTATGGTCCATAATCAGGGAAGTATATGAGTTGAATGTTGATTTGAACACGTTATCTTAACACTAATCAAATCGGGGTACAGAGATGTCTACCCGTACATTTCAGTAGTTCAGTAGAAATGCACGGGTAAGTATACTTTTACCCCGATTTGATTAGTGTTAAGATCACTTGGCCGGTTTGAATGAAACTTCAGATGTCGAGGAAAGATCACCTTGAGATCATCGAAAGAATGGAAATTGGAAAATAGGACCGACTGCTAGTTGTTTGAAGCGATGAGAGAGCTTCCTCGTAACGGGAAACGCTAAATGCAAAAACCGTGTAGAGTGGGCCTCCATGAAAAGTGATAAGACGGAGTTATTTATTTTCTTCAAATGCTATGTGAATTCAGAGCAAAGGACTATAATACATTATTCATGTCTTCCATACAACTAGACGTGATTCAACTCTGAATGTCATAATCATACCCTCGACTAACTCATTACAAAAACTTCTTCCGTGATTAGCAAAACTAATATTTTAAGCGGGTTGGAAATTCATCGCTTTTGTTTCTACTTTGATACCACTATTTGCTGCCAATTCTCCCGTTTCTCTTAAAATTACTATTATAGTGTCCAGATAAGTTCAGAGGGATGGGGATATGGATTGAAAATTGTCTGATATAACCTTTGTTCTTGTTATCAGCCTACTTTACAGTGCTCGATAAATCTCTCCCTCCCCCTCCCACAATTATTTTCCTTTAGGAAGCCGGCTTCATAGTTTAAAGCGGAAACTCCGCACAAAAGTCGTTTTTACATAACCAAAAACTATAGTAAATTAAGAGAACGATGACTCTTCCAAACTTGACAAAATTTACTAAATTTAATTTAAAACCACTAATTTTACATAATTAAATAGCAAATATTTTAGCAGAATATAAATAATAAAATTGAGGTTCTCGAGGTCATTTGGAATATCATGGTCAACTGGTTGATCAATTGGTTTGGTCAATTGGAATATGTATAACTGTTGTCTAGGCCGACGTTTTGACGATTTTTTTTCTTATTTTTCAATGCTGTAAAGAAAAAGGACAATATGGATTTATGTCTGATATAATATTATGCTTATTTAAAATAAATAAATCAACAAAAAGAACAATAATCAATCTAAAATCATCAGACAGCCAAATGACTGTTGTGGGATGTAGGTGCAATTTCATGTATCCTTTTAGAAGCGTAATATATTAAACCGAAATCCATATTGTACCTTCTTCTATACAGCTTTGAAATAGACAATTTCATCGACACGGTGGCCTACGGAACATAGTGTTATTACAGCAGACCAACCCTCGAGATCCGCAACCTCTTGTTTAAACACATTTTCCACTTCTACTTTTTTTTTTAAATTTTCTTCAACTCTATTGTGAAAGCGCTGCAGAGAAGTATAATAAGCGAACGTTGGGGCGCTCCAGATAATAAAAAATAAAATGAAAAAATTGGGGTTGACCTTCATTAGCAGCATTTTCAAACAGTTATAGCTCTGCTTCATCTGAACCAATCGGGTTCAGATTTTGACCACTTCCTCATGTCCCCAGTGAACAAGCGTGCCAAGTTTCAGCTCTTAAACCCTCGCTAACCTACCCTAAATTGAGGAGGGGCTCCCATTAGTCTTAGTGTAGGACGCTTTCCTTTTTCTCCAGCTACCAGTATTCGTAAAAACGCGTAAATATGTAGTCGCGAAAATGATCTCAATGCGAAACCTGCCAATCTCCAAAACGAAACTAAACCGGATGCCCTGAGTGAGAGATGAGTAGCACGCCCATTGGTTTTGTAATTCCTCTCACAGAAAGGGCTCAGTATATACCTGCCGTGCCAGAGGGCATCAACGCCTGCATCATGAACGACGCTGTGCGGATCCATTAACTATGGCATCGTCTCTGCAACCAAAACTTGCATCTTCAGAACGCTTCTGACTTGCTTCCTCCAAAGTTAGAGTACCTGAGTGAAATAACTTAATTCGTGATATGACTCGGCATAGTTGATATATACCTATTATATCACACAAAATACAAGAATCAACTATACAACATTTCTGGGTTGTCAAGCAGGTGACTTACCACCAGATGCTTGGTTAGTGGAGTCAGGGTCCAACATTCCTCCCCCTCCACCCGGAAGTGGCGCCTTCCTCATCTGGTCTGCGTGAACTCGCCACTCCTGGCCATCTAGTAGTACCGTATAGGACAAGGGACCAGTGTGTTTTTTCACAGTGGTCTTAGTGAATGCTTTCTCTTCCTTCTTCCGTTTTATCCTCACATCCTCCCCCTCAATGAATTCCTTGAAGCAATACCTCTGGCGCTGCTGGTTTTGTAAGGCCTCTTCCATGTGTGCCCCGAGGTTTGGTTTCAAAAGGGATAATCTGGTTCTAGGTTCAAGTCCAAACATCAACATTGCAGGTGAGCGGTTTGTGGAACTGTGGATGGATGCCCGAAAAGAAGAAAGGTACCTCTGCACCCGTGACTGCAAGGTACCTTCATTTCTTGATGAAGCCATTCTCTGCTTGAATGTTCTCACAGCCCTTTCTGCTAAGCCATTTGTCCGTAGATGCACGTGACCTGCTTGATATTATGGCTGGAAAAGAATTCATCAAATTCTTTAGATATGAACTGTGGCCCATTGTCAGAAACGATGACTCTGGGGAGGCCAAATCTAGCAAACATCTCCTCCAGTGCCGCTATGGTTCTAACAGCGGTATGCTGTTTTTTATGGCCACGATTTCCTGCCACTTGCTAGTAGCGTCCACCACTACCAGCCAACTATGACCCTCAAATGCCTCTGCAATGTCAATGTGAATGGAAGACCACACTTCTGCAGGCACATTCCACGAATATACTGGTGATTCAGGGTCCCAGGGTCTATTTTGCTGGCAGGCAGTACACTTTTTAAGGAACTCCTCGATTTGCCTATCCATTCCCGGCCACCACAGATGCAACCTTGCGACAGACCTCATTGCAGATGAACCTGAGTGGCCCTCATGCAAAATTTTCATCACCCCCTCTCGTAACGAGGTTGGGATCACTAACCGTCCATTCCACAGCAACATTTCCATCACCCCCTCTCGTAACGAGGTTGGGATCACTAACCGTCCATTCCACAGCAAAATCAACCGACAGCTCCTCTTTCTTTTCAAAGAATGTGTGGAGTTCGCTTTCCAAGGCTTTCTTCTGTGACCATCCCTCTTGCACGTACCGCATTACCTTCCCTACTATCGAATCGGCTGTTGAACGCATCCTTAAGAGCTTCTTCGATATTGCAATGTCCCTAAGTCTGGTGTGCGCTATCTTCAACCCAAAATCGGCTTCTCCAGGCCCCATCTTGTCCAATGGCAGTCTCGATAAGACGTCTGCTGGACAATTCGTTTTGCCTGATATATATTCAACAGAGAAGTTAAACTCCCCAAGCATTAAAGCCCACCTACTCACTCGACTTGAGGCAACCCTGGGAAGGACAGCATTTTCGCCAAACAAGCAGGCCAAAGGCATGTGATCTGTACGGAGTACGAATTTCCTACCATATAAGTACCTTTAAAATTTCTTCACTCCATTTATAATGGAGCCATTCTATTCTACTACGGAGTACTTCAATTCTGCTACATTCAAAGTGCGAGATGTGTAGGCAATTGGCCGCTCATCCCCATCTGGGAACCTGTGACACAAGACCGCCCCTATCCCTGTTTGGCTGGCATCAGAATACAAATCAAGTGGAAGCATTGGGTTATAATGCACCAAAGTGTCTGAGGATGTTAAAATTGTCTTCAGATGTTCTACTTTTTGCTGGTGCTCGTCGGTCCAAACCCATTTGGTTCCTTTTTTCAACAGATTATGCAAAATAGCACAATCTCCTTGTAAGTTTGGCATGAATCGTTGATAATAATTAATACACCCCAAAAATGATCGCAATTCTTTAACATTTGTGGGCACTCGAAGCTGCTTCATTGCTTTGATCCTCTCCTCAGTTGGGTGTATTTTTGTTAGCAAAGCCATTCGCATCTCTTTTTCCTCGTTTACCCCCGCTGAGTTCAGTCCTAGCTCAAAATACTGGAAGTAATATTCCCAGTCTTCCTGTTCAGGGTCGAATTGGTGAATGTGTAACTTGGTCTTCCCTAATGCTTGTCCTGCATAACTCCCGCCGTCTCCTGGTCCAAAAGTTGGTAAATAATGTCTCCTCTGTCTCCTAGACATTTCGGAATTGAGTAATTGGATTTTCCTTCGTCGCCACTTGAAATAACTTGATTCGTGATATGACTCGGCAAAGTTAATACCTATATATTATTATATCACACAAAACACAAGATTCAACTATACAACATTTCTGGGTTGTCAAGCAGGTGACTTGCCACCAGATGCTTGATTAGTGGAGTCAGGGTCCAACACTGACGACAGGTTCTTCCCGGATGACGGAGGTAAGTTCCGTGAGCAGTAGTACCACGTCCCCGCTGTCGCTTCACATTATGCTGGGGTTAGCAGCGGCTGATTGTAGAAAATCCGAATTCCGGCCACCCGCGCCGCCGCGCCGCCATTTCGCTGATCAGTCCGATCCCTTCCATCTCCACGAGTGGTAGCTATTAATTATTACCAAACCATCCAACCTCGAATTCCCAATAGGCAAACCAAAATCGTGAGTGATTGTCGATAATATTTTATTTTTACGCTTTTCCTTTCGCATTAGTATCGGTGCAAAACTTCGATGAGAGGGTATGAGTAACTCCAGTACTTACCAAATTACCAATATTACCTACTGTTGAGCGCATGTTCATCGCAATGCGCGCATTACTCAAAAATACATAACATCACAAACACAATCCGATGTACTGGTCTATTCGGTCAGAAAGATTTCTAGTAATCATTAATTGGTCTTATACTAGATCTCAGTCAATATGCCTAAAGGTGTTGTTAATAGTTCTAGATGTATTTAATTCTAGTACAAAAAAAGTGCCAGTATGAATCCCTGGGTGCCGAAAGTCGACGTAGTTGAATTGAATGTTCGGACCCTCGGTAAGGTGGTAGGTTGTGAATATTCCTGAAGATATTCACCCGACTGCGTAAATATTGTGAATATTTACTCAGGCTTATGAAATTTGCGCCGTGTATGCTAATCTATGATTTTTGGAAAGCGAACTTGAACGAACATAACTAATTGCATGATACTGAACATTTAAATATCCCAAGTGAGACTTCGGGACATTCAGTAATAGGATTGATACCTGTTATATATTGCTATTACCGTACGTATTACAGAAATCAACGACTGTTTGATATTACCGCAGATAAACTGGCATTATATTCCACGATGAGGTTGTCGTTTTCATTTAGTAAGTGTCTACATTGCAGAAATGGTAATTTCCCTAGATGCGGGGATGGAGAGCCTAATCACTGCAAACCTTAGTTGAACGGGGACCCTGATGAGAGAGGTCCCAGTTCAGAGTCCATGTATAACTCAGCAACATGATCAAAGTGCGTTGAAAATGACTTGTTAATCTGGTTTTGCAATTCAAGATCTCCCTATGCATCATAAAGGCATAGTGGAATATTTAGAACTCAAAAGTGATCAATTTACAATGATAACTACGAGAGGGCGTGCCGAGGCCTTTATACTTACCACCTCTAACGCCCAACTGCAACCGAATAATTATATACTGTCCAGTACTCCTTTCGGGTCGCATCAGAGCTGCTACGATTTGGTTAAGTTCTTGAAGAAAATAATTGGACGCGTACTTAAGTTTAGGTATCCAGTGTTGCAGCGTGGACCGATTTATTGAAGGAAAAAGAAAGATGGAAATTAAAATCTTCTACAATTTTTCTCTCCTGACAATTATGGGGTAAGCACTGGAGTCGACTACCATGTCTTTAATCTCGTCTCATCCGCTGGGAGCGGAAAACTGCAAAACTGCGAAATGACGAATTCGGACGAAAGCCATTCGTACGAAAACGTGAATCCCATCGTCCATTGCCGCTGTATTTGTCCAAAAGTCGTAAAGACAACGCGGAGTTGACATTCGGAAACGTCTGATTCTCATGAAGAATTTACAGGGTTCGAACGATCACCTTTGATACTTCGACGTATTACACAAAAACGATACACATCAGAGAGTGGGTCAATAATATGCTTTTAGAGGAGTTTCGAGAATTATCTCATTCGTGCCTCTGTTTACAAATCGACACTTTTCCTATTTTTGAATGAGAAAAGACATGGAGAAAATATCTTCTACACAGAAAAATTCAGTAATGGGGCTCCGCATTTGAGAAGCTCAAGCGCAGCACCGAGCTTCCTACCGAACCCCGCTGATCAATCGATGACCGGTTATGAGAATGGAAGGCTGTTTTGCGTTTGTGCCCGGTGTTTTTCGTTTATCTGTTTTACGCGAGTACCTATCTTTACAATTTTAATTGCAACATCAATTTCATCTAAGTAGTAATGAATTTACTGTGGGTGAAAGAGCTGAAAGAGAAATCGAGAAAATACTTTCACCTCCATGGCAAAAAAGCGGAGCTCTTGGAATGGTTGGTTTTATATATTTTTTTTACATTTTCTTCCAACAACCAATTACTACGTATTCCTTATCTTTCCCCGTCATTTTTATTGAAAAAGGAGAATTCCAGACAGCAGGGGTCCATTCCTAAACTCTTCAAATTTATTTTCAATTCGCAAGCCTTCATTTGTGATCTTCACTTTGCGAATTATGGAAAGTAGGAAAACTTTCTGTTCCTAAAGACTTCGCGCTCCCACTCTGCAGTTCTACGCGACACGAAGAGTGTTCTGAAGAGTAACCTTCGTTTTGTGGATTATTTAAGTTTATCGTTGGATGTGACCGTTTTAATTCCGAATCCGATTTCATCAAGTCTTCCGTCTTTCTATAAGTTAACTTACCTGGGATTTGGTTAGGCGGAACGACTCCATGGAAGTTGTGTGGCTGACGACGAAATTAATTCGCGCTCGATGATTGCGGCCGACGGCGGGTCGAGCGCATTCAAAATCCTCATCATCATCCTCTGATGAGAAGTATCGGAAAATTATCGTTAAAAAAATTAGGTGGGTTGTAACTTTTTATCCACTAACAACAACAACCTGTCGCTTTCCTAACCGTTTCTTCCCCCCAAATGTAGATTATTTTGATGCCTCAGTGTAGATAATTTCGATGCTGTTATATTACCTATATGCTTGCCCTCACACTAACTGGATAACCTTTAGACCTAATCGAAAGATTGAATTCTCTTATTTTTATTGGTACTACCAAACACTGAATTTAACGAAGAAATAAAACCTAAACACCGATTTGAAAAGTATGTCATTCTACCGCAGAGCCATTTGGGACTCTGCAAAAATGTTATAAGCTCTTCATTTGAAACGCAGACTCTTCACTTTACACTTTGCGAAAGATAAACTGTAGGCACAGAACTGTTCAAAACAGGGTAAAACTCTGCAATTCTGCACTTTGCATGTCACTCTTTCTCTTCAAATCAAGAGCGTCCTTTAGGGACGGAAATTAGTTCACAAAGTGCAGAATGTGGATTTGAAGAGCGCAGAGTGAAGAATGAAAGTCTTTAGGAACGGGCCCCAGGACCTACGTTTATCCGCCTAGCAGTAAGTTGCTACATACGAACAATTTGTTTTTTCAGACAAAAAAAGAATTGTTTGAAATTTTTTTTGAAATAGTCTACCTTTTTTTTGCTGCAGAAAGTATAATACGTAAATGTTAGAGCGCTCCAAATGTTGAAGAAGAAAAAGTTGTTTGACCTTAATTTGGACCGTTTTCAGCTATAAATCGGTTTCTACTGAACCGATCGGGTTCAGATTTTGACAACTTCTTCATGTCACCAGTGAACTCGTGCGTGCTAAATTTCAGCTCTTAAACCCCTCTCTAACCTACTCCTGGAAACTCCCACCCAAAGAGGAGGGGGGGGGGGGGGGAACTAATTGCAGAAAAGGCCCTCCCTTGGAGTATATCGAATGTGTATGCAGAATTTTAGCTCGATCCGTTATGCCTGTGAGGCCAGAGCCCTGTCAAAGAACGAGGAGAGTAACAAGAAGAAGAACAACAAGAAAAAACTTGATAAATAATAGGTACCGATCTATTCATTTTCAATGGAAACATCAATTTCCTTTAAGTTGTAATTGATTTACGGTCGGTGAAAGAGCTGAAAGAGAAATTGAAAAAAACACATGCACCTCCATGGCAAATAAGCGGAGCCGTTGGAAAGGCTCGTTTTATTTTGCTTACATTTTTCTTCCAACAACAAAGTCCTACATAGGTATGTTTCCCTTATCTTTCCCTGTCATTTTATTGAACACATTCCTATGAAGCATGAAAAATCCAAACAGCAGGATGTTTGTTTATCCACCCATTAGTAGGTTCCTACACACGTTCGACAGAAAACCTACCTTCGACCTCTCGTTTGTGGTGAGAGAACAGGTCGGTAGGATGGGTCCTTTGGCAAACCTTTGAATACGTTAACATAAATTACGAAGTAGATATGGCATTTTACTATATAACTAAATAGCTTCAACAAACAATTGTCCATGATTTTTCTACCAGTCTACCAACGAATCGTCACTATCCATTATTTCCTCATCATTTCATCCCTTGGGAACCGGGATCCGTTTCTATTGTTAAATTTATAAACACAAAAAAGAGGCATGATCGCAAATAAGTAAAAAAGTAACAAACCTCTTAAAAGTGATGTGATACCGCGAGGCGAGACTCTTAGCAGTGGCCTGCACAGAACAGGTGGCTTGAGCTCGGTACTGACCTCCGTGGCGCCCCTAGCGGCCAAGCTTGTAGTAGTTCGGAGCCCCATTTTCGAGAGATAATTCAAGAACGTCTAGGTGATACATTACGGCAAGTATGATTTAAAAAATCACTTCATCCGTTAATTTTTAGCGAATTTTCAAAGAAAATGAAGCTATTGCAATAGGTCCAAAATTTTCAGAACATGAATTTTTATAGGCAAATCCATTTCAGATAATCTTGAATTCATCCCTAGATTTCAACAAAAAAAAATTAATATATGTTCAATGAAAAACGGAGTTATTGAAAAAATAGTCTATTTCCACTAATACACGAAAAACGCAAAAAAAACCTGTTATACCGGTTTCGGTGATCAATCCATCGTCAGTAACACACCATAACTGAAGGCATACTGCAGAGGTGACCTTATATATATAGTCAGAAAGTGAAATGTGGTCGATTGGGATTGGTTGTGAAGAAGAATGGTGAAGGTAATAAAGGGGCGACCATCGTTATCTCCCCGAGAAGGCGAAAGGGCTCGTCTGATCGTATTGATATCCCCCCGTAGAAGTGCTCTCCTTATCTCCCGCTCGAGTTCGTCATGGATGGTGTTGTTTTCGTTGAAGGAGGAAGCAAAAAAACCAGGGGCGTGTTTTACGAGGGGAATTTCCGCTTTTGTTTCCAAAAAAGTTTAGCAAGTGGAGTTGATCGGTGGGTCTGTGCCGGGAAAAAGAAATTTGATTGTAAAGCCAACTTGAAAGCTGTCGGGAAGTGCGTGACTGAGGCGATTGGAGAAAACAATCACGAAGCCAATGAGCAAGATAAGGAGTTATCGATAATAAGAGAAGGGGTAAAAAGGAAAGCAGATGAAGACATTTCGAGCTGTCCATCCAATGTAAATTGATCGTGTCATAAATATATTAAAACTTAGGTGTATACTAAAAAAAGGTGATTGTTAGTTCGGTTTGGGAATTCAGCGATGTATTACATTAATTTATTGCAGATCGTGCGAGCAGTTGTAAGGGATAATGAAGATTCTGACATGACTGCGCGCCAAATGAAATCTCTGCGTCAAGTTGCTTATAGAGCCAAACGTCGAAAGCTACCAAGCCTGCCGAAATCCAGAGCTGTGGTATAGACGGTTTTTGGCACGCCCAATAATGGAGCTAAACCAAATATTTTTAAATACTTACCTAAATTATTTATCGCAGGTGTTTGATAAATTGCGACAAATGTCCGTTGTAACGAACAAGAAAGAGTATTGATGATGATATTAAGCTGACTGCCCCCTTCATTAAATACCTTCGTAGTATTTCAAAATCTACACTTACTTGTTCCCCATGGCATGTATGGGGATCCATCGATATCTCCCCAGATGACAGAAAACACATCGATATCTCCCCGTTCAAAAGTGATCGTTATCTCCCCGATGTATCGATATCTCCTTCTACAAAACTGATCGTTATCTCCCCGATTCATCGATATCTCCCCATACAAAATACATGCCATGGGGAAAAAGTAAGTGTAGATTTTGAAATACTACGAAGGTATTTAATGAAGGGGGCAGTCAGCTTAATATCATCATCAATACTCTTTCTTGTTCGTTACAAGGGACATTTGTCGCAATTTATCAAACACCTGCGATAAATAATTTAGGTAAGTATTTAAAAATATTTGGTTTAGCTCCATTATTGGGTGTGCCAAAAACCGTCTATACCTCAGCTCGGGATTTCGGCAGGCTTGGTAGCTTTCGACGTTTGGCTCTATAAGCAACTTGACGCAGAGATTTCATTTGGCGCGCAGTCATGTCAGAATCTTCATTATCCCTTACAACTGCTCGCACGATCTGCAATAATTAATGTAATACATCGCTGAATTCCCAAACCGAACTAGCAATCACCTTTTTTAAGTATACACCTAAGTTTTAATATATTTATGACACGATCAATTTACCTTGGATGGACAGCTCGAAATGTCTTCATCTGCTTTCCTTTTTACCCCTGCTCTTATTATCAATAACTCCTTATCTTGCTCATTGGCGTCGTGATTGTGTTCTCCAATCGCCTCAGTCACGCACTTCCCGACAGCTTTCAAGTTGGCTTTACAATCAAATTTCTTTTTCCCGGCACAGACCCACCAATCAACTCCACTTGCTAAACTTTTTTGGAAACAAAAGCGGAAATTCCCCTCGTAAAACACGCCCCTGGTTTTTTTGCTTCCTCCTTCAACGAAAACAACACCATCCATGACGAACTCGAGCGATTAACTGGACACATGTTCACACGGGAGATATCGGTGATAGCGGGAGATAAGGAGAGCACTTCTACGGGGGGGATATCAATACGATCAGACGAGCCCTTTCACCTTCTCGGGGAGATAACGATGGTCGCCCGCATGTATTTTGTATGGGGAGATATCGATGAATCGGGGAGATAACGATCAGTTTTGTAGGGGGAGATATCGATACGTCGGGGAGATAACGATCACTTTTGAACGGGGAGATATCGATGGGTTTTCTGTCATCTGGGGAGATATCGATGGATCCCCTAATAAAGGAAGGGGGGTCGAATCAGACTGGTTGTGAAGAAGAATGGTGAAATGAGCAAAGGAAGGGGGGGGGGGGGTCGATTCTGATTGGCCCAGGAAGAGAATGCCAAAAAGTGAAAGGAACATGAGGTGATCGTGGGGGGGGGGGACGGGGGGGGAGAGAGGGGTGAAACCAAACTGTTACAGAAATGAACGCAATAATGGAGAAAAACTTAAAGGAACTACATCATTCAAAGATTTACCCAACCTATCAATCTTAATAATTTCGAATTTTTCAAGTACATCCAACATGCTCCCTTTTGGGCAAAAATGAAGATATTCAATGAACTGTCTGTCTGCAAGATCAAAATTGAAGCTATGACTGGATTCATTCAAGTGACGTGCAAAGGCCGAGTCACCCTTATTATCCCTGAAATCTTTTTCATGTTCCTTTATTCTTTCTCTAAACTTCCTACCAGTTTGACCACAATAGTCAAGTCCACAAGAACACTTTAATTTATAAACACCACTTTTATCTTGAACATTAATTTTATCTTTAACTGAACTTAATGAATATCTGAGATTATTCTTAGTTTTATATCCTACTTTGAACCCTTTAGAAGTTAGTATTATATATATATCCGAAATTTTTCCGTAATACGGTTGTAGGATCGCGCTGGCTGTAAAACTCAGGGGAGTGGACTGTATATTAGTGAATTACTTAGGTTTACAAAATCACAAGAAAAAAGGGTTGTCTGCTGCATGAAACTATAGCTTGAGGGTACTCACGAGAGTTGCCGCGCTGGAGACGTTGGCCGGCCGGCAGTCAGACGACGTGGTGGGGTGCGGGTCCGTGTACGACAAGCTTACGTTTCTCAGCAGAATTAGGGGGGGTTTGTATTTGTTGGGAGAAATTAGACAGCCGAGTATTAACGTAAAGCACCAGCCTAGCTATGGTTGTAATTACTGGTGGCCTACTATAAGCGAAAAACAGGAAGCTACACTAGAAAATGCACGGTAATGCGATAGCACGTGAGGTGGTTCCGATATCGGAGAGAGAGCGCAACGAACTGAACTACCGGCGGGGATCACAGCAGGATCGTTTGTTGCGCGGGAGTGCCCCCGCACGAGCATGTCGCAGCAACGCACTGCATGCGCCCCCGCATACGGATACGAATACTCACTCGAAGGCGCATACACCGCCCACCCAAAACCGTCAATTTTGCGACATAACTCCCCCCACGATGGCTGCAGCTGCCATCAAGAGTCGTCAGATGATGAGGAGAGCAGTTTGGCAAGCTTTGCCACCGGGCGCAGATAAGAGCGGGTAGCCGTCTTTACCCGTGCGGATCGCGAAACGCCATCCACACCGGGGATAGGCTCCTCCACACGCGCAACAGGCCATTCGAGAGGCGGGACCTTTTGGTTGATTATGACAACAATATCGCCAACCAGCAAGGGGTCACGGTCTTGGGTCCTTTTCTGGCGGCCGATCAGGGTTTGCAGGTACTGCGATTTCCATTTGGCCCAGAATTCCTGTGTCGCACGCTGAACCAGCTGCCACCGGGAGAGATGAGACACAGGAACGTCGAGCAATGATGGCTGTGGCGCGCATAGCAACGGCTCCCCTATTAAAAAGTGACCTGGAGTAAGGTAGGTCAAGGCTCCCTCGGGGTCGTTAGGCACGGAACAAAGAGGCCGACTATTCAGAATGGCCTCAATCTTTGCAAGAAGAGTCGACATCTCCTCAAATGTCAAGGAACGGTTGGCCGTTACTTGTTGGAGGTGGCGCTTGGCCGACTTTATGGCCGCCTCCCACAGACCGCCCATCCAAGGAGCATCCGGTGGGTTGAAGTGGTACTCCACATCTCGGGAAGACAGTGCGTCCATCATAGCGGGTTCAGTATCCTGAAGAAACTGCCGCACCACGCGTCGTTCCTCTGCCGCCCCAACGAAGTTCAGGCCGTTGTCACAGTATATATCTGTGCATCAGCCCCGCCTGGCCATTAATCGTTCGAGCGCACCTTGGTACGCAGCAGTAGACAGGTCACCGACCAATTCTATGTGGCAGGCCTTGGTGGCCATACATACAAACATCGCTATGTAGGCCTTGTGGAGACGTGCATTACGGTGTGTGCTCATTTTTACCATCAATGGACCCGCCATATCCACTGCAGTCCTGGAGAAGGGCCTACCAGGGGTGGTGCGAACTTTGGGAAGGTCTGCCATACGTGGGTGTTTGACGTTGAGATGGACACGTTTGCATTCAATGCACTGATGTATGCAGTGACGTAGGAGAGAGCGAAGTCCGGGAATCCAATAGGTGCGTTGGACTGCAGTTTGCACGGCCTGCGGGCCTCCATGGAACTGACACTCATGGTAGTGACGACAAAGAAGTTTAGAAAGGGGGGCATCCTTGGGAAGCAACAGTGGGTGCTTACTGTGTGCAGGCAAAATGGACTGGCCCAGCCGGCCGCCCACCGTAAGAAGCCCCTCCTTGTCAACAAAGGGAGTCAGAGGCTTTAATGTCCTGCTACATGCACGTCCCTTGGAGATAGCACGAAGTTCAGCAGAAAAGAACTTCGCTTGCATGTGACGCACGCAGAGTTGAGTAGCGTGAGACAGCTCGGTGACCTTCAGAGCACCACGTATGCGTGTGACTCCAGGCTGGGCTTTATGCCTGAATCGAAGGATCCAAGCAAGAACACGGCGGACCCTGGTGAATTAAGAGAAGCGACTGACTATGTCCAATACAACCTGCCCACAGAGAGAGGACGTGGCCACCAGCACTGTGCCTGGCAAAGCCTTTGGCTTGAACTCCTCAAAGCCGGAAAGAGGTGGCAGTGATGCTCAAGTGGAAGGCCATTCAACGTCCACATTATACAAAAAGGAAGGACCAGACCACCAGAGAGCGAAATCCACGAGAGTGGCTGGTTCCAGGCCACGAGAAGCGCAGTCCGCAGCATTCAAATGAGAAGGGACATAGTGCCATTGGGAGAGATGTGTGTGGTTAAGAACCTCAACCACCCGATTGGCTACAAATGTCTTGAGAAGGTGCGGCGAGGTATGCAGCCAGGACAAAACAGTGGTAGCATCTGTACAAAGGTGAACTTCCTCTATACCCAGACGGTCCCGAATGATTTGGGCAGAGGAAAGAAGCTTCGCCAGAAGAACAGCTCCACACAGTTCAAGGCGTGGGATGGTCTGCACCTGGAGTGGGGCTACTTTAGTTTTTGCCTTCAACAGCTGTACCAAAACGTGACCGTTCGCAGAGACAGAGCGCAGGTACAAGGCAGCAGCATACCCTAAACTGGAAGCATCGGCAAACCCAATAAGCTGGTGAGAGGTGGCATCTGGAAGGGAGCACAGCCTAGGCAATTTGAGGTTAGCCAGCGAAGTAAGTTGCACAGCAAAGGCCGCCCACCGTGAGGAGAACCGCTCAGGCAGAGGAGTATCCCAGTCGAGCTTCTAACACCAAAGTTCTTGGAGGAAGACCTTGGCCCAAAATGTGACCGGTGACAGCCAACCCAATGGGTCGAACACTGAAGCAATCTGCGAAAGTATAGCTCGCTTTGTGGAGGCTTCGCAGGTAGGAGCAATGTTGTAGGAGAAGACGTCCAGCGAAGGGTCCCAGAACACACCAAGAATGTGCAGTGAAGGGGCCCGGTCTGCGCGGATTTGCAAGGAGGATGCTCTGTGTTCTGGAGGAATATCAGAGAGTACTAGCGCATCATTTGAGGCCCACTTTCGCAACTCAAAGCCGCCGCAATGAAGAAGGTCGATCAATTCCTGCTTTAGCTGATTGGCAGTCGTCACAGTGTCCACCGACACGCAACAGTCGTACATATACGTCGATTCCCGCAAAACCTGAGCCGCCAGAGGGTAGTCCCCACCATGGTCCTCTACCAACTGCAGTAGCACTCGCTGTGCAAGAAAGGGCGCACAGCTTGTGCCATAGGGGACTGTCTGCAGCTGGTACTCCTGGACCGGTTGATCTGTGGAGGGCCGCCACAGGATGTGCTGATACGGGCAATCAGCCTCCGCAACTCTGATCTGCCGGTACATCATCTTAATATCGGTGGTCAATGCTACTGGTTGAAGACGAAAGAGAGCAAGCACATCCGAAATGTCTTTCTGCAGAGGCGGTCCAGGGAGCAAGCGATCGTTCAATGAGACTCCCGAGGTATCGCGGCAAGAGGCGTCAAATACTACGCGGACCGGGCTGGTGGCAGACTTACGTTCGATAGCAAAGTGTGGGATGAAACACAGACCAGGCTCAGGAGCAGGACGCATGTGGCCCAAAGCCAGATACTCCTGAAGAAAGGAATGGTAGGCAACACGGAGTGGTTCATTCTTGCTAAGTTTTGCCTTGAGATTATGCCAGCGTTTGAGTGCGATGTTGCGTGATTCACCTAAGGGTGGAAGAGTTGAAGTTTCTCGGAAAGGTAACCTTACCACATAGGTACCTGATGTCAGGCGTGAGACATGTGAACAAAATGATTGTCGGCCACCTGGTGGAGGGGATCAGAAGGCACCTCCGAGGCAACCTCCTCCGCCTGCCAGAATCGCTGGACAGACTCTTCCAGAGACATGGAGCCAGTCAGCATGCACAGATTTGAAGGAATTGGGTTAGAAGTGGGAACCTTCCCCACTATGGCCCAACCGAAAATGGTTCGAATGGCTGCAGGACGACCATGGATGACCTCGCCACCCCCCTTCAACACCTCATCCACAAGTTCCGCACCAATGAGGAAATCGATCTTGCCTGGTTTGTGAAAGGCGCGATCTGCGAGTTCTAGATGCGAGAAACGTTCGTACACCTCCTTAGAGAGGGCTATCTTTGGCTGGACATGACAGATGTGCGAGACTACGGCTGCTTGCGTGGGAATTCGTGTATCAGGAGAACTTCGCGATGACAACACACACGAAACAATGCCACCCGACGTACCTACCTACAGGCTGCTGCATAGCTCCACAAAGTTCCTGGCGGTATGGGGTCACTGCAAGACCTAGCCGCTGGTTGCACTCACCAGTGATCATATTGATCTCCGACCCGGGATCCAGAATACAGCGTATGGGAACCCACTGGTTGTGACGGTTTAGGATGAGTGCCTGTATGGTGGCCAGGACCACCACTGGTCTCTCCACAGCAGCCGGACGAGAGCCTGTAAGCAGGGACTGGATGGGAGGTTGGGAGGTCACAATGGAAGCAGGAGCAGGAGAAGCAGGCCGCGGGGAGTCCTGGACGGCATGAAGGGATGAATGATGCGATGAACTTTTACACGTACCACACCGACCACGAGACCTGCACTGAGGGGAGGTATGGGTACCCAAGCACTTGAAACACCGCCTCTCCTCAACCAGCCATGCACGTTTATCTGGTATAGAAAGGTTGGCATACACTTGACAGTCATAAATCTTATGAGACTCAGCAGCACAGAGAGGACATGGCGATAACGGCTGGCGCCTAGCGTCGTGTTGTTGAGGGGCGGGAGTATTGGCAGATGGCGAAACATGAAGGGCCTGGACCTCCGCAGATGTAGAGAGCACCGACTGATGCACTGCCCTATGTCTTGCGGGAGAAGCGGGTTGCGAAGGTTTAACAGAAGTCTGGGCCATAATTTCCTTGATGCGAACTTGTTCTTGAACGAATTCTATCAATTCTTCAAAGGTGGGGATATGCTCCCGATCACCGAATGAGCGTTCAAAGGCGCTACGAATACTCAGGGGCAAACAACGAAAGCCTGAACTAAACATAATAAAATCGTGCGCTTCGCTAATATTTAAATTTAGAAAGGCTTGCCAATTGGTGCCAAAAACATCCAAAAATGACTGAAGCTCATTAACACCTTCACTAGATAGAGGTAAAAAGGAAAACAATTTATTTAAATGGTGGGTAGCACGAATCCTGACATTATTATAATATTATTACAAATAGTTCTATAGGCTACATCATAATCTGCATCCGTAATATTCAAATTTTCAATAAGTTTACGTGGAGAACCTGTAAGTAATGACCGTAAGTACGTCAATTTTACGGCCCCAGAATAAGAAGTAGAATGGATCGCAGCATTATACAGAGCAAAAAAATTATTAAAGGTGTCAGAATCGCCGCCCCAAACGGGTACTTCCAATTTAGGTAACCTAATTTGGGGTTTACTTTCCACAGAAGTCGCAATAGTGGAAGTATTCAAGACAGAGTCAGCTACACGTTTAACCGAATTTTCTATCGCTCGTATGTGATAATACATTTCGTAGAAGGAAGCATTTACAGCATCATACGGTAACTGATCAGCATCGGCTGCATCAAGCTGCACTTCAAGAATCTCATATTGAATTGCATAAAACTGTTGCCTAATAGAGTCTAAAGTGGCACAACTAGCTACAAATACATTTGTAACGCCCGGTTTTACGCTTTCTGCTTCGGTGAAGCCTTGAATTTGTTGTAGCTGCGCGAAAATCCCCTCACGTCTCCGTTTGAGAAGACGCAGCGATCGGAGGACATCGGCCGACGTAGACATGGGTGCCTGGTCTAGTGGCTAATTCTACTAAGCTCTAAAATTTGAAGAGACTCTAGACTAGGCTCAAAGTTACAAATATATCACAGCTAGTTAGATGATATCACAGTTTGAGTCAGGTACTATGCAACAAAAACGCAGGAACTAAAGTGTGCGTATTCTGAATGTTGACCCTAGTTAAAAAGTGGAACAAGATCGTGCAATAAAGAAATGGAACGGATGGAACTAAGTGGAGAAACTAATGGAGAAGTGGAACTAATAAACTCTGTTTAGTTTCTTTATCAGCCGCCCGCACAAGGTTCATATTTTCATGTACCCTCTATCGATATCGTCCTCCTCTCCTTCTCCCAGTTACTGATCCGATCCTGCTTCAGTTCGTCTGTCGCCGTCCCCGCATACACGTAGCGATCATTTATACCGAAAAAAAACCTTGCCTATCGCGTTTCGAGTTTGCAGCCCAGCGAGTTCGCGGATGTCACACCGAATCTCGCGAACCAGCAGCGAAACCTGGAGTTCCCGTCGACGGGACGCTTCCCCTCTACTTCACGACAGGTACCTACTTCTCCCATTTGATTTCCTATCCATTTACAGGTATCTTTATGGTGCATGCGATTTGGACCTATCTAACAACTCGGCGGTTATTTCCTTGTGCAACCTTTTCATTATTAGACTCAAAACCCATTTTCCCCGGATAGGTATTGCACATAAAAATAGTGGTTCTTGCGAGCCGGATTAAATTTGAATAACTTCAATTCGGTTATGGGGTTTAAGTGAATAGGCAGTCATATTGTTGAGTTATGCAGTGTGGTAGATAAGGTAGGTGGTCAGTTCAAGGTACCCACGGTTTAGTGAGTGGAAGCCACTTTTCTATCATTCCGTCTTCTTCTAGCTTCACTTCCCCGTATTTTGTTTCCGGTTTTGACCTGAGCTGATTGTCCCTTTGTAACTTTGATACTCACCCCACTTAGTCTTAACTACATCTCAAATCGAACTGCCCCTCTGTATTTGTACGTGTCTACTCTGTAGTCGGAAATGGCTGACGAGGCGAAGATTTTGCACACGAGGTATCAGGATAAGCGGAAACGATTTTATGAACGGCTACAGACAACTCATCGGATGATAGCGTCACTTCCCAAAAATCTGAATATCTTTTTGGTTAGAGCTGAAAACCTCCCGGCCTTATTCCAGGAGTATAATGAAGTTTTAGACAAGCTGGAGGACATTCGCGCGGCAAATCCGGATCTCCCTTCCAATACGGAGAAATATGCTTCGGCATTTGAGGAACTTTATTTTGCCATACTCGCAGTAGCTAAGGAACATCAGAAAAGGGAAGAAGCTTCTATTGCTAATCAATCCTGCAGTTCAGCAAATGGGTCGGGTGTTGAAGTGAAACCTAAATTGCCGAATATTATTCTCACCAAATTCGACGGAAAAATTGAGAATTTTTCTTCCTTTCTATCCTTATTCAATGCGCTTGTACACACTTCTACCCTAACTGACATAGAAAAATTTTCATATTTGGTGGCAAATTTAGAAGGTCCTGCTTTGCAACTGGTTAAAACCGTGGATTTTCAAGCGGAAAATTATCGAACTGCCTACGACCTACTTGTAAATAGGTATACTAATAAAAGAGTTATTGCCAATTTCTACTTGAATAAATTATTATTCATACCACCTGCGAAATCGGATTCACCAATTAGTAGGCAGCTATCAGACACAATTTTAACCACGGTTGCTTCCATTAAATCGGTAGGCGTTCCCGATTTATCGGACTTCATTCTATTGCACCTCAGTTTACGTCTGTTGGATCCGAAAACCCGCAAAGCATTCGAAGACCGGCAGGTAGGCAACGATTTCCCTACTTTTCGTCAGTTTTCGGATTACTTATGCAGTCAGAGTATAATTGGGGACCTTCTTAATGCACCATTCACCGACAACCTTTCCGTTACTTCCCATAAGGAACGGAAAACAGGTACCAAGGTTTTATTAACCAATAAGGCCTCCGTTAACGGTTCCCCCTCTTCATCGGCGACGTCAGCTCCATCGGTATCAGCTTGCCTATGCTGCGCCAAGACCGATCATCAAAAGTTGTCGAAATGTGAGCGGTTTCTTGCGATGAGCGTCCCTGAACGAAAATCTCTCATTCAAGAAAAACGTCTTTGTTATGCCTGTTTCGCCAGGCATCCCATTGCCCAATGCAAATCGCATTTTTCTTGCCGTATATGTAATCGTAAATCTCATAATTCCTTGATTCATCAGGGGTCCGATGATTCGTCCCCCTCCTCTAGCACGATTACAACCACTCATCCAGTTACTTCGCCTGGAACTTCCGGTTCCGTCGCCTTGGCCAATGTTTGTCCCCGTCCTTTGTCGAATTGCGCCGCTCTTTTGGGTACTGCTACAGCCACTATTTTTGACGTCACGGGGAAGCCTCATGCATGTCGTATGGTTTTTGATTCTGGTAGCCAGGCTAATTTTATCACCTCATCGCTTGCTGCTCGATTAGCTCTCCCACGGAAGAAATGCTCCATTCAAATTTCCGGTGTCGGTCAATCTACAGTCCACCCCAAGGTTCAGGGTTCAATTTCGTGCAAATTGGCCTCTACTCATGATCCGAGTTCCGTTTTATATCTTGATGCGGCTATCATTCCTCGAATTACCTCGGACCTCCCCACTGTGCCTCTCTCACCAAAATTGTTGTCAAAATTCTCTTTTTTGACTCTCGCCGATCCTGGATTTGTCACACCCGGTCCCAGTTGACCTTCTTCTCGGAATCCAAGCGGTTCTCGACGCCACATTGGATAATTCAGGAGTTATCAAGGGATTCCCTTGCGCTATTCCTACTCTCTTCGGTTACGTCATCATGGGCTCGGTTCCTCTTGACACCTCACCAGTCGTCCAGTCTCTTCTCACGAGTTTGCACTCTCTCTCTGGTTCATCCTTGTCCAGTTTAGACCAGGCTATACGGGCATTTTGGGAGCTGGAAGAAGTGATGGTTCCCCGGCAGTGGTCTCCCCAAGATATCGAATGTGAGCGTCATTTCAAGGAAACTATTTCCCGTGATAAGTCTGGGAGGTACGTTGCTCGACTCCCATTCCGGAACAATATCTCGCCTGTGCTGGGTACGACGAGAGGCAGAGCTCTAAAACGTCTTTTCCGTCTTGAACACCAATTTGATAAAAGTCCTCACTTCCGAGACCTGTACGTTGCTTGAAAGATTATGTCAATCAAGGGCATATGATCAAGGCGGAAACCCCTGGTAACTATCTCCTGACTCATCATGGGGTAATTAAAGGAGCTTCGGACTCTATGAAGGTTCGGGTCGTTTTTAATCCCTCAGAAAAGGACCCTCTTGGAGTTAGCCTCAATGACTGTTTGTTGGTTGGGCCAAAAAAGCAAGGGGATATTGGGGAACTATTAACTCGGTTCAGAACCCACAAGATAGCTGTGAAGTGCGACGTCCGTCAGATGTATAGGGCAATAGGCTTACACCCTGATGATCAAGAGTACCTTCGTTTCCTGTGGCGCTTCTCTCCTTCGGACCCTGTCACTGAGTGGAAACTTACCACCGTCACTTTCGGCGTTTCCTCCAGCCCTTTCACCGCGCAAAGTACCTTGGCTCAGTTGGTTCAGGATGAAGGTCATAACTTCCCCTTAGCAGCCCAAGCATTAAGGCATGAAACGTATATTGATGACATCATCACCGGCGCCTTCTCGGAAGCGGAAGCAGAAACTCTATGTTCCGAACTGGTGATGCTCCTAAAATCTGGGGGTTTTGAACTGGGAAAATGGGCCAGTTCCTCCACTTCTCTTTTTGAATCCCGATCGGACATAGTGCACCTGCCAGACGATAATTCTGCCTTGGATGGCACCAAGGTATTAGGTATCGGGTGGGAAGCCCGCTCGGATGTATTCCGGTGCCATATCGACCCCGCCCCAGTCCCATCCACAAAGCGAGGCCTCCTGTCAAAGTTCGCTCGGATGTATGATCCTAACGGCTACTTTGCCCCCGTCATTTTCTCGCTCAAGGCCCTTGTTCAACAAATATGGTTATTAAAATTGGATTGGGACGCCCCACTCCCTAATCACATTCAGTCCGTATGGGATACCATGGAAAAAGAACTCCCTCTGCTTGAGCAGATTTGCATCCCTCGATGTTTAATTCCATATCCTCCGCAAGATATCCAACTTATAGGTTTCTCCGACGCTAGTGAACTGGGGATGGCTGCAGTGCTTTATGTTCGTGTGGAGACTGCTTTCGGCGTCCAAGTCAGCCTTGTTAAATCCAAGACCAGAGTTGCGCCGTTGAAGTCTTGGACTATTCCACGTCTTGAACTGGGAGCTGCTCACCTCTTGGCTCGGTTACTGCAATCCTCCCAAGGGCTCATCGACCATCTGTCAATTTCCGCCGTAAGTTGCTTCACTGACTCCACCACCACTTTGGCCTGGCTTCGCACCCCTCCCTATAAGTTGAAGCAGTTTGTATGCAATAGATTTGTTCAAATCCACGAACTCTTTCCCTTGGCACAATGGCGGCATGTTCCCGGAAAGCTCAATCCCGCTGATGCTGGAAGTAGAGGGTTACGCCCTTCCAAACTTATCGATCACGAGCTTTGGTGGCACGGGCCACCCTTCTTAAGCTGTTCCCAAGGTGAGTGGCCTAGGGAATCCGTTATATCCTATTCCAGGCTACCTGAAGTGAAAGAACCGACCGTCCTCAATTTTCTCTCGATTTCGGCCCCCTCCCCCCTTGTACAGTTGATGGAGACCTCTTCCTCGCTTCTGAAGTGCCAGCGCGTCGTTGCCTACATGTTGCGGATGATTCACAACTCCCGACTGCATCCGTCCTGTTCAGCCTCTTCCGGACGACGTTCCGGACCTATAACACCACTGGAATATCGGCTTGCCCTGAATGTTATGATCCAAGCCACTCAAGCTCATCATTTTCGGGAAGACATTCAGCAACTGAAGAATGGGAAGGAATGTTCTCATAAATTGGCTGCTCTCTCTCCTTTTCTTTCACCCGATGGTTTTCTCAGGGTGGGGGGCAGAATAGCTTGGGCTCCCATCCCCGAGACGGCGAAGAGGCCATTCTTGATCCCAAAGGATAGCCACTTGTCTCGCCTACTCATTGATCATCTCCATACGTACACTGCTCATGGGGGTCCCCGTCTCGTACTATCTTTGCTTCATCGAGAATATTGGATTCCGTCAGCACTAAGTGCTATTCGGCAGCGGATTCACCGATGTGTCACTTGCACTCGATTCGCGGCTCCGGCCAACAACCCCTGCATGGCCGATCTCCCTAAGTCCCGTCTTACCCCAGAAAGATGTTTCTCCCACACGGGCATCGATTTTGGGGACCTTTCCTGGTTAGGCTCAGTAGTAGGAGGAACGCCAGCTCCACAAAGGGCTATTTCGCGCTGTTTGTGTGCATGACCACGCGAGCTGTCCACATTGAAGTCGTGTCGGCCTTGTCTACTGAAGCCTGTCTAGCCGCCATCGACCGTTTCGTGGCCCGTAGAGGCCTTCCATCTCACATCTACTCTGACAATGGCCGCAATTTCAGGGGAGCCGCGAGGGAGATGTCGGAGGTTCTACATTTTCTAAAGGAGAAGAGCCCAGAACTTGGAGCCTATTTGGCACAGCGCGAGATCTCTTGGGTTTTTAATCCTCCACTCGCCCCTCATTTCGGTGGTGCTTGGGAAGCACTCATAAAGTGTGCCAAACATCATCTGAAACGGATTGTTGGCGAGCGCATTCTCAATTTCGAAGAAATCACAACGCCTTTCGCCCGAATCGAGGCGATTCTCAATTCCCGGCCATTGGTAGCTCTTCCTGGATCACCCAATGACCCTGCGGATTGCCTCACTCCTGGGCATTTCCTCATCGGAGGTCCCTTACTCTCAAAACCAGAAGCAGATGTTCTGGAAGAAACTCCCAACCGTCTCACACGTTGGCGTTGGCGTCTCAATGCGTCCAATCGTTTTGGAATCGTTGGAGTAAAGAATATCTCCACTCTCTACTACCGCGTTCGAAGTGGACTACCCACCGTCCCGATCTACAAGAAGGAGCAGTTGTCCTCTTGAAGTCGCCCAACAGTGCACCAACCCAGTGGCCCCTAGGAAGAGTAGAACAAGTGTTCCCCGGGTCAGATGGTACCGTACGCGTTGTGCGAGTCAAAACCTCCTCGGGAGTATTGATGAGGCCCACCAATAAATTGGTGGTTCTCCCTGTTGATTAATTTTCTCTCAGTAGGTAAATCCCCCGGGTCATTATCCTTTTTTTTCATTCCTCAGGGGGGGTTTTGCCTACCACACTTAGGTTTAACATAAGAGTTTTCTTTCATTTCTTTGAATTCAAAATTTACCAATTTTGGGTGGGGGGTATGTTTAGTTTCTTTATCAGCCGCCCGCACAAGGTTCATATTTTCATGTACCCTCTATCGATATCGTCCTCCTCTCCTTCTCCCAGTTACTGATCCGATCCTGCTTCAGTTCGTCTGTCGCCGTCCCCGCATACACGTAGCGATCATTTATACCGAAAAAAACCTTGCCTATCGCGTTTCGAGTTTGCAGCCCAGCGAGTTCGCGGATGTCACACCGAATCTCGCGAACCAGCAGCGAAACCTGGAGTTCCCGTCGACGGGACGCTTCCCCTCTACTTCACGACAGGTACCTACTTCTCCCATTTGATTTCCTATCCATTTACAGGTATCTTTATGGTGCATGCGATTTGGACCTATCTAACAACTCGGCGGTTATTTCCTTGTGCAACCTTTTCATTATTAGACTCAAAACCCATTTTCCCCGGATAGGTATTGCACAAACTCCGAGCAATAAATTAAGGCTGAGAGAATAGAGTATTTTATTGAAATAACAATTCCTTTATAGCGATAACAACGAGAATAAAGTTTTATAATGATCAACAAACACTCAACAACTGTAATAACGAAAATAAAGCCTATTTATTGCGCTGATAAGATCATCAACTAGTACCTACCTAATATTGCACTTGATCCCAATGTATCGCACACGTTGCCTACCTAACTACTCACAAATTCGGTAAACCGTTGACTCTGACTAATACTGACTAGAAATGTTTCGGCTGTCTAATTATAATTGCACAAACGACTAGATTACGATCCGTATCGCAAAAGGACCACTTGTAGGATCGCGCTGGCTGTAAAACTCAGGGGAGTGGACTGTATATTAGTGAATTACTTAGGTTTACAAAATCACAAGAAAAAAGGGTTGTCTGCTGCATGAAACTATAGCTTGAGGGTACTCACGAGAGTTGCCGCGCTGGAGACGTTGGCCGGCCGGCAGTCAGACGACGTGGTGGGGTACGGGACCGTGTACGACAAGCTTACGTTTCTCAGCAGAATTAGGGGGGGTTTGTATTTGTTGGGAGAAATTAGACAGCCGAGTATTAACGTAAAGCACCAGCCTAGCTATGGTTGTAATTCCTGGTGGCCTACTATAAGCGAAAAACAGGAAGCTACACTAGAAAATGCACGGTAATGCGATAGCACGTGAGGTGGTTCCGATATCGGAGAGAGAGCGCAACGAACTGAACTACCGGCGGGGATCACAGCAGGATCGTTTGTTGCGCGGGAGTGCCCCCGCACGAGCATGTAGCAGCAACGCACTGCATGCGCCCCCGCATACGGATACGAATACTCACTCGAAGGCGCATACAACGGTATACTGATCCACATTTTTTCCTCAGCCGTAGCTTCCCTAACTAGGTTTGAAACTCCTTCCCTACTCTTTTTTCTAAGAACCCTGTTCCATATTGTATCAATGAGATCTCCCCCATAGCCATTACTCGCCGCTATACTTTTAATAGTTAACTTTTCTTTAGCTAAATTCTGTTCACTCATTGGTATAGATAAAGCTCTGTTAATCATACTATGGAAAGCAGTATGTTTGTGGACTACTGGATGATTTGAAGTACTATGAATGGTAATATCGCTGTAAGTATCTTTCCTATACATATATGGAAAACTGATGTTTTCCATTATTCAACGCAATGGGAAGATCAAGAAAATTTAGGTGATCACCTTCTAAGGTGAAGTTAATGAATGGATCTACGTTATTAATTTGTGTATGATATGAACCAAGTTGTCTATCAGTCCCTTTCCAAAGAATGATGATATCGTCTACATATCTATACCAGTAAAGGAGGCTATCTGATTTACATTTTCGGAATTTGTTTTTCAAGAAAATCCATGTAAATATCTGCAAGCAATGGAGACAATGGAGATCCCATTGCAACCCCTGGTTGAGTATTTCCCATCGAACAAGAAATAATTCTGATCCATAAAGACAGACATTAAATTACACCATTCATCTTTTTCAAACAAATTTAAATTAGAATCGTGAATCAACCCATTAACAACATCTTTACATCTATCAACATTAATGTTGGTAAAGAGGCTGACCACGTCAAAAGAAGCAAGTTTAGCATTTGGAGGCACTTGAATATCCTTAATTTTGCTAACCAAATCGTAAGAATTTAGAACAGTATGAACAGAAGAACAGTAGAACAGAATTTAATTTTGCTTCTAAACAAACTATTCAATTTATTCGCCAACTTATAAGCAGGAGCACCAATGTATGATACAACTGGTCTCATTGGTGCTCCCACCTTATGAATTTTTGGCAGACAAGACAACCTAGGTGCATGCGGGTTCATTTCTATAAAACCTGGTTTGTACATATTTTTAAGGATATTTTCAGACTTACTATTTTTCTAACAATTTTTGAAATTTATCGGTTGGGTCTGATGGCAGTGGGTTACAATTATTTCATTCAAAAAATTAACAGTTTTGGCAACATAGGTAATCAGTTTTTGTCATAATGACTGTAGTATTACCTTTATCTGCTACAATCTCCTTGTCCACAAACTTCTTCCTCAGTGCTGCTGCCAGTCGTTCTTCTTGTCCAGGGGGTGTCGTCGTCGCCTTCTTCAGCTCTTCAGCGCACAATGTTTTCACCACAAGTGGACCTTCAGTAGCTTCTATGGTGAATGCTAGGTCCCGTGATGAAGCAAGGCCATCGGATGAGGTGGGGTTGTGCTTCAACCCTTTCTCCAGAAGGGATACTTCTGCTGGTAAAAAGGATATACCAGACAGGTTTTCCACTTTCTTGAAGAAGGTATGGCACGAAGATGGTGTAGTAGATGACATCAGAGGTCTTGGCTTCTGGAACATCCGAAGTTGGCTGAGCTTCTGCTGAAGCTGCACCTTCTTCTTCGATCCCTTCTGCCAGGCAACATCAACAGCATGCTGTTCGATGATCTGCCACTCACGATGGTCATAACGGCCGGACAACTCTTGAAAAATGAAGTACAACTTCTCTTGAGCAGTGTCACGGACGTTAAACCATCTACTCAGTTCGCTCCTCACAAGCTTAAACTGCGCCTCCTTGACAATACGAACTGCGGCGGTGGAAGGTTAGTTACACATGATGCGGACGTAATTTGGAATAAGTTTTTCTCGGATGCACTGCTGATTAAACCAAATGTTCCTCCCAGATATAGATAATATACGTACCTTCAGCTTGACGAACCAGGTCGAGTCGCTGCTCGCGTTGCAGAACTGATACGAACTAAATCACTCGCGACGAAATCGTGGAAACCCATTTCAAAGAAAAACGGAGTTATTGAAAAAATAGTCTATTTCCACGGGTGATGATGTTAGTACACCCCGCGAGGTGAAAGTAGGGTTGCCAGTACACCCATGCGCTACCTCAGTACACCCGAGAAGGATCGGGCTGTTGTCGCGACCAGGACGGGAGTACACCTGAACAATCTAGAGCGGCGCCGTCCGCTCGATGGGCCGATACTCCGATGGTCCCGGCAGTATCTCGTTTATCACTATGTGCGACGGAACTGTGTTTTGGAGGGCGGCAGCCGTGAAAATAGGGACGTTATTTTTCGAGGAAATTTTAAGTTTGTCTTCCAAAAATATTTAGCTGGGGGATCTGAGAAGCGCTGTATTTGCTTTTTTTTTTATAAATTTATTAACTTTTTGTACAAAGGTACATTACAGTTTTGCTAGAATTGTATATATAAATAACTTGAAACATGTACAGAGGATTCCACCCAGCGGTGATCCACTTCAACAAAACTTGGGACTACAAAGGTACAACAAACAATCTATAGAATTAGAGAATACTCAATAAAGTTGAAATCTGAATTACAGCATTACAGTGTATATGTTAGGTAGGAGCCAAGTCGGAATGCCGTTTTCTCTTCAGTCGTCGTTCATTGCGAGGTAGGGGAGGGTTTTCAATTATTCCTGAAAGGAGCTCGTTGGAGTGGCTCCTCAGTCGCTCGTGGTGACGCTCATAATTACTTTTGACGACCTCTTTTACCTCCGGAATACCCAGGTCATTGTGCAATATACTGTTTTTTACATACCAGGGAGCTCCTGTAATTAGTCTGAGAATCCTGTTTTGGATTGTTTGGACTCTTTTTATTTGTGAATTGGAAGCTGATCCCCAGATAACACACCCATATTGCCAAACAGGCCGAAGCAGTAGGAGATAAATCAACTTTTTGGAATGTAGATTAAGTGACGGGCTAGTTAGCAAATGTTTCAGGGTGTGCATGCGAGCTCTGGTTTTTTGAACTATAGTTGAAATATGGGCGTCCCATGTCAGCTTAGCATCCAATAGCAAACCAAGGTATCGCGTTACAGAGGAATACGGCACCGTACAACCACCAATGGTTAGTTGTGAGTGTGCCACGTGCCTACGATATGTGAACTGTACCAAGTGCGACTTTGAGCCGTTCACCTTAACCCTCCAGTCAGAGCACCATTGATCAACCTGAGTAGCAAGTTCCTGCAGCTTGGAGTGAGCTTGTTCATTTGTGGCTCCCTTGGCTAAGGCAGCCACGTCATCTGCATAGTGTGCAATCTTCACATCTCCAACCGGGTAATCATGCACGTAGACAAGGTATAAGAATGGCCCCAAAACACTGCCCTGGGGGACACCGGCTCTAATCCTGTGAGAATTTGATTCAGCATCCTCATATTTGACAGAGAACGTACGATTGGTCAGATAGGAGGCTATTATAAGGAGCAGAGTGTCTGGCAAGTAGTGCTTTAATTTAGCTAAGAGGCCGTCGTGCCAGACTCTATCAAATGCCTTCTCGGTATCCAAGAACATTCCCAAGCAAACATTCTTCTCCTCGTACGTGTCGAGAATTTCGTCAACAACTCTGTGCAGTTGCTGTGTACATGAATGCAAGGGTCTGAATCCAAACTGAGTGGATGGAAGAATCGGCTCCAAGTGCTGCAGAAGTCTGGGCATGAGAAGCTTTTCAAAGATTTTTGACATCAGAGTTAACAGACTTATCGGGCGGTAGTTGGCTGGGTTATTTCTGGGTGTATTGGGCTTAGGGATGAGGATGATACGGGCGTGCTTCCACTGCTGAGGGTAATAGGTAGTACGGATGATAGCATTATAAATTTGTGTCAGATAAACAACGCCTTTTCGTGGAAGATGCAGTAGAAGCGGTTGGACTATCAAGTCGTGACCAGGGGCCTTTCTTGCTTTACAACCCTTTATGGCAGCACATACTTCGGAGGGAGTGATTAGTTTAGGAAGAGGTGATAGCTGCAGAGGTTCAGCCAAGGTATTTCCCACTTTCTCACAAAAATTGTCACTTCCTGGTGGGTTGGGAGTAAATTGGTTATGAAAATGCTCAGCAAACAGTTCAGCTTTATCATGTGATGATGTAACCCATCGGTTATTAACCTTCAAAGGAGGGATTCTTTCAACTTTTTTAATCAGGTTTTTTGTTGTCTTCCATAACGAGCCATCGTGGGGATCAAGTTGTTGCAACTTATTTTGCAGGAGGTTTGCCTCGTTCAGTTTCAGTGCCACTCGCAGTTCTTCAATGGCCTTGTTATATTTGGCTTTATCCGAAGGGTAACGAGTTCTCTCCCACTGGGCTCTGCATTGGCGCTTTACTCCCTGGAGGTTAAGAATGTGGGGTGGCAAGTTATGATGCCTTTTATATCCATTATTACGCACACCAACCTTCCCCAGCGCAGCCGTGTGCGCCTCGCTTGCCGCCCATTGGATAATCCGAGTGATAGTGCTGACTGCCTTATTGATTTCAATAGGATTTTTCAAGCTTATGTTAGGGTTGATGTTAGCATCAATACATGACGTGTAAACATCCCAGTCAAACGGTTTCTTTAATAGTGATGGTGCTTCTGTTAAATCCAAACACGAAACACCAAGTTCCATAACGACAGGGTAATGATCTGAGTGCATTTCATGAACCACAGTAGGACTAGAACAAAAGCTGCAAATATTTTTACCAACAAAGAAGTCAAGTACATCAGGGACTGTACCACGATAAGGATAATGAGTTGGTTCATTAGGATGCATATACTCCAGCTTGTGTCGTGATCCGACGTCGTGTAAGATTTTCCCTCTGGGATTAGAAATATTTGATCCCCATCTTGGATGTTTTGAGTTAAAATCACCACCGAGAAGGAAGTGTAATCCCATTTCATGTAGGAATCCCCAGAAGTGAATCTCTCTGAGCCTGTTCTCTGGAGCCGAGTAGAATGAACCTATCTGATATTTATTATTGTCAAACTGCAGTTCAACCCTTGCCACCTGAAATTCATCCTCACACATTGGTGGCAGCTCAGTATGTTTTATTTTCGTACGTACCAGTAGTAGCGAGCCACCTTTTCTCCTACCACTCGGATGATCAGCTCTGTAGCAACTATAGTTTTTAATATAAAAGTTCAAATCAGACTTCAACTTAGTTTCGGACGCCATAAGGATATCAATATTATGCTGTATTAGGAACAATTCGAGTTCATTCCGCTTTTGGGCAATGCCTTGCGAATTCCATGTGCAAATTTTTAATACATTCATTTTTTTAGCAGTGTAGGGATTAGTTGACTTAACATGGTCAGAAGAGGAGTTATTGTGGATAAGAGTGAATCAATTTTCGATACCAGGTTGTTAATAAGATTGCTACTATCATTAGCTTCATTACGTGCAGCATGGATGTAAGAAGGAAAACGCTGACTGAGACATTGATTTGGCGCACTTGAATTCAATAGAGTAGGTTGATTTCGTGAAGGTAGAGTTGAAGGGTTGTTTTGAATGACCGGTTTTGATACTCTCTGAAGCTTCATTGCCACAGGGCATCCCCTGTAGTTAGCTGTGTGATTCCCCCCACAGTTAGTGCACGTGGGTGATACCGTAGGAAGCTTGGTGCAGTTTTCAGTGGAATGGGGCTGTTCACATTTTACGCACCTAGGTGCCTTGTGGCAAAAATTCTTGGTATGATTGAATTCCTGGCAACGTGTGCATTGTACCATAGTACGTCTAGGGCGTGGGGGTTCAACCTTAACCACGCAATGGTACAACCGAGTTATATTGTATACCTCCTCATTTTTAGGGTCTGGCTTCAGGTCTAAAAAGAACATAGGCATTGCAGTTTTAGTGATAGGGTGTAACACAGGTATCATTTGAATGGGTTGAAACCCAAGATTTTTAATTTCATCCATCATAGCAGAGGTGTCGCATGTTGGGTGCGGTCCACGAATGACAACTCGAAAAGCCCGCTCGTTTTTCATTTGGAACGTATGAAACTCAGCTTTTTGATTTTCTAGGAGTTTGATGACTCTTCTGTACTCATCTGAGGTATCAAGATCTAATTTTATTTTATTTTCAACTGTTTTGTATTTGAAGGCCCCAACATTTAATTCTTTGAGCGATTTAAGTACCCCGTTCATATTGTTCACGTTGTGGATGTAGGTATATAGGAGGGGGTCTTTCTATCTTTTGCGTATTATTTGGTTCATTTGTTTCCATTTCATTATTTGCTAATGGGGCGAATGAGTTTTTTGTGATAAATGAAGGCTCATTATTGGTGTCGAATATACGTGGTTTTTTTCGTGTAGGAGGATCGCCGTCACCCATTTGATATCACAAAGTAATATCGAGAGTGGGATAAGACAGATAGTTAACTCACCGGCGAGATCGAAATAACAACACGCGATAATCTCAAGCGGTACGATCGCAGTGGCCGGAGGTGAACAGATAAGAGAGCGACGCAGGTCACAGACACACGCTGTATTTGCTATAAATGAAAATTAAAGTGTAAAGCGTATCTCAGAACTGTTGGGAAGGAGGTTGTTTTCGCCCAAGAAGACCATTGCCACGGAGAAGACCCACATTTACATGACCTAACTACAATTGGGACTTCCGTGAAAAGAAAAGCTGATAGCGAATTGTCAACTTCGCCGAAAAACAAGAAAAAGTGGTTAGGACAATGTACCTATATCCCGGTATGAAAGTGGGTCCGTCACGGTGTTTCAATACATGTATGCAAATGGTCAACATAAAATCTAGTATTAACGACTGACACAATTTTTTCTTAAGCAATAATATTATATTGACAAATGATTTTCATTACGCTTACGTAGGTACTTGTTTTTGTTGTACGTAGGAATTGTTTTTTGACGATCGTTGTCACAAAAATTAAATATGGCTGAGGTTGATGTTAACGTCCTTTCATGGGTATACTCATGTACTGCGGGTGTACTCACGTGCTTTCCTCCGAGAGTACTGAAATCATGTGGGTGTACTCACGTACTGCCTTTCACGGCTCGGATGTACTCGTGCTGGTTCCCATTTCCACTAATACACGAAAAACGCAAAAAAAAATACTGTTATACCGGTTTCGGTGATCAAACCATCGTCAGTAACACACAATAACTGAAGGCATACTGGAGAGGTGACCTTATATATAGTCAAAAAGTGAAATGTGGTCGATTGGGATTGGTTGTGAAGAAGAATGGTGAAGGGAATAAAGGAAGTGGGGTCGAATCTGATTGTTTGTGAAGAAGAATGGTGAAGGGAACAAAGGAAGGGGGGGGGGGGTCGATTCTGATTGGCCCAGGAAGAGAATGCCAAAAAGTGACAGCAGACTTGCAGACATACAGTTCATTGAATATCTTCATTTTTGCCCAAAAGGGAGCATGTTGGATGTACTTGAAAAACTCGAAATTATTAAGAGTGATAGATTGGGTAAATCTTTGAATGATGTAGTTCCTCTCCATTATGTTTTTCTCCATTATTGCGTTCATTTCTGTAACAGTTTGGTTTCACCCCTTTGTTTCACTTTTTGGCATTCTCTTCCTGGGCCAATCAGAATCGACCCCCCCCCCCCCTTCCATAGTTCCCTTCACCATTCTTCTTCACAACCAATCAGATTCGACCCCCCTTCCTTTATTTCCTTCACCATTCTTCTTCACAACCAATCCCAATCGACCACATTTCACTTTCTGACTATTATAAGGTCACCTCTCCAGTATGCCTTCAGTTATTGTGTGTTACTGACGATGGTTGGATCACCGAAACCGGTATATAGGTAACAGCGTTTTTTTTTTTTTGCGTTTTTCGTGGATTAGTGGAAATAGAGTATTTTTTCAATAACTCCGTTTTTCTTTGAAATGGGTTTCCACGATTTCGTCGCGAGTGATTTAGTTCGTATATATGTTCAATATATCACTGTAGACGATATCTGGCCTTAGGTGCATGATAAAAATTCCAAATTTCCCCAAAAATGTTTGTATTGCCAATGAAAAGGATGGGTTAGAAGATGAGACTTTTTCAACAATTCTAAAGGGGCCCATACACGCTCAGTTTAACTGCGCAGTTTATCACGTGTGACGTCATGTCTGAGCGATTAACTGAGGAAACTGCGCAGTTCACGCAGTTTTTTACTCCGGCCGTTGGCCTGTGCAAAAGTTTCTACTTTTCACCGATAAACTCCGCAGTTTCCTCAGTTAATCGCACAGTTTGGTCAGTTCTTGTCGTGGTGTTCGTGAGCCTCTACTGACTCTCATCCCTTCCCCTGTTCCCACCAAAAATGGGCAAGAAAGAAGCCCTTCTCTCCTTCATTGAGGGTTACCGCGATTTGCCGGAATTGTGGGATCAGCGAAGTCCAGCTTACTCAAACCGGGTAAAAAAAGCTCCAGCGTTCCCGGCGTCTTCTTTTTCGTTGCTGCTCCTCTTCTACAAGCATAATGCTTGCAGCAATCATACAGCACGTTGCTGCTTTTCTTTTTTGGTCCATTACTTCACAAATTAAGTTCGCTTATCCACAAGTTCACAACTACTTCACAACTGAACTGCGACTCACTCAAAAAAACTGAGAGAACTGAGAGGAAAACTGAGAGAACTGGGGGGAAAACTGAAGGTTGCCCACACACCTTCAGTTCAGATAATTGTACAGTTTTTTACTCACTTTTTTGCTCAGTCAAACTGCACAGTTAAACTGAGCGTGTATGGGCCCCTTAAGGGGTAAAATTTGAGTTTTTAGGGTCAAAAATTGGTAAAACGGCTAATAATGACCATTAATCGCGAATAGTCTATATAATATCACTGAAAGTGGTGTGGCAGGGTCAGTAAAGACAGAAAATGATCATTTCAGTTGTTTTTCATACAGTATAGGGGTCAAATTTGGATTTTTGAGGGGGGAAAATTGGTATTAATGGCTAATATCTATATTAATTTATCTGGCGTTTTGTGGGATGGTGATTCACGACAGACGATAAAAATATTTTCCTCAATAAAAGAGAGTGCGGTTGGTCTCAAAATTAGTTTAATGGAACCTAATTTCATTTTAAATTATTAACAGAAGTCGCGGGTATTCCTAATTATACCGACATACGACAGTCTAACCTAGTTGTTCACTTGTATGCCGTGGCAATGATTAATATGAGCTTCTGACCCTGCTGGGGGAATGGTCAATGGAGCAACTAGGTACCATACTTCAGAGAAATTCCGCTTGATGACGGTAGGTAGGTTTAGTAATAAGATAAAGCACGGTTAAACTAGATCATCCTAAGGCCGACGTCACCAGCCCTCGAATAGGAGGTTTTAACCAAGTTTTTCTCACATAGGACACCCTAGCCTAGTTGAAGCAGCAAAATGGTGAAGATGGACAAAGTGACTACTTTTCATGGCTTTCCATTATTCGTAGTAAGTTCTAAACTAGCTCAAAAGATGCATCTCGTTGAGCTCTACCAGTTCTTGTCCTTAACTAAAAAAAAAAGGACTTAGGACGTTATTACACGCTGTGGGGGGGGGGGGGGGAATTCATGCGACCAGACCAGCGATAAGGTCTTCACCTCCGAATAATTCTTGTGATGCCCATATGGGGACCTGAGTTCAGAATAAATTTGGATTCAATTTTACCCCCCCCCCCCCCCCCTGCCCATGATAGGTATGCCTACAAAGAAAAATCCGGGGAACGGTTATAAGTAGGGAAAAAGCCAAATAAAAGAAAAGCTATTACACTATATTGAAAGCTCTTGAAATGTTAGAGTACCTACTCGGAAAACAGGATACCTTCGGAAATACCTTCGTTGGGAAAAGCCCCCCTCACCAGGACGGATCGCGACATCACGCTCTGTTTATGTACATCGTAACACTTTACGTCGATGTTGATAAACGCTATTTCATTTCCGACGCGGGACGGAAGTTTCATTTCGTCTACTTTGATTCCCTCAGTTCACAGATTCTACTGGTTGAAACGTGAGGACAGGGTTATATTCCCCATAGCAACGTCCCAATCCATTCATGGAGCTTCTTCGGGGCGCTTACAGATGTAAATGAGTGTCTCTACTTAGCATTCGAAAACAGATAGTGAAAATGTTGGAAGAAATCCCCATTACGTTAAAGCAAGCTCACTGAACCCCCCCCCCCCCCCCCTGTTTCTTCGAATTCGTTCACACAACATGCAACAGCTCTGCCTTCCAAGAAGAAGTGTTGTGGACTATACCATGGAGAAGGGAGACCTTCCTCCATGACTTGTAGATAACTTGATTGTAGATGTAAGAAACCAGTGAAGGAGAGTTAGAGAAGAGTGATTGGAGGTTTCAAGATTTAAAGAGTGATGATACCATTCTTTTAATATAAATAAAGCGCTTTAATGATGATCCAGTGTTTTTTATATTATAAATACAAGACACAACTTTTCTTCTTCTTCTTCGAGAGGGCCACCATTTATCACGAGAAGATTGATTTAATGAGTGATGATACGAGTGATGAAACGATCCATCCGAGGCCACCATTTAATGGAGTACTTCCAAAAAGTTTTGTGATCAGATTGGAATTCATCACAAAAGAATTAATCCTCTGTGGCCTGAGGCAAATGGCAGGTTGAGCACTTCATGATGAGTCTCAATAAGGCCATTCGGACTCTCAATATGGAGAACAAAAATTGGGAGATGCATCTGTCGGAATTTTCAGTACAATACAGAGCTACTCTACATTCTGCGAAACACATCGCTCCTGCCAAGGCTTTGTTGCACACTAATTTTAGAACATTTCTGCCAAGACTTGCACCTATGCTTTTTGATGAGGAAATTGATGAGGAATTAAGACGGAATGACACGGAAAGCAAGGAAAGGATGAAGAAGTATGCAATTATTATGCAAAGTATGTAAGTATGGTTTGGCTGGTCAAGTGTCTCATCGTAATAGACACAGCCAACGCCAGCTACCTGTACTGATCCGTCCGTGGAGATATAACATGCCCTCAGGCCACCAATTATGAAGGGATTCCTGGTTGCTTGTGGCCAGGTGGACTATGGGGACGCGGGATTTGAACATTTCATAAGGCAGCTTGAATTGTAGAGGAGTTGATGTACTCACAATCCATGTAAGCTCGTTGCTGAAGTCCCTGAAACTATCGCATAGCAGAGGAAATGTTTTCTTGGTCCAGTATGGAGCAGTCAGGTTTTGAATAGCTAAAGATGGTATTCGGTTGTACAGTTCAGGGTCTTTACTATATGTTGCAATAAAAAATCTTTCTGCTAGCAACGTGTGGCACGTGTGAGGAGGTGGTTCACCAGACTCAACCATCAACGCATGTAGGGGTGTTGAGCAGAAAGCCCCAGTGATGGTCCTGAGTGCTTTGTTCTGGGCTCTTTCCAGTTTCTGCAAGTGAATCCGATACGTAGAACTGTAAAACATTGCTCCATAGTCCAATATGCCTCTAATGGTAGCACTGTAAAAAATTATTCCAGTTTTGGGTCTGCTGCCCACCTGGTGTTCGTGAATGACCGCAAAATATTATAATATGGTTCCACCTGCATCAGCGTCTCATTTACATGGCGTGACCAGGAATTTAGATGTAAGGTGAATCCCTAGAAACTTGACAGTGGGGGCTACCGGGGAATCAGTATTCCTCCTATATCCACCTCCTCAGTAAAAAATTGAGCGCCTTCGTCTTAAAAATGACAGAGCACTGATTTATGTGGGGCAATACACAGTCCAAGTGAGTCAAGATAGTTGTCTACCTCTGACAGGTTTCTGGGTCCTGAGAGGTCGCGTAGATGCATAAATCATCGGCGTATTGGAGCAGTCTAACATCTCCTGGGAGTACATATTCCAGCTCTGACACGTATACCACGTACAGGATTAGGATGAGGATGCTGCCTTGGGGTATACCCCTCCACAACATGGGCTGTCCAACTATATTGCCGTCAACTCGGAGGAATATGATCATCTCACAGAAAATTTGCACAATGTTATGTGCTGTAAGTGCGCCGGTACCTTTGGACACAAGTTTACAGTACAGTATATCCATTTCCACGTTATCCTATCTGATGCGACGCCCAAAAAAAGCTCAAGCGTAGTTTTATTACCAGTTAGCCTTAGTTGAACATCAGTTGAGTTTGAGGAGATGGTGTTCTTCAGAGTTCGGAATTGATGCCATATTTGTTTTATTGGAGTAGTTTGATTTAGTGTTGAACAATACGCTTGAAAGGAGGTTTGGTTTGGTTGGGGACATTTTTCGCAGCTTCCGTTTTCTGCTGTACTTTCATGTAGTTATCGTAGCTTGATAGGTTTTTGTACGCCTTACACTCCTCGTGTCGGTTTGAATTTGCTATATCGCAATATTGGTTCCATCCGTAGTTCCTCGGCTTCATTATGCCTGTAGTCCTTGGCATATACCAGTCACAGGCTCCTTCTAAATGGGTTACGAAGTTATCGCATGAGAAGTTTGACTGATTCAGTTCATCTAGTTTGCTCTGTAGGAAGCTGCCAAACTTCCCCAAATCTGCCTTTTATTAATTCCACTTACAGGACGGAGTGAATTGTCCAAGTTCCTCTCGGTGGTTCGTGGTAGTCAAGCATGGGCAGTGGTTTGAGCCTAAGGTATCATCGAGGGTCGTCTGAGTGAAACGT
>OX940974.1:39533836-39631428 GCA_954871275.1 Leptopterna dolabrata | reverse complement strand
GCAACTGTTTCGTTTATAAATATACTTTTTACAGTAGGGTGAGGGTATGGAGCTTGTGACGTCACAAATCCCCTGCCAACCATGGGTCTAGTTTGAGTTTTTATGGGTCAAACATTGGTAAAAAACGTTAAAATCGCGACTGTTTCGTTGATAAATATACTTTTTACAGTAGTGTCAACCTGTAGAAATAAAATCGCACGAGGTCAACTGACGTCATTCTACCTACGTAGCCCCCTTTTCAACCTGTACAAAATAATCGCACGGGGGCCAAAGGAGGTAATTCCGCCTTTTTTGGCCTGTACAAAATTATTCGCGCGAGGAGGATCTGCCTTTTTTAGCCTTGTTATAGTAGTGTCAACCTGTACAAACGTTTGCATAAGGTCGCCTGAGGTCATTCCAACTACGTAGCCCCCTTTTCAACCTGTACACAAATTTTTCGCATAAGGCCCCCTGTACAAACGTTTGCATGAGGTCACCTGACGTCATTCCACCAGCCCCCTGGGGACCAAAGGAGGTAATTCTGCCTTTTTTGGCCTGTACAACATTATTCACACGAGGAGGATCTGCCTTTTTTAGCCTAGTTCCATGCACCAAAAACCGGAAGTGAAATGATCCCTGCCTTTTGGTTTATTATTCCGTGAATAATACATCTATGTATTCGCTCAGCAAAAAAAAAAAAATTTTTTTTTTTATAACACCCCCCCAAAATTTTTTCTTTTCCGTTTCAAGGTGCGTAGATCCCAAAAAAAATGCAATGTCCGTCCGTCCTAGGGAGAGTGAGCTGCCCTCCCATCAAAAGTGACCGGTGACAGGTGACAGATTGGGGTTATGATGAACCACTCCCGTGGCATTGTGCACCCACCCCCTTTGTTGATGTACCCCTACCTAGCGTCGGCGGCGGGATAAATAATATGGCTATCAGCCCACATCCACCTAATGGGGGTGTTGGTGGGGTGGGTTAATCACCATATTATTTATCCCGCCGCCGACGCTAGGTAGGGGTACATGAACAAAGGGGGTGGGTGCACAATGCCACGGGAGTGGTTCATCATAACCGCAATCTGTCACCTGTCACCTGTCACTTTTGATGGGAGGGCAGCTCACTCTCCCTAGGACGGACGGACATTGCATTTTTTTGGGATCTACGCACCTTGAAACGGAAAAGAAAAAATTTTGAGGGGGTGTTATAAAAAAAAAATTTTTTTTTTTTTGCTGAGCGAATACATAGATGTATCATATAGATGTGTAATCGCGGACGGATGGTGATGAGGCATATCTTAGAAATGTGTCTACCTACAGGAAACACGGCAATCCTTCAAAATAACGCCCAAAATGGTAGGTATGACAATCTATGGAATTGTTCTTACCGGAAACACGACATTTTCCCTTAAAAGTCCCAAATTTTACCCAAAATGGTATAACTTTTCCTTAGAAATGTAAATGTGTCTACCTACAGGAAACACGGCAATCCCTCAAAATAATGCCCAAAATGGTAGGTATGACAATCTATGGAATTGTGTTCTTATACCGGAAACACGGCATTTTCCCTTAAAAGTCCCAAATTTTGCCCAAAATGGTATAACTTTTCCTTAGAAATGTGCCTACCTACCGGAAACACGGCAACCTCATAATGTATATTTGTCCTTAGAATGTAGACTTGTGTGAATGGACCTCTAGCGCGGTCGTAAAGACCCCCCAAGCAGTATTAATGATTAGTAAGTAGGACTCCATCGAAGTACCTTCACCTTGACGTTGGTGGTGGAGCTTTCAACTAAGAAAGGCACAATAGTGAATAAAAAAAAAAAAAAGATTAATAGTAACCTGCCTAACAGCGCTGCAAACGCAAAGTCTTTGTCACAAGTGTGCTTATTATTCGTACTTACCTGACCGTTGAGTAGTGAGTGTAAAATAATAACCTGTAGTTAACCATAAATTAAAGGATTTCGATTAAAAACGACGCAAACTGTCATCTTTACCAATTGTTTGCTATAAAACCGACAGCTTTTTTGTCCAATCGAGCTGAAGTCCATTGACGGCCCAAGAGGAGTATTTTATGCAAAATTTCGACTACTTTGAACCAATTTCGAGGTAGTTGTCGATGATACAGCGGGCATCAGACGGCAGAAGGACGTGCATTTTTGAAGGGGCGCATGGGTAAATTGTTACACAACGGTAAATCATTACACAACGGTCAATTATTACACAACGGTTCATTATACCATCTACGTAGAAGAGGCTGGAGTTTGTTGGTATGCACATTTGCACCTTTTTTTTTTTTTCACTCCACATCAACAATTTCCCTTCAGAACTTCATTATTTGCGTTTCTTATTGCCATTTTAGTTACTGTTTGTCATCAACAGAATTATTTTAGCAACATTTAACTCGCGATTTAGGTAGGTACCTACCTAGTAACGAGTACGGGATTAGGTACTAACCTATAGAGGGTCTGTGATCTACATACTATGTATAGAATAGTACATATATAGATGGGTTATCTATACGGAGCTGTGATCTGTAGCAGAAGGGTATTCTGTACAAAATAACAAACCGTTGTGCGGGGATTTGTAGCGTTTTGGTTTATTATTTTCAATAATAAACCGTTGGAATCGAGCATGGAAAAAAACAAAAAAAAAAAAAACAATTCTTACACCTCCTCAAAAAAATTTGATGGTTTACGTTTCAAGGTATGTAGAATCCAAAACTGCAATAAAAATATTTCTGTCTGTCCAGTGTACGCCGTACGGGCCACTTTTCTTAGTTACCATGAAAGAAAATTGAATGAAATTAGGGTTTTAGGTCCCGTTTAGGGGTCTAGTTGGTCCTCGAAGCTCGAAAAATAGAAGTTAGAAATTTTAGACCAAGTAGCACGAAAACTTTCAGTAGAAAGGTATGGTTTTTTTTAACGTTTTTAAATCGATCTTGAACTAAAAAAAAAATTTTTGAAACCATCCAGAGCATTGTACGACCAGCCGTTCGTTTCACCGAAAAGCATCGTGAACACGATCATGAATCAAACGGTATAAATCTGGCCCAGATATCATCGCTAGGGAGCACCTGATTATAATCAAGGATGGCTGTATGAAGTCGAGTTGATTGTTCTGTGATATTATTGCATTTGAAAATTGATGGTTGTTTTGGCTTTTGTTGATAGGCACCTACTTTTGCAACTTGAACAAACGTTGAAGTATTATTGGGTAAATTATTACACAGCGGTTTATTATACTATCTATGTAGAAGGGGCATGTATACAGTTAAATGATTAAACAACAGTTTATTGTTTACCTTATGCTTCATGAATAAATACAAATAGTAATTGATTGAATTATTGAATTCCGCACATTTGTATGAAACTTTAATTCCCGGGCCGGCTCCATACTCCATTTTGGGCTTTCCTGGGGGAGCTCGAGGGTACTGACCACAGAAAACAGTGATCACGCAGAAGGGACATCTACACCGGTAAATAATAAACCGTCGTGTAATAATTTGCAGCGTTTTTTGACAGTAACTCTACATGGCAAGTGTTGGGGTAAACTGGCGGTCAGCCCCCCACGCCCTCTGTTGGCCATCTCTGAACTATCTCCTCTGAAACTCCCTCTCCTCCACATTCCAGCGCTCAAGTGACGCAAGCTCAATTCCACACTCGATCTGGTATTTGAAATAATGTCACGTCTATGCATTCATCGTGCCTCGCTGAATCAAACTATCGATAATATTTTACTATCCACTTATATGCTAGCTGGAGGGTTTGCTGAGGACCATCGATCTGTTTTGCCGCGTATTCGTATACCATCATATTCACAACCTACTTTAAGAGGCTCTCGGTAGCCTAGTGGTAAAGCATCAAACTTCCAAGCGAAAAGTTGGGGGATCGAGCTCCGTCGACGGAGGAAAATTTTTTCGCCGCGAAACGGAAATACTGCGTGTTGGTCCTGACGCCCAGTGACGTCATTTAAAAGCCACAAAGGGGGCTAGGCCCCCAACTACCCTCGAAGTGTCAACAAGTTATTAAAAAAGTACAGGTTATACGTACTATGAGTCGCGAGAAAGGTTATCACTACTGTTACCATCCACTTCTCAGGTGTGTCAGGTTATCTTCATTAGCCCCTGTGCCAGAACATACTTTTCTCCTCTACTTCCGGATAAATACCCTTAGTCAGCGAGTCGTTGTAAATATGGGTGAGAATCGGTACAATCACATCGGAAAGCATGTGCAATAATGCAACCGAAAGTCCGTCAGCTCCGATAGATGTTGACGTCACAGCAAGAAGACATTTTTTCTCTACCTCATCCGAAAGGGTGGGTACAGTAAAAGGTGGTACCACCGATAGCGTATTAGCGTAGGTAATGATGAAGAACCTCGGGAGGCGTAGGATATTCAACTGTCTTACAGAAATGGTCGTTCAACGAATCCAGTGACACAGCTAGCAGTTCATCAGTTGATTCCTTTCTGCTAATTCCAAGTCCGCGAATGATCTTCCAAAAGTCGCTGACTGTTTATTAGCACTGAAAATGTCGTAATAGTATCTAGCTTTGGCATTTCGTATCAGTTGCTTTACTTTGTTCCTAGCTTTTTTATATTTGTTATAAATTTCTCGGCAAGTGGATTGTATATGTTGCTTAAATAATTTGTCCCTATCTATCATCATGTTTCTTATTTGGTCATCAATCCACGGAGCAGGTTGATGCTTAGTCTTAATTTTAATCCATGGGCAATATTTATGATATAATGTTAGAATCATTGAATTGAAAATTTCAATCTTCTTGTTTAAGTCGGGCTCGAGGTACACCGGAGCCCAATCCAAAGAGGATGCTTCATTAATAAAGGCCTGCCTGTTGAAATTTTTCATGTCCCTTATAAATATATATTTCCGATCAGCCTTGCGAGATTTAAGATTTAACGAGCAATATACCAGATCGTGTCTGGATAGTCCACTGGCCGGGCACTGCCGGTAATTCCCAACAACATCAGCGTCATTCACTAAAATCAGATCAGCAGCGAGCTAGAATTTACCGAATGATGCGTCGGACTGAAAGGTAAATATGAAAGATTTTGAGAATTCAGAATTGATTTGAACCGGCGGCTATAAGCATTGTCGATAAGCAGATCGGTGTTAAAATCGCCCAGAATGATTATATTTATGTTGGTAAGATGCCGAAATTTTTGCAACCTCATCAAATACCTCCTGAATCTTCCCTATTTTCGGTGGGCGATAAACAACGCCCACTGCAAGTTTATGCGTTTTATATTCCAATACCACAAATAGAAATTCTGGGCTTTTCGAGTAGAATGACGGCGACTTACACAATACCTTTTTTTTTTTGTTTAACAAGATAACTTTATTGCATAATTGCATTACAGTTTAGAATATTACATAGGTACTTATAATAATATCACATGGCACATGTTTGGGAGTCCAAGTCCAGTGACTTTCTCCCATTATAAATAGAATAATAAATCTAGACTAATTCAGTTTTGTATTTTGTAGTAATGGTAAGTTTACTGTTATGATGGGCTAGAGGGGTGAAACTGATGTGGTGCTATGCGTTGCCGTCTCGGGTTGTGGGGAGAAGATCGGTATGGCGTTTGCGTTTTAATCTGCGATTTGGGCGATCTGGTGGGACTGCTTCCAGTATGCCAGTTGCTAGAGGATTTTGGTGGTTGTGAAGTCGTTGATGGAAACGAGAGTAAGAGGCCTGCAGAACTTCCTGTACAGTTGGGATTTCAATGTCCTTATGGAGATTGGAGTTCCTGATATACCATGGCGCGTTGGTAATGACTCTCAAGACTCGGTTTTGAAAAGTTTCAACCCGTTTTACCTGTGAATTGGACGGAACCCCCCCATACTTGGCTGCCGTACTCCCAAATGGGTCTAATGAGCATAAGGTATATCAAGCGCTTTGTATCAATTGGCAGTGGGGATTGCATCCCTAGAAGTGGCTTGAGTGTTCGGAGACGATGGCGGCATCTTTTGAGTATGGAAGTAATATGCGCGTCGAATGTCAAACGTGTATCTAACATTACTCCCAAGTAGCGGACTTTTGTTTCAGTGGGGACAACTTCGTCACCAATGCTCAATTCCGGCTCGTCGTAGGTACGGAGGTAGGTAAATATTACAGAGCAGGACTTTTGAGGGTTTAGCTTCATTTTCCATCGTACGGCCCATTCGTTCAGGTCGAAAGCAAGCTCTTCAAGTTCCAATCCCGCTCTTTCCCCTCTGGGCGAGCTGCAAAGAAAGGCCGTGTCATCTGCAAATAGTGCAGTGGTCATTGCAGGGGAGGCGGGGATATCACCAGCATACACTAGGTATAATAGCGGGCCCAGTACGCTCCCCTGGGGAACTCCCGCACGAATATGCCGCACGCGAGATGTGGCTTCACGGTACCTGACAGTGAATGTGCGGTTTGTCAAGTACGACAGGAGCACACGGTAGTATGTATCAGGGAGAGCAGATTTTAGCTTATAAAGCAGTCCAGGGTGCCAGACCCGATCGAATGCTTTTTCAGTATCAGCAAATAGCCCAACGCAGGTTTCTTTTCCTTCAAAGGTGTCCAGTATCTTGTCAACCGATGTAATTGATGTAGGCAGGAGTGAGTGTTCCGGAAGCCGAATTGTGTGGCTGGTATGAGAGGTTCGAGGTAGTGGACTAATTTAGGCAGGAGTAATTTCTCGAAGATCTTAGAAAGGAGAGGAAGAAGGCTTATAGGACGGTAGCTATGGGGGTTGTTGGAGGGTTGACTAGGCTTGTGTATGAGGATGACGATGGCGTGTTTCCACTTAGAGGGTATATAGCCTAGTCTGAGGCAGGCATTGAAAATTTGGGTAATTAAAACCAGCGTCTTACGAGGTGTGTTGATTAACAGAGGTCGAGTGATATTATCGCTTCCAGGGGCTTTCCTACATGCAGAGCGGCGAATGACGTATTTTACTTGGGCAGGTCGGAAGAAGTCATAAAAAGGGTTCAGTTGTAGAGGTGATGTTATCGACTCATGCACAATATCGTCAATTGGGCTCGGTTGTGGATTAGGGGTGAATTGGTCTTCCAAGATTGTGGAGAGTAGCTCGACCTTTTCTAGCGGTGTGGAGTACCAACGTTGGTTCAGCTTGAGAGGAGGAATGTCAGGACGTTCTTTAGTGAGCAACTTCGTTCTTCGCCATAATGATCCATCATTACTGTCCAATGCTACCAGGTCACGTTTGTTCAGGTCTTGCTTGTCCTTAGTGAGAGCTTCATTCAATTCTTTGGTTGCTCTATTCAGTGCAGTTTTATGGGAGGGGTAACGGGTGAGGTCCCACAAGAGTTTTGCTGCCCTTTTGACCTGGAGAAGCTGTATGATATGAGGGGGTGTTGGCCTCTGTCGAGGGGTGGCATTGGTCGTTCGTTGTTGGGAGGCCTCTGTTGCAGCAAACTGGATCATCCTGGTCAAGTTGGCAGTCGCTACGTCCACGTCTCTTGGAGTTTTCAGTGGGATTTGTGTGTCTGTTACAGCTGAAAGGATTTCTTTGTACGTATTCCATTCAATTTTATTAGTTTGGATTCGATCGCTATGCGAGACAGTAGTGGGTGAAGCTTGTATTTGAAGTATCACTGGAAGGTGGTCAGAACTCAGCTCATGTAAAACTTTGGGTGGCGAACAATTGGAATAAGCATTTTTTGAGAGGAAAAAAATCAAGTATGTCCGGGGAGTGTGCAGGGTTGTCAGGGAAGTGTGTGGCTTCCAATGGGAATAAAACTTCAATATTACGAGCATGGATGAGGTTAATTAGGCTCAGTCCTCGAGGATTCGACGTTGTTGAGCCCCACCTTGGGTGCTTGGAATTCAGGTCGCCGCCGAGAATGAAGTTCGCGCCCATACCTTGAATTATTGACTGGAAATCAGATTCCCTCACGACATTTTCAGGTGATGAGTAGAATGCAGCAACAGTGTAAGTACGACCAATTATAGAAATATTAACTCGTGCTACCTGATAGTTGTTTTCCCTTATGGGAGGTAGATCATTATGAGTCAATGAAGTTTTAATATATATGGCAGAACCACCTTTTCTTTGGTTGGAGGGATGATCAGCCCGAGTGATACCTTGTATTTCACAATACAAGGTATCAATTTCGAATGAACCAACAAAGCAACTCCTCCTCTGCCCAAGCCTCAGATCATTCCGTACCCAAGTATAATTTTGCACTTTGACCGATTCCGAAGTAATACCAGGTTTAAGAAATGTCTCGCTGATAGCAACTACATCAAACAGATTCCCCTTAAAAATTTCCCTAATTTCGTCTAAATGAGACACTACGGACTCGGCATTAATATGAGCAATATTAACGTAATTCCTGCGATTCCCAATCTGCGAGCTAATGAAATTAGTTAAGGATACCATCATGAGGAGATAGAATGAACAAATTCCAATTTAGTGACCTGATTTGCGGCAGAGAGCGGATTAGTTTAGTAAACAGTTCATAAGAGATGCAGACGATCACAAGATGATGAGGCGTGAGAAGCGAAGCGCACAGATGACCAAGGGTGATGACGTAGATAAGATTAGTGTAGAAAATACCAGGGTGATGCCATTTCAGAAGCCGATGTTTTTGAGAGATTGGCTCAAAAATTTCCCTTATGGGATCCGAGGACGTGCCCCGAGGGGCGTCCCGTTTTTTGACGCGATGTTTTTCAGATCGTAGACAGTTTTAACCAGTTGGGACGGAGCGCCCTCATCTTTTTTCATGAAAATCTTTCCGTTGCTAATCCAAACGAATTTAAAGTTATTCTCTTTCTTGAAAATTTTGACAGCGTTAAGTAGCTTCCTCTTCGTGAATGTTAGGCTATGATTAATGAAGATTCTATTCGCCTCACCTTCCATGAAACCAAGATCACGAGACGTCAAATTACGTCGCCCGCGTGATGCCTCCATAAACGCATCCTTTTCTATTTTTCTCAAAACGAGACGAAAATCGAGCCCTCCGCAGACGAAGCAGGCGGAAACAATTGTTTATCATTGCTTCAGACACGTCAACATTCAAGGTCGAGCCGACAAGTTTAACGAGGTCAAGGGCATCTAGATCGCTCGAAGACGGAATACCGCTTATCTCGATGCAATTCATAAGCGCAGATTGATCGTTATCAGCGATTAGGGTTTCAAGTTCAACAATACAAGATTCCAAAGTGGAACATCTGTCCGTTAAATCTCCGAAAACATTTGATAAGGAGGAAAACTCAGTAGTAAGGGAGTCAATCTTTTTCGTGTTCTGCTCAATGGCATCCGAGTATTTGTTAAGATGAACCTTGATGTCCTTCTTATCCTCTTTGAACTCGGTAAGCCGCTTATCAAATTTAGCGTTGGCGGAAGTAACCTCACGACGCAGACCGTTTATAGCTTGTAACAATTGAGCTGTACTCACCTCTCCAGTATGTTTAGCCACAGGAGGGGAGCCCCCGCCAGTAGCACCGTCACCACCTTGGGAGTCCAAGGAGGAGATGGACCCCCTTCGACGCTGCGAACACACAGAGCACGTGAACGGATATCTTCTTTTTTTAGATTCTGGCAACCAATATGGAAAACCAACGAACAATAAACGCACTTCACGCGATAGGCATTATTGGCAAAGCCTTTTGAGCAAGAACCACACTCTCCACTCATAGTTAACAGTAAGATTCTGTGACAAAACGTGAGAACCGATGTTTACTCAACGAGAGATTGATTGATTGAATACAAAAAAGAGAAAGAAGAAGAAGAAGAGAGATTGAGAAACAAAAAGAGAAAGGATAAAGAAAATTCGGTTAGTCGGTGATAAGAGAGTAATGGAAACGGAGAAAAGGAAGTTATTAGGGTCGATCTAGAGGATGAAGGTTGTGATAGAGTGTGACAGTGGACCAACGAGAGTGCCCCCTCTAGACCAGCGAGATTATCACCAGCTAAGAAGGGATATCGATTAGGCTTCCGCCAAACGACCCCATCTTCACCGGAACAACAAACGACTAGAGAACTGCCACTGTCAAACTCCTCCCCACATGGCTTACTTCTGGGTAACAGAAGTATGAGATGGAAAGGGGGGGGAGTGTTGAAAAGTAGTTTGAAGTTCTGGTTCAGGAAAGGACATCTGAACAAATTCAAGGTGACCAACTTCCATCGTAATGGCACTACCTCAATAATTTACTGGTGGAGAACAAAGCTCCTACATACGCGTATTGGAAGAGAAAAAATGTTGTCAGAGGTTGCTGTCCAGTGAATTGTGCTCATCTGGGCAAACTCTAGGTGATCAACCTCCATCGTTAGGATGGACCAACATCTATTGGGACTTTTAAATTGGGACACGGTATTGATCGCCTTCAAATGAGTTCAATATATTTTAATTATACTGAGCTCTAAAGAAGTAATGGGGGTGGGGAAGCCAATAGATGTATTTATTATAAAAGGGACAGGCTGTTTGTAAAGGAATCCTTCTGGAAACCTTTGAGCTTATCCTTCTGGAAAGCCCTCAGAAAGTGGATGGAGTATGGTGAGTTACTCAGCGCATAGTACCAAACCACGCTCTGCTACTATGTAGCAGGGTAGGGTCTTAACCCGAACAACAAACGACTAGAGAACTGCCACTGTCTCAAGGTCGTCGGGTCGATTCTGAGAGACACAAAATTGTGAAAAAAAAAAAAAAAATGAAGAAATTAGAAAGGTAGAAGCTGAGAAAAGGAAGTTATTGAGGGTTAATCTAGGGGATGAAGGTCGTCGGGTGGATTCTGAGAGGCAAAAAATTGCGAGACAAATGAAGAAATTAGAAAGGTGGAAGCTGAGAAAAGGAAGTTATCGACCGCTAATGTAGGGGATGAAGTATTAGAGCGAGAGAGCAAGAGTCTCAAGAAAATGAGAGAAGAGAAGGAGATGGGAAGAAGAGAAGCGGTAAATAGGAAGGAGCTCAGAGATCAATTAGGCGAGTCGGGACTCGAAAGTGAAAGAGAACGAAAGCAAATTAGAAGAAAAAACCTCACTGTTAGACAACAAGATCAACTTAATGAAAAACTTAAGAAAAGTAAGGATAGACAGAATGAGCTGTACAGATATCATGAACAGGTTATTAATGCTCTTCAAAATAAAGTGTCCGAAAGCCGAGAGTTAGATTCTTCAAAACTTCAATTATCTCATTTCGACTCCAAAAACATAGGTCCCGATAGAGTTTCTATTTTTGCAAAATCTTTTTTTCCCACATTCAGTTAGAAAATTCGATGAAGACGTAATCCGTGAGAACGAAAAAGTTAATTAGCAAGCAGTTAATATTTAAATCTGTCTTGACCAAATTCAAAATTATGATTCGAATGTGGTTTCCTATACTTGCTATAAATACATCAGGCTAGGTAGTTCCAAAAACATCTGCCAATAAATCACTTCAATTGTCCACAATTCCGGAATTGTGAAAGTTTTGTCCGCCTTAAAAGTTCGTATGGTACCACCTTACATTCCTTTGATGCTAATTTGACACTGATGCCTCACGATTAAATGGTCAGCAATGTATTAAAGGTTGCGTAGTTAATATCGCCGTTGAACTAAATGAAATGGTCGACGTTATTACCGCATAATTTGTATAACAATCATGAGTACCTACTGTTCAGCTCAAACTTAAAAAGGCATTTACCCCATAAGAGCAATTATTTAGCTGAAACAGTTAAGCCTCAGAATGTTCTAAGTGCCCTCAACGACCTTTTGCGAACCCCTTTACCCGTAAAACATGGGATTAAGGTTGATTAATAATTTACAAGGGATAATGATAATTCTAATGATATAGATTTTGTTATTAATCAAGAATATGCAATTGACATAACTTTGAACGACAACAATTGGCCACAAGACAGTGGCTTAACCTCCCACTAGACGATGGAGTTCCTTACTATGACAATGACTGGAAATATATGGAAAATGACGCAATTCTGCTTGAACGCGAAGAAAACGAAGACATCGTCAAAATTATGACCTTATCAATTATGATTATGGCGTACGGAAGTTTTATTTTTTCATGCTCGATTCCAAAGGTTCATTATTGAAAATAATAAACCGAAATGGGGTTCTTGGGTGTTTTAATAACATGAGCTTATGAGCTATCTTTTTCCATGTTTTTTAGGACGAAGAGACCGAATATGAAGTCAGTTTCGACCAAAGATTGGAAAACTGAGGTTCTAACAAAGTTTTAGCCTTAAATTTACGTTAATTTTGGCCTAAAATCGACGTTCTTCCGCACACAGTTTGGGTCCTAGTTCCGATCCTATCTAAATACACCCAGGGGTGTAAAGGGGGAAAAATGGGTGTAAAATAGGGGTTTTTCGAGGTTTTTTGAGGTTTTAGTGAACATGAGCATTTGAGGTATCGTTTTCGATCAAAGACTAGAAAATTGAGGTTCTAACGAAGTTTCAGCCCTAAATTTACGTTAAACTTTGGTCTAAAATCGTCGTTCTACCCCACACAGTTTGCGCCCCCATTCGGGAACACATTTGGGTCCTAGTTGTGCTCCGAAGCTCGGCAGCCGGATCGGAATTTACCCAGGGGTGTTGTGGGGGAAAAATGGGTGCAAAGATGATCCAATCGATGATGGATGATGTATCGTTTTCCATGTTTTTAGGGCGAGAAGGCCTAATATGAAGTTGATTTTGACCCAGTTTTTTCTTTTACATTTCAATGTCACTAATTTATCTAACTACTTACCTACGGTAATTACTATAAATAAAATTGAAGAAAACCGTAGAACTTCCTTCCACTTAAAAGCAACGTCACTCCCAGTTTTCCTGGTGCAAAGAGCTTTTGGTACGGATAAAGGCTGATTCACGCTGCACCGTGTCCGGCCCGGGCCCGGGCCTCCACCGGGCCATAGGAACCGAGTGGAGACCGGGCCGTGGCCGAGCCCCCATGTATGCTATTCCATCAGTTCCGTCCGGGCCGTGGCCGAGTAGCCTTGTCAAAATTGTGCTTCGAAAATGAACTTTTCCGAACAAGATTTAGCAGCAATTGCAATTGCTCTTGATGATGAGGTAAGAGAAGAAGTTGCTGGACTTACGAATTTTTCAAGAAGATGGGGAGTGCATCCAACTTGGCGAAAGCGGGAGTTGGAGGGAGAATTTGCTACGCTATACAAAGAACTGTTGGACGATGACAGTAAATTCTTTGGTTACTTTCGGATGTCCAAAGACTGTTTCAATGTTTTACTTCTAAAAGTAAAAGATGGTCTCACAAAACAGAAGACACCATTTCAGGTGCCCATTTCACCTACTGAGCGATTAGCAGTGTGCCTCAGGTAAGTCATTATTAACAAATGAACAATTTATTATTACTGCTTGCAAATATGTAATTTAAAAAAACGAAACACATTTTAATCAACACACTACACAGATTTAATAATTTTCTTCAGGGAACTGGGAAAGGAAGGTACCAATCACATTTGATGTTGTTGCTGGTGGTGCTGGCGTCTGATTTGGGGGCGCTTCAGATATTGGTGTATTTAGTGGTGTAGTCCATGCAGTTTGCTGTACAGTTGTTGACGTCGAACTCGTGGACGATTCATAAGGCGGGGATGTGTAAATTTCTGAAGTAGGACCTGGCGGATGCAGTTGTTCATATTCCAGCTCTTGCACTACTGAAAAAATCCTTCCTTTGGCTAGATGCTGATAATATGGGGAAAAACGTTTTACAGTGGGTATTAAGCCTTGAAAGAATGCATCAATGGGATGAATGTCGGTTTGGGACTTCTCATTTTTCTCAATAATATATTTCATTAAAGTATTGGATGCGCTTTCACTTGAATTTTGTGGTGGTGCTTGTGTTACCGTGCGGAGGTTGCGATGTTGAAGACGTTTACGAACGGTTCTTGAAGTTGACAATGAACTGCTTTGTCGCGATGAAGCTGGATGAAAGCCATCAGGTGGTTGAGACAACGGGGTGGGTGTGGAAGGTGGTAGTTCCATTGATTCATCAATTGGCTGCACTGATTATGTCGAACTGGCAGGAAGTTGCGCTGATCCACTGACATCCATTTCATCATCTGCTTGGTTGTTCGTATTTGCCGATTCGTTGTCATCTTCAATATTTGATATTGTGTCGCGGTCCTGAATATGCGGCAGCAAAAATTGCAGATTATCCTCATATTTATAGTTCTTCGTGACTTTAGCGCTTTGGCCACTTTTAGTTTTGCATTTATTTAAAGTTTTCTTGAACTGGTCCCTAATATTTCCCCATCGTTTTTTGCAGTTCTCATCTGTAAAAAAAAATGATGTAAATAGTATTAATACCTATATAAAGATGAGTGATAACAGCATTTAAAAAAAATTTATTATACATATTTCAACGCATACACAAATTCTACATACATATAGTACATATTAATACACACACACCCTACCCTCATACACCCTCTCCCACACACCATCACCCTCACATGCATATTATACATATTTTATTTGTATACTGTATTTTTTAAACGTCAAATAACAACAAAAAATGGATTCGCTAACTAAGCATACAATCATGAAAATGTAACTAGTGGAACGTGTTTGTTGTTGCGTTGCAGATTTTTGGCGACTGGAGATTCCTTCAAAACAATATCATATAGTTTCCGATTGGGTCATTCAACTGTATGTGAAATCGTTAACAGTACGTGCCGAACTATAGTCACCGCACTTATGAAGGAAAAGTAATGCCACAACTGACGGAGGAAATGTGGAACTCCATCGCTAGAGATTTTGAAACATTAATTGACAGCAAAAACGCTGCAAAGTCCTTGCCACATGGGTTTTGCTGTTTCGTATGCAATAATTAAAATAGCACATTTTGAAGGTTCCCACCAATTTTGGCCCCCAAAAACTCGAATTATGCTCCTATTCTTGAAAAATTATCTTTCACCATTGATGGTGCCATTTAATTGTCTTGATTCACCTGTTGATACTACTTATAATTTTTTTAAACAAATTTATGATGATTTCAGATATTTTCACAGGTGTTTTTGATTCATAAAAATAAATTTTGGGAGCTGAAACATCGTTAGAACCTCAATTTTCCGTTCTTTGGTCAAAATAAAACGTCATGTTTGGTCCCCTCGCCCTAACAAACATGAAAAAGAGTATGTACCTCACGAGCCAAATTTTACAATTACCTAATTTTAAAATACCTAATTTTGCATGAATGTTTCACCCATAACACCACTGGGTGTATTACGGTTGGGCTGCAAAGTTTTGGGGCACAACTAGGGTCCAAATGGATCCTTTGTGCGAAAGAACGACGATTTTAGACCCCCTTTGACTCCCAATGGGACAAATCGGGACATTTCTCACTTGAAAAATCCTAGCGGGACGAAAATTGCATAGATTCCATTCATTCAACGACCCAGTTGTTCGTTAGGATCCCACCAACGCGAAGATACCTCAAACTGCCGCAAGAGTTCACCCCAAGTGGACCAGGACCCATTCTTATCAGTTGCGGCGTGGTTTTCTCTTCAGATTGGTGGTAGTGAATTGCGCCAGTTTCGGAAGGACCTCTAGGGCTGAATTTTCGTGTTTTTGCATCGAAACCTGTTTGACCTGTTAGTAAATCTACCCTACTAACTAGGAAAACTGTAAAAAGTTGCTGTCCCGGGGGTTCTGGGTACTGATATTGCTTATTTCTTTTTACCTGTTATCAGTGTGGGCTGTTGCATGATTTATGTTCAACCAACGTTATATTCCACCAATTTAGGCAACAGTACCATTCACTGTAGTTTTGTTCTTGCTAATAATGTTTTACTAAGTACCGACACGACATAGTACCATACATAACTACGTAGTTACCATGAAATGGTTATTTATAGCTACTGGGACAAGTTCTGTCCCAGTTGTATACCAGAGTCCACCAGTGGGTAGGTTGCATGGTGGCTGTTTTTAGGCTCGGCCGTCGGAGGCTCGGCCAAGGCCTTATGTTTTCATTTTTGTACTCTTATTACACGAATCTGTCAGAAAAAGTTGAAATTTCTGCTCCTTCAGGCAGTTGAGTATGTGTGTGTGCGAATTTATGTGAACTGCCATAACTCATTACCCAATGGTCCAAATTGGCTCAAACGTTTATGGTAGTTCGGGGTTAGGTCTTAGTTGGTCCAACTGGAATTTCGTCGCATTCGGATCAGTACTGTGGTGTTCGGCCTTTTTCGGCGTATCTATGTGTTGTGTTCATGCATCATGTACCTATCTACAGGATTCAATAATAGGAGTGAACTGCTAAGGCGGTGTGGAATAACTAAACAATATAAATGGAATAAACAAAACAAATGGAAAAAAAAAACTAATTTTTACTTTCAAAAATGTTCTATTACAATATTTCTGAATTTATACAACTGCTTATGTATTATAACCTATAGAACAAAATAATCCTTAGACCCTCAATTGGGTTGGATAGATGAGAGCAGTCTAACAAATTGGACAGATTTGGGAAATAATTGGTATTCAACTGGGACAGAATTAGGAGCCATGCACCACAACTGGGATTACTTTGTCCCACCCCATCATACAAATCTGCAATTGGGATACGTGTGGGAGAGCGTATTCAAACCAATGGGACAGAACTGGGACATCAATGGTAAACAACTGGGACAAAAAATTTGGTGCCATACACCATCACCGGGACATGTTTTGTCCCGCCCTGTAAAATTCACCCAAATGATCCCAATGACTCCAAATTTGGTCTGTGGCACCTCAAAGCTCCTTTCTATCGATTTCATCAAGAAAATCTTCGCAAATTCTTTTTTCTCAAAACTGGTAGTCAAAGGGTTAAGGTGAATTTAAGATTGAAAGTTTGTTAGAACGTTAGGCCTTCAGCGTTCCCCTGATTCCTCACCAACACACACACACACAGAAAAACACGATTTCAAACACAGAGTTCCAAATTACCACAAATATGGTGTTGTTTGCTGTTCTTGAGGGTTGGTCATTTGAATAAAACTCCACTATACCGACGTTTCCGTTTATTTGTAAACCTTCTTCGGGGCTGTAATGATAGGAACGACCATTAGGACATAATGGAATAGAATATTTTCATTCGAACATTTACATGTACAAGAGTAGGTAAATACAGCATATGGAAAGTAGAGTCTTCTCGTTCGTATCCTATGCTGCTCGGCTTTAGGTTTTGCCCGAGTCGTGCCGCAACCAACCCTGTAGCCAAGTAATGGAATTACATAGGTAATAATATATTAAGTAACGAATCATTACTATTTTATTGGTATAAGGCTGGGTCTTAGCCAACTAAGGTATTAGCATTACAGTCCTGAAGAAGGTTTATACTTCAATTCAATTCGTTTAACTTCAGCATAGTGGAGTTTAATTCAACTGACCAACCCTAATCAGCAAACATCAATTTATATTGGATTGCCTTAGACATCGTTGATATGTATTGGGAATAAGTACCTATACTGACTTTCAAAGATTTCAAGAATACATTGCAGAGAGCAAGGGACTCAGTGGCTGGAGTGATTGAGCTCACTCGTTCCTCCCGAAAGTTTCTCCTTCGTTTGATCTTTTTGGCCTTTGACTATCCAACGTGGGCAATAAGGATTTGGCCTTTTGTCATGGTGCGCAGCACTTGTATTTACACAGTATAAACAACCCGCTTCATATTCTATATTATTCCCTTTGGATTTTCTTGTCTTTTCATTTCCTCTTTTTTATCTACGCGAAAAGCTTGTGGGGTGGAGGGGTGGGGGGGGGGGGGGTTTGGTGGATAGACTCGTTAAATCACTAGGTATAGTTTGTATGATTATCTAAAAATTAATTTCTAGATTCCCCAAGGTCAGAAAACAATAAAATTAAAACGAGTGAAGAGGAAACTTGGAAACTCTGCTTCCAATTGAAAAACTGAAGGTAGTAGAATAGTTTTCTTTCCAGCTTCTCGGAAACATTGAAATTTTTCATGACTGTCAATGAAAGCTGCTCCTTAAAATGTATAATTATAATATAGACGTACTGATCTACGATCAAGATATGAAATATGGACACCTCGTTGTTTTATGTATGACATAAATAATGTAAATGTTTCCGGGTAGTAAGAAATAAAACTATTTTATTATTTTTAGTTCGTTTTCAATTGAAGTGAGTTCTTAATTTTTCTTTTTCAAATTTAATTGTTATTGAACATTCGGTTTCATTTGGAAAGGAAACTATTGGAGGTGAGAACGGAGAAAATAATAGTAATGAACGATGATATTAACGCTCGAAGTTGTTGGGATCCGAGGTTTCGATCGAAACTTAATTATTTTTCCCTGTCGCAGGAATTTCTGCATTGCCAGCCGATTGCGTTATTTTGAGTCAAGAAGCTTCGCTTATTTTCGTCCGCTCTCTGACAGTTAAGAGTTTTCTCAGGCGAACCTAGCTCTGTTATCTTCTTAATTGGATTTATAGCCGTGGTATCCGTCTCTTAGAATATGCTCAGAGTAACTGGTACGACGCACCTAGTGTTATGATAATTTCAGGAGGATTTGAACGCGTGAGAATGTTGGTGTGAGTGTACTTCACACTCGCACTCTCCCGGTTTTGTTATGCCTGTCCACAACATTAACAATTTTTCTTATAATATATTAATTCTGATCCATTAATTAATCCAGATCTTGTAATATATCTTTCGCTCCGTTACAACGACGATAACAGAAGTTTTGTGAGTTTTTTCATTTTCTACTGATTGTTTACGTTCATACGAGCAATTAGTGCATTGGCATTGTCGTGAGTCCCTCCCGGGAACACTCCACCAGCAACTTTAAGCTCTCACCAATATCCTCATGTAAAACTTACTTTCCGCTAATAAACATCTGAGTGGGGAGACAGGCAACAGAATCCAGGGAACACAACCTGGAGCCCCACTACCAACTCCCCACAGGGAGTTGGAGGGAGAGGCCTCCAAGTCCTATATAACCCTGGATCCTGGAGCTTTAGCTTCATTCGACACTTCCTCTAACCAGCTCTCTCTTCTCTCTCTCTTACCTTCCTCCTCTCAGATGATCGGTGGATTACCGCCGCCTGAGAATTTACCTTCTACCTCTACCTCTTGTCTAGATGATCGGTGGACTACCGCCGCCTAGACAAGCACCTCTCCTCACCTAGATGATCGGTGGATTACCGCCGCCTAGGTAAATTCCCTCACTCACCTCTATCTCCTCCCAAAGTCGTAGATGATCGGTGGACTACCGCCGCCTGCGACTTTTCTCCTTCACGCCACCGTGATGAGAATTTAAATTCATCACAGTGGTGAACCCGACGTTCATCCAACCTTCTACCCTCTCTTACCACCTCATGTGTCGCCCCCAGTCTAGTTCAGTTCGGTGTCCCCAATTTTAAATTCAAACTCAACTTAAACAGTCAGTGTAAATTCGCAATTTTTGGCCCACCCTCACCGCTCAACTCCAGCTCTCAACTACCAGCCACACGCACCTCCGCTCCCGCCGATTGCGAATTTGAAATTCAAAACTAACACATTTTGAATTTTAGTTACAGCCATGGACCCGAACTCACCGACGCCGCCGCTCCTCCGGCCATCCCTCCTGCAGCCGCCGACCGCTGCGACAACTGACGCAGCCGACAACCCCTTCACCAGCCTCTCGCCGCCCGGCTCCTCCGCATCCGCCGCCGCCGCCACTACCACCGCCGCTGCGGCCGCTGCACACGCCGCCGCCGACGTCACGACGGCCTCAGCGTCTTTCCCTCTGTCGCTGCCCCCCTTCTACACGCACGACCCCGCGCTGTGGTTCTTCCAGGTCGACGCTGCGTTTTCTGCCGCCAACATCCGCAGCCAGCAAACCCGTTACTCCCGCATCATATCCCTGCTACCGTACGAGATCCTCCTACAGACGTCGGACATCTCTCCCGACGCCACGGCCGCATACGACGACCTCCGCAACCGCCTCGTCACGTTATACCAACCTTCGAAGATCGCACGTGTCGCAGCGCTCTCCCAACCACAGCACCTCGGCGACCTAAAGCCCTCCCACCTCTACCGCCGTCTGCGTCATCAGCTGCAAGACGTGATGACGGCCGACATCGTGCGGACCTTCTGGCTGCGGGCCCTACCCCACCCCATGCAAATGGCACTCGCCAGCCACATCGACGGCCCGGACGAACCACTTCTACGTCTCGCCGATACGGTCCACGACCTCACCGCAGCCGCCGGCGTCACGGAAGTCAACACGCCCCGCGCCCCCACCCCACGCCGGGACCGGACGCCGTCACGGGAGCACCGCCGGCCCCCCTCCCTCCACCTGCGCCGCTCCCTCTCCACCGAGCGCTGGCCGACCCCCTCCATCGACCACCGACGCCAGGGCTCGCCCGAACGCCGCAACACTTCCCCCCCTCAGCAACGCAGGGGAAAGTCTCCAGCCGCAGCGGCCCCCTCCACCTCCGTGCGCCCCGCCAGGACCGCCTACCTCCCAGCGGACCCCCCCCACCGATGTTTCTATCATGTTAACTTCGGTGGGGAGGCCCGAAAATGCCAGCCCCCCTGCTCCTTCGCCTCCAAGCAGGGAAACGCGGACGCCCGCCGGTAAATCCGGTGGGCCCCCCTCCTCACCAACACGGGGGGGACCACAACCAACCCCTCCCCGCCCGCATTCACACCACCACCACGAAGCCTCGTTACCCCTCCTACGCCGCCGCCACGGCTGCCAACCTCCCAGCCGCGCCTGCCGGCGCCGCCAAAACCCTCACCTCGCCATCGACCGTTCCCCCACCCCGGGACGGCCCCTCCAAGCCCGCTTCCAGGGCAGCCACCCTTCCGGCCGCCACTCACGCCGCCGCTACCGTTCCCCCACCCCGGAACGGCCCCTCCACGACCGCCTCCAGGGCAGCCACCCTTCCGGCCGCCACTCACGCCGCCGCTACCGTTTCTCCTCCCCGGAACGGCACCTCCCCACCCACCACCAAGAGGACCAGCCCCCCAGCCGACACTACCGTTCCCCCTCTCCGGAACGGCAAAGGACCACCCCGCGTCTCCTTCGCAGGGGACCAACAGCCAACAGCTCACCAGCGCCTCTTCCTGAAGTGCACGAAGACAAACGTCCCGTTCCTCGTCGACACAGGGGCGGCGCTCTCCATTTTTCCGAACAACATTCTCCGGCGACAGGCGCGTTGTTACCGGCAACTCCTCTACGCCGCCAACGGTACCACCATCCCCTCGTACGGGACGTACCGCTCATCCATCCACATGAGCGGGCTCGCGTACGAGTGGGAATTTACCGTGGCGGACGTAGAGAAAGCAATCCTGGGGGCCGACTTCCTCGCTTATTTCGGCCTCCAGGTTGACGTCCGTAACGCGCGCCTGCTCGACCCCTCCACCCAGAAGCCAATCCCCGGTTTTATCCACACGGTCGATCGCCCCCCAACCCAATTCGAAAACCTCCTCCTCCAATACAAACCCCAGCGCCGCCCCTCAGCACATATCTCCCAAATTCAACACTTCATTGAAACCTCTGGTCCCCCAATTTCAGCCAAAGCCCGCCGCCTCCACCCCCTCCAACTGTCCCAAGCCCGGCGGCATTTTGATAAACTCATTACGGATGGCATTATCCGCCCCTCCAAATCCCCGTGGGCTTCACCGCTACATATTGTACAGAAGCCCAACGGGGATATCCGCCCCTGCGGCGATTACCGCCGCCTTAACGCCAAGACCACACCAGACCTATATAACGTCCCCCACCTCCGAGACTTCTCCTCCCACCTCCACAACACAACCATTTTCTCAACCCTCGACATCTCCTGAGCCTTCCACCACATAAATATCAACCCGCCCGACGTCCCTAAAACCGCCATCATCACGCCTTTCGGCCTTTTCGAGTACATAAAAATGGGTTTCGGCCTCCGGAACGCGGCCCAGACATGGCAGCGTTATATGGATAATATCCTGCGGGGACTACCGTTTGTATTTTGCTTCTTGGACGACATCTTGATCGCCTCCCGGAACCCACAAGAACACCTGACACACCTCAAGCAAGTCCTCGACATCTTCTCCACCGAGGGGCTCAACATAAACACTCAAAAATGCGTCCTCGCCCAGCCCTCCGTCCGCTGCCTCGGCCACCAAGTCTCATCCGACGGGATCAAGCCTCTCCCAGACAAAGTACACGCTCTCACGGATTTCCCCCAACCCCGCACCGTCTCAGAACTTCGCCGTTTCCTGGGTATGTTAAATTTTTATCGTAGACACATCAAATTTGCAGCACACCACCAACAGCCACTCATACACGCTATCCCCCAACCGGCCAAAAAGAACGATAACCGCCCCATATCCTGGACCCCCGCCCTTACAACCGCCTTTCAAACTTGCAAAAAGGACCTAGTAGACGCCGCTCTATTAGCCCATCCCGATCCCCATGCTCCCCTTTCCATCACGACCGATGCGTCCGACTGGGCCATCGGGGCAGTACTCCACCAACACACCGGCGCCACCCCCCAACCCCTCGGTTTCTTCTCAAAAACTCTGTCCCCAACTCAAAAGAATTACTCCACTTTTGACAGAGAACTCCTCGCCATCCACGAAGCCATCAAGCACTTCCGTGACTTCGTGGAGAGCAGGCAGTTCTCTGTCATCACTGACCATAAACCCCTCACACATGCCCTCCTCCAAAATCGTAAATCCGCCTCCCCCCGTCGCCTCCGGCAACTCGAATTTATCGGACAATTTACGTCCGATATTCGTTATTTGCCGGGGGCCGACAACTGCGTAGCAGACGCACTATCCCGCCCCACCCCCGCGCCGGTGGCGGAGTTACTGCCTTTCCCTTCCCCCCAATCCCTAAAATCACATCAACAACCCGATTCCGACCCCGCCCTCTCCAACCTCATCTCTGCCTCCAAACTCCAACAGTTGCCGCCCCTCGAGCTCTGGTGTGACGTAACGGCCGACTCACCGCGCCCTTACGTCCCACCCGACCTCAGGCGGCAACTCTTCCTCCACTACCATTCCCTCCACCATCCCGGCATCCGGGCAAGCCGAGACCTTATCAAAACGCGGTACTTCTGGCCCCACATGAATACAGATATTCGTACCTGGGTTCTGGGGTGCCAGAAGTGCCAGCAATTTAAGGTCTCGGCTCACCCCCATGTACCTCCCCAACCCATTCCCGACTCCCTCCCGTGGGAACACGTTCACCTCGATCTGGTCGGACCTCTTCCACCCTCTGAGGGGAAGAAATACTGCCTCACGATGATCGACCCTGCTACCAACTGGGTTGAGTGCATTCCCCTCGCCCACATCACCGCGGACACCGTCGCTACGGCTTTCCTCACCCAATGGGTTAGCCGCTACGGTTGTCCGCGAACAATCACGGTCGATCAAGGGAGGCAGTTCGAGTCCGCCCACTTCTCAGATCTCCTCCGTTCCCTCGGGATCCAGAAAATCCGCACCACTCCTTATCACCCCCAATCCAACGGGAAAATAGAGCGGTGGCACTCGGTCCTTAAGCAAGCCATCTCCACATCAGCCACATCCCCCTCATGGACCAAAACCCTCCCCTACGTATTACTCAGCCTTCGCACTTCCGCCCGTCCTTCAGACACCACAAGTCCCGCACAACACGCTTTTCGAGACCCTCTACGTTTACCGGCCGACATTTTCCCTCCACACAACACCCCGTCCATTAACAGGAAAGCGCTCCACACCTCAACACCGACAAACGACACCACTTACCCCACACGCTTTTACACTGCCACTCACATGTACTTGAAAGAGCCCGGCATGCATAAAACCTTTCAGCCCCTTTATGCCGGGCCCTTTCAAGTCATCCGCACAACACCGACCACCGCGACCCTGCTAATGGACGGGAAACCCCACACCGTACCTTTAGCCCGCTGCAAGCCCGCCCCTGTCCTCCCTCAACCAACATCAGCCATCAGTCTCCCGCCGTCCGTTTGCCATGCAACACCGCTCCCAACCTCACCTGTCACCCCCGTCGCCGTTTCCGGATTTCGATTCGGATCCGGAAATGGCGGCCATACTCCGGGACGTTTTCGTCCCGGACCCGCTATCCCCCCTACCCCCTTCGCCCGGGCCGACCTCATCGCTTCTGTTCGTCCCGCCAAGGATCTCCGGGTTACCTCCCCGGCCCCGGCGGTGGAAGTACCCCCAGTGGCGGATACTGCGCGAATTTCGCGCAGCACAAGCCACCGGGGTACACCCTCCCTACACCCCCGTCGACCCATTAATGGCCCCCATTCTTCGCGAGTTCCGCCTCGCGGAACTCATGCCCCCCCCACCCACCGTTCAAATCAAAACCCCCCCTGTCACTCACAAACCCCCGCCCCCCGATTTTCAACCCCAAATTTCCGCCCCCCAATTTTCAATCTTCGACCCCCCCATTTCGCAATCTCCCCCGCCAACCCCCCAAATCAGCAAACCCCCAACACCCCCTACCCCCCCAACACCGCCGGGGATATCCCCAATAGATTCCGCCGGGACAAAACGGCCCGGGCGGCGAAACGGACGGAGGGAGCGTCCCCGCATTCCCCGCGTCCCGGCGGCCAAGTCCTCCGCCCCGCTCTGAGCAATCACGGCGGGGCCTTGAGATCTCGGGACAGTGCTTGTGTCTTATTTCCCCACACGCTCTGTACCGAATCTCACAGCCCCGCCGTGGCAGCCTCACCGCAGCAGCCAACACACCAACCCACCCACACACTTCGCTACATTACACCTGCATCAGTACACCACACTCACTACATTTCACCACACACTACCCACACCCAGGGAACGGCGAACTTCAACACCACATGTTTGCACCCGACCCCGTCCAACTCTGTAAAAACTGTCCAAATGTGTACATACCAAACTTGTCAATACCAACCTTATAAATACCAACCTTGTACATACCAACCTTGTACATACCAACCTTGTAAATACCAACCTTGTAAATACCAACCTTGTAAATACCAACCTTGTAAATATTAGTCTCCTGTGCCATTATAATTATTGTAAATATCTTATATTACTTATCCTACTCATACTACTTCCGTTACTGCTACCTATGTTACTACTTACTATGTTACTCCTACCTATGTTACCCTATGCTTACTATCTTACTACCACCTGCTACCTATGTTACTACTTACTATGCTACTGCTACCTATGTTACTGCTACCTATGCTTACTATCTTGCTACCATTTTACTATGCTACTATCACCTATATTACTGCCTCCTAGAATTAAGTCAGCCCTGTCACGTTTGCGCCTTCAGCTCCACTTTTGTTTGCCGTGCCCTCAGCCTCTGTCTCCTTGCGCCTTCAGCTCCTCAAACATTGGTTCGAACTGGGGGGACCTCTGTCGTGAGTCCCTCCCGGGAACACTCCACCAGCAACTTTAAGCTCTCACCAATATCCTCATGTAAAACTTACTTTCCGCTAATAAACATCTGAGTGGGGAGACAGGCAACAGAATCCAGGGAACACAACCTGGAGCCCCACTACCAACTCCCCACAGGGAGTTGGAGGGAGAGGCCTCCAAGTCCTATATAACCCTGGATCCTGGAGCTTTAGCTTCATTCGACACTTCCTCTAACCAGCTCTCTCTTCTCTCTCTCTTACCTTCCTCCTCTCAGATGATCGGTGGATTACCGCCGCCTGAGAATTTACCTTCTACCTCTACCTCTTGTCTAGATGATCGGTGGACTACCGCCGCCTAGACAAGCACCTCTCCTCACCTAGATGATCGGTGGATTACCGCCGCCTAGGTAAATTCCCTCACTCACCTCTATCTCCTCCCAAAGTCGTAGATGATCGGTGGACTACCGCCGCCTGCGACTTTTCTCCTTCACGCCACCGTGATGAGAATTTAAATTCATCACAGGCATAAAAGGGGTAATCAATACCACTCCAAATGAATCGATAGAGACTTGGACACGTATCTACAGACAGACCATAATTTTATTTGTTTATACGATATTTCCATCCGAAGGTGACTGCAAGGTTGCCATTACCTTGGTTGACACGCCATTGTCAGTTATCTGTGGAAAATCCGCAAGAGGTCGAAAGAAACCGCCGCTACTCACCCATTTACTTTTATTACAGCTGGAGCGTTCCTCCTATCCCAGAGTGGATGAGCTGAACGACTCATCTTCATTGGATTTTGATGCACCACCGTAAACAATTTACAGGTGATTTCCTATGCTCTTTTTGTTTCCTGAGTTCAGTAGTTAGTCTTCCGTTCTCCCTCTGTACGAGTTTCCAACAGCCGGTGTATTTGAATCTTCGTCGGCTCACCTTGATGCAAAATATGCCTCTGAACAGGTTGCACCGATTAAACCGGCTGTTGCCTAATAGGAATAGGTTTAGGTTTAAAAGGTCAGTTTGTTGGACAAATTATGTCTTCAGTAATTGCTGCTCTCTGCTGCATTACATCCGCCCTTAATATCCATGCGTAGCCTTTATCTGGCCGCTTTACTGTGATCACTCGACAATTATTCAAGTAGGTATTGCTCTTGTGAAACCCTTCATTTTTATGAGCTTCGGTATTACCAGGAACTCCTATATCTTCATCCCATGAAATTTGGGAGGATTCGACCAAAATACCAGTAATTCGTTCACTCAGGTTTGAAGATAACTACTGTCCTGCCGGGATTAGAATGCCCCGCCACACCGCCCTGGCCCGGCTGACTTCATACTACCCTGGTATGCTGTTTCTTCCGTTTTTCTGGCTTATATCTTGAAACCTATCAAACTATGCGAAATTTCGATTATAATTAAAAATTAAGCTGAATAAACTTGCTATAATTTTCCGTAAATGCGTATAGGGGGGAGGAAACAAAACAGAATATAGGCGGGGTACTTGATTTCAAGTAAGATAGGTAGTACATAACGGTTTCCCCACGTCCCTCGCCATCACTAGACATAGCGTGAAGGGTCCTACTCTCTACCTACTGCTCGGCTGGACAGTATATACATGAGGTTTCATGTACAAAAGAGAAAAGAAAGGGTTCGTTGTCTCACTCTACTCGAAAATCTAGCGTTTTGTAATTTTACTCGTCAGTGGTGATCCCCCCCCCCCCACCCTTACGATTTGTGAGCGCCTAAGGATCAAATTCCTTCTTCTGATGTTAGAAAATAAATATTCGTATACTTTCACGTCACCAATGTTACATATCCCTGATTGATTAATCGCATCATAATGTATAATAGCACTCGCATCTGGCGTGTAAAGGAAACGACGCCCAAGTTCCTTTCCTTTCTACGTAACAGAAACACACAAAAAAAAAGAAAAAAAAGAGAAAAAAAAACTTGAAAAAATCAAGCTTCGTGTATTTTTTTTAAACCTACCCTAGAATTTTGATAAAAAAATAATTTTGATAAATTTTTTCCATACTCCCTACCTTAACTGATGACTGACATTTCAGCATTACCCATTTTCAACTCGAGTGATTTTCAACTGCTGTTATAAAGATATTTTTTAAAAACCCATGACTGCCCAAGTAAGTATAGCTTACCAGTACCAATACATGTCATACCCCCAACTCAAACTACTATATTTCAGTAGTTATTAAGACATTTCCAACTATTCAGATGAAACGATCGTGCGGAAGAAATTTTGAAAAGATTTACAAATAATCAATGAAAATTAAAGAAACAGATTGGAAGTTATAATTTTTCTTATTCAAAATACCATCCAGAAATGGAGTGGGAGATGGAAATTTTCATTTATTGCAGTTTCGAATGTTCTATGCCAGACAGCAAATGCCAGCAGACAATGTACCGATACATGTGTAACGAGCAGCTTACAAGGCGCCTTAGAACCGCCTTAAATATAAAATAATTATTATTAATAAATATTTATTTGTTTCTTTTTATTTCTTTATTTTTTTTATGTGTTATTTATTTTTTCCTGCGCAGGCTTCTGCGGCTAGGATGGAGCGAATCTGTCAGGTTTCCTCCAAACGACTAGTCCAACGAGTGAGAAGTGTTGAGCACGATTAAGGCCTATTGACGTCTAACGAGGGATAGTTTTGCGTGTTCCCGATCAGTTACCAGCTCGGATCGGAGCCGTGATAGGGTGTTCTGTTTCGGAGGCCCAATCGACATTTTGGATTCTGAAGGAGAGGGATGATTATTTCGGCTCATTGGGTGTAGCCGTGACGACAGCATCTTGAACCAGTTTTGGTACATGCGGGAAGGGGTACGATTCCGCCTACCGCTACGTCACGATTGCAACGGCCAAAGCATGGTTGTTGACTGTGGCCGCGAAGTCATGCGAAATCGGACGTCAGCTCTCCTGAACTAACACTTTTGACTTGGTGGTACATCCTGTAGGAACGTCCGATTGTTCATTTCCCCACAGGCGTACTGTTCTGATTCCATGGCAGGTTCAACGGACAACTGGTTGATGCCGTTGACCTGACAATTATTGCCCCTGGGGATTTTTAATTTTGGCTGTGGTCAAAATTTTCTGTCTGCCTGAGTCGCCGCGGAAACATGCGTCCATTTGAGCGGGCTGTGGTGCGGCGCATACGCGGATCACGGGTTTTGACGGTATTGCACTCACGGACTCTATCCGAGGGTTGAGGGCATAATGAGATTGGAAAGTAATGTTGGAAGAAACTTGCTTACACTGCTTATTTTAGACATTTACCTATGTTACATGTTTGTCCTACATGTTTATATATTTTTCTTAGTGCTAATTTACCCATTGATTTAGACTATTTTACGATATTTATCTTATTTTATCTTATTTTACCCATTCATTTGTAACTGTTTTACAATATATTATTGCTATGTGCCCATAACAACACCATTGTGTTAATATACCTCCGAAACTTCCTTGGTCTCCAGTCTCCAAGTGAAGGAACTAGCTCGACCCTTGCGCATCCCTGCGGACACTTGACTGAACTATAACATCAACAAACGAAGAGATAGGACAGGGTTCGCTGGGAAGGACAGGACCTCAATTGATAGGATAAGCTATGGAAACTACAATGAACCACTATCCTAGGTTGTTGGCGCGTTGGGCATTTTTATAAAACGGATTTCATGTATGCGCATGAAATTACTTCGATTGGAATGAAATCGTAAGAGATCATCAGGCTACCCAGGTAAAATTGTTAGGGGCACTATCTCGTAAATTTCACGTTTGCCGTTTCATGATGGCCTCGTAGAGACCAGTGTGCTCCGCCCCATATTAATGTGTATGACAATGATCGAGTGGATGACCCGGCGATGTTAGGCCATGGCCTAGTTGACACTGCGCTCTATCCAATACCACTGCCAGATGCCATGATGGCTTGTAGATCGGTTATGATTGCCGAATGGCAAGTCTCGCGAATCCCTCTTCAACGGGGTATTCCACTACCAGGTAATGAGAATGGTTACGACTAAACCCAAGTTGCTTGACTTCCATTATCGCTGAACAGATTTTGTGCACCTGTGAAGGGCAAGAACAGGACATGGCCAAATCAGTAGGAGGCTATTCCTGCTCGATCGGAAAAGTGCTAATTTTGTGAAGACGTCACGGAAGCTTTGCTGATGACATAGCAGTAATACTGACAAATAAATCACGGTAAGACGTCCACAAGGATGCAAGTAAAACTCTTACTCAAATACACCAATGGTTCTGCATTAATAGCCTAACAATGAACATTTCTAAGACCAACTACGTTACTTTCTCTATAACCTCCGCAGGTCAATCTAATTCCACCAATTTAAAAATCCACGAAGCATCATGTTTAAATTATGAAACAGGTAATTATACTAAGCTTGAGCAACTCAATAGCATTAAATATCTAGGACTCCAACTAGACCAGCACCTAAAATGGAGGATGCACATAGAGACCCTAGCAATGAGAATAAGGAAATAGTTTTTCTTGTTCTGCGTACTACGAAAATGGCTCTCCAAAAGTAAGTTGAAGTTGGTGTATTATGCATATGTATACATTGTCCTAATATATGGTATAGAATTCTGGGGCAGAGGATATGCCCAAACTTTCCGCTCGCTCGATTTTGTGTGCAACTCCCTCCTTCGGATCATCAATCGGTCGCATTCCCGAATGCGAATCAATGATCTTTTTAAAAAATTCAATATTCTTCCACCAAGATATTTTCCACCAAGATATTTTCCAGCAAGAGACAATTTCCATAGCTGCCTCCCACAATATACGCCTCACTTCCGACTACCTTACTATTAGATCAGTCGACTAAATCCTTGAAAAAAAGAATAGGCGCATACCTGCTGCAAATGCAGAAATCTGACCTCCACACTGACTTCTTGAATAGGTTTGATCTGTAACTGTAACTATGTTATACTATTTAGGTAATTACTATCTTGGAATATGGATTATGTATATAATTTTATTATTTTTTTCACTCAAGTTGAATAACGTCTGCAAATGTACCTATTGTTTCCAGCTAAAAGTACGCGCTCGATCAAAAGTAATAAGCTAGTTCAGTGACAACCAGCCCCTGGACGGGTCGTCAAGACCTTAGGGGCGCATTCATGAACTTGGTTTTCTCATGTTTCTGTACTTATATTCTTCATCTTCTAAAGAATTGAATTGAATTGAATTGAATTGAAGATTTGGAACACAAACTCTCCATTTGCCCATTGTATGATGAAGAGTGACGTAAGTTCGATTTGTTGAATAACTGTCAGGATTTACCCGAACTATTAAGTCTTGCGAAAATGTATTACCTATATAGGGAGCTGTTACATTTTATGAAAGACGCTAGATTAATTTTGTAATAATTACTCTACAAATCAATCTAATGTCACCTGTTTATTAACATGTTAGTGCAGGTACTGGTTATATGTTTCTTACAATTTAATAAAGCACAACCAATGAAAATTTAAAAAATCCCAGTTTTACAAAAACTAACAACTATTAACAAATCTATCTTCCCTAGTGAGTATAGAGTGAAAAAAAATTACCTCGCCAGTCTGGCAGTACTGATTCTGGGCAGTAATGATTGTAGTTCAGTATTACACAATTTAGATGGGACAGAAGTCACTGATAGATCTGGATTTATGGCTGCCATCCTAGCACACCTTCAGAAAAATGTGCAACCGTGGTTTTTACTGGGTTGGTCGTTTAATGTTGGGAACAGGACGTTAATATTAAGTCTTCTAATGAGGCCAGCCCGTTATCAGAACTCACTCTCTCTTGAAAAATGTAAAGAATGAATCTGAGTAAAGCGGGAAAAATTCGAAACTGGAAGACATATTACGGGAGAGAGAGTTGGGAGCTCATTTGATAAATTGGTACTTAGTGCTGCTGGAGGCGGCCGACCCGGTGATTCATCAACTGATCTAGAATGATCATTCACGGGAAGGGCTTGGTAAGTTATCGTCTTTATCGCTGAATCTAATTTTTTACCTGTAATAATTTTAAATTTTTTTAATTTTTTATCTTTTATTTAGGTTTTTTCTCATTTGACAGGGCTCACTAAATTTGAAGCGAAGAGCAGCTTCATTTATCCTCGCTTCTTCTATTCCATGTCTGTTGGTGGTATTGAGATGTGTATGGAAGATATCAGAGACTTCTGAATACAATTCGCATTTCCTCGAGAAATCTGCGACAGTAATTCCTCACAAGTCTTAGAAGTTTTTACCTAGTTGGTTGAACTGATTTCTTCTGCTCTTGCCTCTACAGTCATTTTATGGCGCTACATTTCTACTGACTCTTATTATTACTCGATATACTATTTGTACGTTTTTGAGTGAGTTTAAAAAAAAAGTTATTCTCTGGTTGGGCTCCGTGGCTGCGCACAAAATTATGGAACTTTTCACTGGCATAGGCAGGTCCCAAAAACATAGGTCGCTATTCGCACTTTCACCACCCAGTCTTGACCCAAACAGACCATAGTCGAGTTCGATGCGGCCGGTAATCTTTCCCCCTCACCTACCTACTCTATCGTACAAAATATAGGTAGTACCTATCGCTTACGAACCGGAGTTGTTTGGCATGTTCGTCTCCTCTGTGGGCTCCTCTCCGCCCATCTCAGATATCTGTTTCGATTAAACACGATTAGCCCAGTGTACCGTCGCCGTTCGCCTAACGAACTCATGCTGCTGTGCAGCATCAAATACAACGACGTATTCCACGTGGCCATTGTGCTATGAAGTGTAAAAGCTGAGTCGACCAATCGTTAGGCCAGATTTTTTTTTTTTTTTTTTTAACTGTTGTAAGTACGGAAATATGCTTGCTTGTTCTTTACAGCCCCTTTGGGGCAGCTCGTTTTCTTTTGAATTTTGTAAGGTGGTCTCTTATATTCCCATCAACATCAATTCTAATTGGAAGGATATTATTATGTTCTGTACAGAATTGGCAGTTGTGACGGCAATTTGATACCAGACACGCTTGCCTTAGTACCTACAGATCCCGAGTTGTAGGCTACGAATTCTGAAGCCCCACACCGTTGGTATGTTCAGGTTCATTTGTATCTCACGGATCTTGAAGTAAAATTTCATGTCACTGATCAAATTCGGAAGGTATTTCGAGCAAGCAGCTAACTTCATACTATGCCTAAATTAGGAACAAAACACTGAGGAAGTTTGGTTTATTTTTCTGTTTATTGGCCTACTGAGGTACCCATACCTACCTCCCTGAATCGCCATCTATATCGTCGACGCACACGCCTGAACCTCCAGTTTCACTCCTAACTGAGCCAGTTATTATAAGATTAGTGTAGGAATTAGCATTAAATAGTTAGGTATAGATTTAGGGCAAGATTAGGCTGATGATCACCTTGAGATTCAGTTGTGGCGTGTATTCGCAGATTTTACCTTTCTTTTTGGTTTATTATTTTCAATAATGAACCATTGGAATTGTAGGATCGCACTGGCCGTACAACTCAGGGGAGTGGACTGTATCTTAGGGAATTACTTAGGTTCACGAAATCACAAGAAAAAGAGTTATCTGCTGCAAGACACGATAGCTTGAGGGAACTCACGAGAGTTGCCGCGCTGCAGACGTTGGCCGGCCGGCAGGCAGAAGACGTGGTGGGGTGCGGGTCCGTGTACGACAAGCTTATGTTTCTCAGCAGAATTAGGGAGGGTTTGTATTTTTAGGGCAATTAGACAGCCGAGTATTAATGTAAAGCACCAGCCTAGCTATGGTTGAAATTACTGTTGGCCTATTATAGGCGAAAACAGGTAGCAACACTAGAAAATGCACGGTAATGTGATAGCACGTGAGGTGGTTCCGATATCGAGAGAAAGCGCAACGAACTGAACTACCGGCGGGGATAACAGCAGGATCGCTTGTTGTACGGGAGTGCCGCCGCACGAGCATGTCGCAGCAACGCACCGTATTCAAAGGCGCATACAGGAATCGAGCATGAGAAATGAGAAAATTCTAACCCCCCCCCCCCCCCCTCCCAAATTTTGATGGTTTACGTTTCAAGGTATGTAGAATCCGAAAATGCAATAAAAAAACGCTGCAAATCCCTGCACAACGGTTTATTATTTTGTATAGAATACCCTTCTGTTACAGATCACATCTCTATGTATAGATAACCCGTCTATATAATATGATATGTACTATTCTATACATATTATGTAGATCGCAGACCCTCCGTAGGTTAGTACCAACCCCGTACTCGTTACTAGGTACCTACGTAAATCACGAGTTAAATGTTGCTAAAATAATTCTGCCGATGACAAACAGTACCTAACAAAAGAAACACACATAATGAAGTTCTCAAAAGAAATTGTTGATGAGGAGTGAAAAAAGTTGCAAACTTACCTACCAACAAACTCCAGCCCCTTCTACGTTGATGGTATAATGAACCGTTGTGTAATAATTTACAGTTGAGTAATGATTTACCGAAGTAATAATTTACCCATCAAAAATACTTCAACGTTTGTTCAAGTTTCACTACCTACCAACACACTCAAAAAGAGCCGTCATTTTTCAAATGAAATAATATCACAGAACAACCAACTCGACTTCACACTCCGCCAATATAATCAGGTGATTCCTACCAATGATTTTATCTCCGCCAAATTTCCTATTGTGGGCGCGTCTCTGGTTATGACATTTGGTTTGAATTGTATACAATTTCATTCACACTGGAGTCGAAAATGCCTGTCGGTGCAAACTTCGGGGCCTTACTGTGAACGAACGGCTGGACGTACGACGCTCCGGATGGTCTTAAAAAACTCGCAAGTTTAAGAACTATTTAAAACCGTAAAAATATTCACGTAAAAAAATGGTATAGGCGTTTCCAAAATTTCAACCCCTATTTTGAACCCCTTAGAGATGACTGACACTAACGTCGAGCTTCGAGGACCAACTAGACGCCGAACGGAACCTATAACCCGAACTTCATCAATTTTTTTTCATGGTAACTAAGAAAAGTGGCCCGTACGGCGTACGGCGGACAGACAGAAATATTTTTATTGCAGTTTTGGATTCTACATACCTTGAAACGTAAACCATCAAATTTTGAGGGGGGGTAAGAATTTTTTTTTTCATGCTCGATTCCAATGGTTCATTATTGAAAATAATAAACCAAAATTATGTATGTCCCCCGTACGCCGTACGCCGTACTGGCCACTTTTCTTAGTTACCATGAAAAAAAATTGATGAAATTCGGGTTATAGGTTCCGTTCGGGGTCTAGTTGGTCCTCGAAGCTCGGCGTTACTGTCAGTCATTTCTAAGGGGTTAAAAATAGGGGTTCAAATTTTCAGAACGCCATAGCTCGAAAACTTTCGATAGAAGGGTATGGTTTTTTTACGTTATTAAATTTGTCTTGAGCTAAACAATTTTTTGAGACCACCCGGAGCATTGTACGTTCAGCTGTTCGTGTGCACCAAAAGCTTCGTCAACACGATCGTCAATCAAACGGTATAAATCCGGCCGGATATCATCACTAGGGAGTACCTGATTATAATCAAAGATGGCTGTATGAAGTCGATTTGGTTGTTATGCGATATTATTTCATTTGATAAGTGATGGACTATTGGATTTTGTTGGTGGGTACTTCTGAAACTTGAACAAACTTTGAAGTATTATTGATGGGTAAATTATTACACAATGGTAAATTTTTACACAACGGCAAATGATTACACAGCGGTAAATTATTACATAACGGTAAATTATTGCACAATGGTAAATTATTACACAACGGTAAATTATTGCACAACGGTTCATCTGCTAAGAAGGGGCTGGATTTTGTTGATCGGTACTTTTGCAGCTTGACCGACCGTTGAAGTATTATTTATGGGCAAGTTATTACACAACGGTTCATTATACTTGACCACGAGGGTAGGTATTGACCAATGAAAACAGTGATCCTCGCAGAAGGGGCATCTATTTCACTCCACATCAACAATTTTCCTTCAGAACTTCATTATATTTTGCCATTTTAGTTACTGTTTGTCATCGACAGAATTATTTTAGCAAAATTTAACTGGTGATTTAGTAACCGTACTGTACGTAGTAATACCTACATAATAGTACGTAGTCTACATAATATGTATAGACTAGTACATATTATATAGACGGGTTATCTATACAGAGAACTGTGATCTGTAACAAAAGGGTATTCTGTACAAAATAATGAACCGTTGTGCAGAGATTTGCAGCGTTTTTTTAATGACTAGCTGTGTATGTAAGAGGAGCCCGAACGTACACACATGTTACGACTTTGAATCTGCGTACCTGAAACACATCCACTGATTCGATTAAGCCATTAAGGCACAAATTATAATATTATTGCTGATTGTGGCTAAGTCAGTCCCTATTTCTTTTGGAATAACTAATTTACTTTCAATAAAACTTTTTACATTTTATTATCAACCTATTTTGTCCTCCATACCTCTTGTTCCTACCGGCTCAAACTGAACTGGCGAGTCACACAATGGAGTTTTTGGTCCGCTATAACTCCAGGGAGGTGCCCCAAAGTTTGTCATGAATTTCACAAGCGGACTGGCGCCCACCAATTCACGATTTTGAATTTGAATAACCCCGTCTCCCCTGCTTGCTGGCCAAGAGTACAGGACCGAATTCAGTGAGGTCTGTTCACCAAGTTTGACTAGAGTGTAACCGTGTTATTTTATCACAAGAGTAGGAATCAAACTTCACCAACCAACCTAGTAAACAATGAAAAACATGTAGGTAGGTACCTACCAGGAGGAAATTCGTAACAGCCTAGAATTTATACATAATGAAATAGCAAAACTACCTACTTAAAATATTAACCGATAACCAGAATTTATTCACGGGCTAACGAACCCAGTGAACAATGAAAAACTTGAGGTAAGGTACCTACCAGGAGGGAATTCGTAACAGCACAGAATTTATGCGTAATGAAATAACAAAACTACCTACTTAAAATACTAACCGATAAGTTTTAGAGTCGCTAATATTGAAATCAATGACACATTCGCAACTTTTGGTTGAATTCCATCGCCCCCCAATGGAAATAACTAAAGTGAAGGAACAGTCCAACTTCCCTGGTAAATTCCCTATGTAGGTAGGTATTTCCTTGAATCTGCGCGGGAATTTTTTTGGTGAAGGCCTGTGTATTGTTATTTTTAAAAACGACTTCATATTAATACGTATATGTAACCATAACTATAATGCTTTATAAAAAAATACAAAGCAATAGGAAGAGGGAAGAAGTCAAAAACCCGCAGATTTGAACCGCTCGCAGTGACGGGGGGAGAGTGTTGACATAGTTCTTGGCTGTAGTGCGATTCTGCAACTTGTTACATTTTTGTCGGTATGGAGTCGGTGTCGCTGTCCCCCTCTTGTAACGACACGTATAGCGAAATCGGTATTCAGGAACTCATGATACCGATCTTGAATAACGGATTGTCGTTGCAGAATGAGATACCGTCGTCGTTAGCTTGTCTCGGGAGTCTAGGGCGAGCAATCGACGGGAACTCATTCCGTCATCACCGTTTCCATGGTGATAAGCAGTGATGAAGTGAATTGAAGAGTGTGTGTGCGCCGATGTTAATGATTATGTGTTTTAAATCCCCCCAGAATTCAATCAGTGGCCGAAATAAATGCTTATACATTGGAAGTCAAAAATTGCAGCTAGGGATCACTTCACACTACTTGGGATAGGTTTTGATTTATATTTCTTGTATCTTCTTGAATGTATCATGTATTTTTGTATAATGCCAAATTTATTTGTATAAATGTATCTATGATTTAGTTTAAATTTATTTTTTATAATAGTCACCATCCGGAAATTCTGATAAATATGTACTTGAATGAATACCTACCTATTTTTACATATTATTATAGATAGCCCTTGACAATGATGTGCCCCATATTTTCTAATTAATTAGCATAATTCATTAAGGACACTCGCACTCATTTAAGAAAACGTAGGGGATAGGTATCTACAGCAAAATTAGGTAGGTAGGCAGGCACCTGGATTTCAGGAGATTCAATCGAGAGCGTTGGAGCAATGGACGAATTTCTTTCGTTAGGTTCATGACCAAGTGTCGACTTATCCTAAAGGTTTTTCTAAATATGCACGGATCAACAGAATAAGGATTTTTTCCATTGCACACTCTTCTTTCAAACCGAGGGCGATACCTCCGTTCCCTTTCTTGCAAAATTTCCAGTTCCCAAGCGAGGAATTCGAACGCCATAATGCCTGACGTTATTACCAAAAATTTATTATCCAAAATTCAAATACGCACGAAAAATACGTCAGGTAGGTAACTGCCTATATGGTGAAATGCGGTTTTAAGAAGTAGGTAACGTACCTGAAGTGTAACAGAACAGACTATATCACTTATATAGATGTCCTCTATATCACTTTGTAACTACCTCCCTATCAATATACTAGTAATTTTAAGGTTAAAGTTATTTATTACGATGTTTTTATGTCATCACTGTCACTGATTTACCTACCTACTTACCTATAGTAATTACTTACTATGGGGTTATTACGTTAAAAAACAAAAAAATGGAAAAATAAATAAAACAAAAATCAAAAAAACATGGAAAAGAAAAGTAGGTATACACTTACCGTTTAGTTAAACACTTAAAGTAAACTTTTTTTACGGGTGTATACGTTTTTTGGGTGTAACAAGCTTTCGGTTTGGGTAACGGGTGAGGGTCTTCTTAGAGAGTGATCACGGTTGTGGCGTTTTTGAAACGAACACTTTATTTGAAACAATAATATTTTTTGTAAACCTTCTCTGTGAAGATTGGATCGCGAATGAATAAATGGTAACTCTGTTGGATAGTCAACAACAATGCAAAACAGGTGACCGTCCACTGGAGTCAATCTCCAACACCCCCCCTCACGGAACTGCTAAGGCCGAGTAGGTTTCGAAATACACGAAACTTCGGCCCGCCCAGTGGTTTCGTGAACATGTCAGCCAGCATTTCTCCAGTGGGACAGTAGTCCAGCTTGATTACCCCGCGTTCAATCACTTCTCCCACGAAATGTTCTTTGAGTGCGATATATGTTTTGTCCTGGGGTTCACCACTGGATTTTTGGCCCATTCAATGGCGGCTTGGTTGTCTGAGTACATTTGAACGGTGTCCTGTGGGATGTGCATATGGTTGACGAGATACCTCAAATGTATTGCCTCAGATGCGGCTTCGCTTTGGGCCATATATTCGCTCTCTGCTGTAGACTTAGGGACCGTTCTCTGCTTTCTGGACTCCCAGCTTATTGCAGTTCCACCAAACTGGAAACAGTACCCAGTGTATGATCGTACGTCTGCGCAGCCACCCCAGGTAGCATCGGAGAATACGGTCAGCTCTTTGGTACCGGTCTTCTGAAACACCAGGACGAGTGATTTGGTGCCTTTCAGGTATCGCAACACTCGTTTCGCCACTGCCCAGTGCTCTTGTCGATAGCACGCATTGAACTGGGACAAGTAGCTAACGGCGTACATAATGTCTGGCCTCGTTGATGTTGCCAGGTACATTAGCGATCCAATCAAACTTTGGTATGGAACGTTGGGTAGCTCCCCCTTTTCTGGCTTTTGCAGATTGATGTTCACTTCCATGGGAGTGGCTGCCGTTCTAGCCTGTTCCAATCTGAATTTTCCGAGTAGTTTGTCTACGTACTTTTCTTGACTCATCACGATTTTCCCGTCGGTGTCTGTTGAGAACTCTATCCCTAGACAATATGACAAATCACCGATGTCGCGCATTTCGAAAACTTTGTTCAAGTCTTGATTCAGTCTGTTTACACTTTTTGTGTTTGACGATGCAATTATCAAGTCATCTACATATACAGCGTTAATTAATTTCTCTCCCCCTTCGCCGCACATGTAGAGACACGGATCTGCGACTGAGGGTTCGAATTTCAATTCTTTCAGCCTTGAATCCAATTTCTTGAACCATTGTCGGCCAGCTTGCTTTAGTCCGTAGAGGCCTTTCTACAGGCTGCATACTTTGTTAGCAGTCCCTCCTTGTTGTAGGTCTTCAAGCATTTTCTTCGTTTTCATGTGGACTGTTTTATCATAATTTTCCTTTCATCTTTCAGGAGTTTTGTCAGGTATTCCTCCAGTCACTTCGGTAGTTTCATGAATATCTCTTCGTCAAGAGTGTGAGCCCTTAATATTCTTGATATTGCGTTAACTTTTGCCTGTCGGCCTCCACCTACCTTGGGTGGGTTGGGGGCCAGGCAACGCTGGGCTCCTGAAGGGAGCAGAATTGATGGTATTGGGATTTGAGACACACAACGCCGGGATTCAGTGGTAAATGGGAAAATTTTATTGATATCTAAATGGGCCTTGATGATAAGCTACTCCCTAATTCCTACCTACTTCCTCCCAAAGGCTATTGTGCGTGAATTACCCGGTTTACGCCCGACTGTACGACGATCGCGGAAACGGACGGGAATGAAATTTCTCGGGGTGGTCCACGTACCTTTCGATCCTGCTCCTCCGACCTGGAAACGAGCTAAGTCCCAGTCGTGCCGGTGTCGGATGGTGTGCTGGCTCTGTCGGTGTAGTACCAAGGATCTGGCCAGCTGATAGGTACCTCTTCCGATGGCACTGCGGTTGAGGGGTCGGGTCCGTGGCTCGAAGGATGCTTCTTGTTCGGGTTCCTGAACTCAACGACCTGTTTTCCTTGTCTTTCCTGCTCTAAGTTTTATTCTTCGATTGGTGGGGTATTGTTTTCCACCAATCATAATGCGCGAACACAGGCGCGTGTGGCCGAGGACGCAATGAGCTCCTGAGTCAGCGCCCTTTGTAAATGGGGCACAAAGAATGTCGAGGCGATCGGTGAAATGAATATTTTTTCGCTGAATCGGGTCTGACAAAGAGTACCGTTTAAATATGCTGTGGTCACGTCCAACAGGCTCAATGTTAGATTTTGTTCAGCTCCTAGACCCATCAATATCTCGGAGAAATCAACCCCTGGACGTTGAGAAAACCCCTGAGCAACCATGCGCGCTTTCCGGCGTTCAAGTGTGCCATCAGGATTAAGTTTTTCTTTTAAGATCATCCTGTAACCCACCGAATTTCGGTCGGCTGGTTTTTTTATAATTTCCCATGTACCATTTTTCACATGAGCCCTTGTTTCAGCTTTGATAGCTTGTTCCCAAATTTCCTGATTTTCCTCTGTTTCATAGGATGATTCACCACAGGCATAATTCAGAAGGTCAAAATCCTGTAACCAAGCTGGTGGACGTCTTTCGTCGGCAGATCTAAGCTGCATCCGTTGTGTCACATGCTCATGCTCTTGCAGTTCAGTTGTTACTGGTTCAGGTTCTTCGAAAAATTCAGGATTCTCTTGATCTTGAGTTGGGGCTTGATCATTTAAAGTTGGTAGAAGGGTATCATAGGAATCTGTCTTCTTTTCTATGCCTTCACATAATTCAACGCATTCTCCTTTTGTGTAGTAAGGTTCGTTGATGACCCTAACATCTCTTGCTATGATTATCTGTATTTTATTTGGTACCCATATTCTGTAGGCTTTTGATGTTTCAGAACACCCTGCAAATACGCCATTTATGGCTTTCCCCTAATACAAGTTTCACAATCACCGAGTTCGGCTTTGGGATTGAAATATAAGCCTTTCAACTTTTGTTTCTCCTTGGCTGATTTGATGTCTGCGACATTCAAATGGGCCAATTTTGTATGCCATATTCTAAGATTTGTGTCTGAGCGTTTTGTTATAAGGTTAGATCTTTCGGTTTTCTTCTCTTCAATGTAGTATAGGCCGTATTTTCTAATTGCTGCACCAACTATGTTTTAATACTTATCTATTACTTCAGCTTTATCTCTTTGGAATGTGATGGTGAAACCTTTATCGGCAATCTTTCCAACTGAAAGTAAATTTGTTTTCAAGTTTGGTACTAGCAAGGTATCTGGAATATTCACTAGCTGGTTGTTCTTTAGTTCTAGCCTTATGAAACCTCGACCTTCAATTGGTGCAGTTTTTCCATTTGCTAGCTTTACTCCTCCTACACTTTGTGTGATTGAATTAAACATCGTCTCTTCCAAACACATATAATGACGTTGTGCCACTATCCAAACACCAATCTTTCGAGTGTGATGTTGGCATGTTAGTGCATGTTTCTTCAACCTAGAACGTGTTTTGCTTACTCTTTTCGGTCTTATTCCCTTTCTTCACTCGACAATGTGGTTAGTTCTACCGCAATATTCGCATTTTCTTCTGTTATTATATGGCTTACCTCTTCTTTTGCTATAAAAGGCATCTTCATTTGACACTCGTGATTCATCACTGGTTCTAGCATCAGCCTCTTCGAGAATTTTCACCTTGAGGTCTGATGGTTTTGGAAGAGTGTCACGACTCTCGATCGCAATTCTGAAATTTTCATAAGATTGTGATAGACTATAGAGCATCATGATACTGAGTAAGTCATCATGGATGTTGACGTCCATATCTTTTAGTTTATCGACTGCGTCGGTGATTGTGTTAAGGTGTTCTCGCACTGAATCACCTTCCTGCATCTTCTGAACGACTAATCGTTTTAGTAGTGTTGCCTTCCTAGCAAGTCCTTCACATTGGTATATTTTCTTTAGTGTGTCCCATACGTCTTTGGACGTTTCACAATTTTTTATTTGTTTTAATTCACTAGAAGATATATGGTTAAAACTGGTGTGGACTTAGCCTTTTTGTCGTCTTTTCTCCATTGATGCTTTCAGCAGCTGTGGCTGTGTCTGGTGGTTGCGGAAATTCGCCACTCACGTACTCCCAACATCCAGCAGTATACATCGTGGCTTCGGCATGTATCTTCCACGTGTCGTAGTTGTCGCCGTTGAGTTTATCAATAGCGTTTGCCATTGTGTTCGCCCATCAGTTCTGGTCCTGTGCTGGGCCCATAACCTCTTAGAGAGTGATCACGGTAGTGGCGTTTTTGAAACGAACACTTTATTTGAAACAATAATATTTTTGTAAACCTTCTCTGTGAAGATTAGAACGCGAATGAATAAACGGTTACTCTGTTGGATAGTCAGCAACAATGCAAAACAGGTGACCGTCCACTGGAGTCAATCTCAAACAGGTCTAGAGCCTTCGGCATGGTGATGACCTCGTAACGACATGTTATCGGCGACTTAGCGACAACTGGCTATTGAGCGCTTACAGAATACCAATCGTCGGTATTTAGTGGCATCGACATTTTTCGTTATGCTAACGGTATTTCATCGTCGTTATGATGCTACAATGAGTTGCAGAATCGCACTGCTGGGGTCGGCTACCTTGCTGTCGCCAGACGCTCGTCGTTACCTTATTTTATACCTGTTATACCTTACTTATATTGGTATTGGCTGATGATGGCAAGTGGGTCCCGTCCTGGCGATGGCGAGAGAGGTGCCATGACGTCAGTTGATGTCGAAACTTTGAAAGCTCATAGAAAAATAACTATTCATCGCTGGAGAGTGGTTGGTCTCAACATTCCTAGACTGGAACATGCTTACATTTATAAAATGGGAAAGTAATATAACAGAAGTCATGAGTACTGATCATTGTCTTTACCAATGAGAGCTCCTTCAATCTAAAGAAAGTGGATTTCGATCGAAATTGTACATATAAGTTTTCTGAAAATTATCACATTTTGTTCAAATGTTTAGAGATCATATAGTTTGGCATGAGACTTGGGATCATACTAGTAGACAACACTGGTCCGCAATACTAGTAGGTACCTACCCACATAATCACAATGATTTTTGTTCCCCAAATTCCAACTACCTACCTATGTTCTCTCTGTTTCAGGTGAGGCAGTCATCTCAACTGGTATACTTCATGAACGTGTGTTCCGAAGGTATTTGCATAGATCTTCTTTGTTTAAATGTTCAAAAACCGAACTAATGACGTAGGTAAAGAGAAACAAAAACTATTACAAAACAAAGATTACGATGATTTCACATACAAGCCACTATATTTTATTGTGGTGCCTATTTAGTTTGAGTTCCAGCTGTATCAAGAAAATAATCAAAAATTCGAAAAACAGCAGGGTTTCTTCACATACCAAGTCCTCGAGAGATTACAAGACACAACCTTTAATGATAGCTCCCTATGTATTTATTGCAATTTGACGCTTTCTGTACCATTATCATGGTTGATAGAACAAAGAGCTTTTCTATTCTATTATATCCTTTTTGGGTCTTTCTTTAGTAGAAAAAATAATAATAAAACAATAAGCTTTCCCGTCAAGAAAAACTTTTGTAGGTTCGCAGTAGTAACGGAACGGGGAAATATGTTGACGGACACTAACGTAAACATCATAGTTACCTACCCCAACGCCGACGGTAGAATCTGCTGAAATATGGCATGGAATAAGGCCTTCATTACAACATAAATTCTAATGATGTCGAACTACTTGTTTGTCATATACAGAAATGAATTGTATTATGAAACAGTACAATGAACTTAATCCCCCCCCCCCCCCCGACCCACCACAACGGCCCTCACATCAATCTTATTCCCTTTATAGTCATCTATTCATCTCCACCAACGTGTGCCTACTATTGATGTGTCACACTATGTGAATTACCTACTTCCGTCAAGTTATAGGCTGGAAGCTTTAGAGCCTAAATGGTTCTAAAGTTTGTCATGTCGCTATTATGTTGTTATAACACATAATTATGTGAAAGCATTAATAACGAACGAACGCCTGAGGTAAGACATGGCTGGAGTCTTCATGCTTCTTGAACAACGCATAGTAGGTAGGTTCACAGTATTTAAATAAGGCAGTGGATCAAAAAGAACGAGTTGACATGGTCGGAAGTCTAGAATACCATTCAAGAAGCGAGGGCAGAGGCTTTGATGTTGAGATTTCTCGAGATTAGATTGAAGATTGACGTGAACAATTCACGTCAGAAATGCTCACACACACGAAACACATGTTCACTTGAACATGAACCTGGTGGTATGGTGTGCGTTTTCATGTTCACATGATGAAATTCATTTCATTTTCAGTGTCTTATGAGACATTTTCAATATAGTCATTGAAGGATGTCAGGTGTGGTTATAAAAATAAGGACAATCATAAGCAGAAATGTGGAAGGAACTATCAGGAAGCATACAGGAAGTGCAAAAAAACATTGTTTGGCTGAGCAATGTGACGAGATTGAGAGGTTTGAGAGAAAGTATGACTCGTTCAAGATGAGTGTTATTTAGTATCCTTTTTCAAGTGTAGCGCTTTACGACAAAAGCAGGCTCACAAGGAAATTTATGTACTTATAAGAGATTCAATCTATCTCTCGTGCAGAATGATCCAAAAGTTCTTCGCCGAGTAGATTGAGTCATGGGTCAGGGTGTATACCAGTTCAAGGCTAAGCAGAGAAATGTAGACCATTTGAGCGCGGTTGCGACTTGGACAACCTGCCAGTTGAGCGCGGCTGTCATGTACCAATTCACCGCGGAGCCTCTTATTGTGAGATGTGTTGAAGCTTTCTATCCACCTGTATATCTGTTTGACTGGGTCAGGAACTAAATTAAAAATTAAATTGTGGTAATTGCTCCACCCACGCTAGCCTCTAAAACTATATCGAACTAAACGATACCAGCGGTAAAACTAGCAACTAATGAACGCAGTTCATTAGTACCTACAAGATCCTTCCTGTCCAAAGAATTGATAACAACTGATCAGCTTCCCCGGTTCACAGGGCCGTTCATCAGAATTCCGATACAGTAGGCGGTTCCTCGGAAATGGCTGGTAGCTGCTAGTTTCCGTAAAAAATTAACATTATCATCCGTTATCAGTCCTTAAATTTTTACATTCAAATACAATTTCTACTTTCAATTTACATGACAAGTTCAATTGAAGAAGTTATAGAACAATCCCCGTTGAAAGAAGACTATATTTATTTGCATATTGTTAGATCGAGTAATTAATATTATATTATACAATGATTATAACCATCACAAGTGCGTTTATTATTTATCTCATCATTCTATTCCGTACCAGTCTGGCTTCCTAATATTTTCCCTATTTCTCAGGTTTTAGTCATTGCTCTCCTGTTGATTCGTACTATTTGCTACGTCCGTAGTACGTAAACTTCGTTTGGGAATTTTAATTAAATCCCAACGATTTCGACAGTAGATGCCATTATCACTTCGAACCCAGAATGATCTTGGAGTGTCGGCTTTTCCATAAATTTTTACCTTTTCGCCTTTTTTTATTATGCCTATATTGAACTTTATCATTATTAACTATGTTTTCTAATTCTTTCGCCGTCTTATCATGATTTTCCTTTTGAGGTTTCTGATTCTTTTCTGCCTGATTTTTGATGTTTTTTAAATCGGAAACTCGCGGCAAAAGATCGGTTTCTCTTATTGTCATTTTATCCCGGATTTTCCTACTGGACAGCAACTGACTGGGAGAATGTCCTGTAGACCGGGTTTCTGTATTCCGATAGTAACATAGTAATAATGTAATAAATAAGGATCTTGGCCTGAGAGTCACTTTCAGCATGTCCCTTCGGGTAGTGCGGGCTACTTGTTATCAACTTAATTGAATATTCGGAGAGAAATGTTTTGAATTCATGGCTCCCGAACGGATTATTATCAGTGATTATTTCGGTGGGGAATCGTGAGTGGCAAACATTAATAAACACACCTTTTTTACCTCTGAAATATATTTTGATTCGATTTGATGCATTTCAATCCATTTAGAGAAGAAATCAATTGTTACTAGAAAGTACCTATTTTTATGTTCTAATATGTCCATGGCTAATTTTGACCAAGGTAAATCAAGAACAAGTGACCGTATCATTGGCTCATGAGGGTTTTGTGGTCGGTTTTGTAGACAAACCATACAAGTTTTAATGTTGTTCTCTATATCTTTACACATGCCTGGCCAATAAAATACCTTTCTTGCCTTTCTAATGGTTTTGCTTGTTCCCAAATAATGTCGTTCGTGTAAGGAAGCTGGAATTTCTTTTCGAAAAACTGTAGAAACTATCACTCTATCCTCAAATAATAACAAACGCTCCTCGTGTATCAATTCATCTCGATCTGGTAATACATATTGTATTCTACTGGTGGCTTATGTGGCCATTTAGTACCTAAGAACTTGGCGACCTGGCTCAAGATGGGATCTTTAGTTTCTTTACCAAATATTTGTTTTTTACTTACAGACGTCACATTATTTATTAGGGAATGGATTACGAATTTAAGCTCTTCATAATCATTAGGCACAGGACCAGCAGTTGCTCTAGACAGGGCTACCAGGAAGGTAAGTTTAATTTATAGTTATATTTTTTTAGTTTTAGGAGCATTCGTTGGAAACGGCTAGGTTCTTTATCCATGTTTCTGTTTACAATACTGATGAGAGGCTTGCTATCAGTCTGTATCATAATTTTACGACCATTATGTATAATAGTGGAAATGGTCGACTGCATGGCATATGCCTAGCATTTCCTTCTCGATCATCGCATACCTTTGCTCGGTTTTAGTGAGTGATCGAGACGCAAATGCAATCGGTTTGCCTCCTTGGATTAAAGCACAGCCTATGCCCGTCTTACTCGCGTCACTTTGAATTATTCAAGGCTTATCTTCATCGTAATAAGCTAGGACCGGACGAGTTGATAAAATCTTTTTAAGTTCATTCATTACCTTAGAATGCTCTCCAGTCCATTGCCAGGTTATGTCTTGTCAGTTCTCTTAAAGGTGCTGTTAGTTGTGATAAATTAGGGATGATTTGCCTACATACTTTATTATACCAAGGAAACGCATTAAAGCTTTTTTATCCTCTGGCTCGGGCATATCAGTTACTGCTGCAATTCTGTTAGGATCAGTCTCTAGTCCATTGCTAGAAATTACATGTCCTAAAATACTAATGCGTTCATGGCAAAAACTGAATTTAGTAGCATTGAAAGTTATACCATGATTGATTGCAGTTTCCAATACTTCCCTCAATATTAGGACATGCACTTCTACTGTTGTTGCCGATATTGTTATGTCATCTATATAAATGCTAACTCCTTTAATGTGACCAAAAAGCTCGCTATTCTTTTTTTGAAAGATTTCCGCTGATGGTTTTACACCAAAGGGCAGTCTCAAAAGTTTATACCTGCCATACGGGCTACCAAAGCAGGTATATTCGGATGATTTCTCACTAATCGGTATTTTGTAAAAACCATCCTTTAAATCTAAAGTACTGAAGCATTTCTTGCCATTCAAATTGCTCAGAATTTCATCCTGAGTAGGGATTTGAAATTTATAATTTATAAATAACTCATTGAGGTTCTTTGGATCAAGGCAGAGCCTTAATGACCCGTTAGGCTTTACAACTATGACTAATGGATTTAACCATTCTCTTGGGCCTACAACTTTCACTACCCACCATATTACCCCTGCTTCTTCAAGTTCGGTAAGTTATATTTTTAATCTTTCCATTAAGTGTTTGGCCACACGTCTAGATGCGCAAACGCGAAATACTTGAAACGCCCATGACTACCTTAAATATCGTTGAAATGAGTTCAACTTGAAGGGTCGATCAGGAATAATACTATGACGGTCATATGAATTTCGGAACCGTACTGTAACTTTCGTCTGCGCATTCGCGAACATGAAATGCTGACCATTTCCTTCTAACTATGCGAAAAAAGTCGTAGATAGCTGAAATGTTGGTGATACACGTGAGTGGAATCGCAGATGGTCCCGTATCAAAATCATTGAAATCGTATCGTAACTTTCGTCTGCGCATGCGAAAACTCGAAATATTTGAAACGCCCATAACTACCTTAAATATCGTTGAAATGAGTTAAGATTTTGTGGGTCGGTGTGGAAAGAACTTTGATAGCCCCACAGGAATTTCATTAGAATCATACTGTAACTTTCGTCTGCGCATGCGCGAACATGAACTGTTGAAAAAAAGTAGAAATGTTTCATCCTATTACGCATGCTAGGTAACTTATTATTACTCTATTTATTGCTATTCAATCATATTTGGACCCATCATTTTTGGTTTATTATTTTCAATAATGGACCTTTGGAATCGAGCATGAAAAAAAAAATTCTACCCCCCCCCCCCCCCTCCAAATTTGATGGTTTACGTCGCAAGGTATGTAGAATCCGAAAATGCAATAAAAATTTCTGTATGTCCGCCATACGCCGTACGCTATATTTAGCACTTTTCTTAGTTACCATGAAAAAAAATTGATGAAATTCGGGTTATAGGTTCCGTTCGGGGCCTAGTTGGTCCTCGAAGCTCGGTGTTACTGTCAGTCATCTCTAAGGGGTTCAAGATAGGGGTTGAAATTTTCAGAACGCCGTAGCTCAAAAACTTCCAATATAATGGTATGTTTTTTCAAACTTTTTTAAATTTAACTTGAACTAAAGAATTTTTTGAGACCAACCGGAGCATTGTAAGACCAGCCGTTCGTTTGCACCAAAAAGCTTCTTCAACCTGATCGTGAATCAAACGGTATAAATCCGGCCCAGATATCATCAGTAGAGAGCACCTGATTATAATCAAGGATGACTGTATGAAATCGAGTTGGTTGTTCTACAATATTATTTCATTTGAAAAATGATGGATCTATTGAATTTTTTGGTAGGTACTTTTGAAACTTGAACAAACGTTGAAGCATTATTGATGGGCAAATTATTACACAATGGTAAATTATTACGCAACGGTAAATTATTACACAACGGTAAATTATTACACAACGGTTCATCTACCTAGAAGGGGCTGGATTTTGTTGATAGGTACTTTTGCAAGTTGAACAACCTTTGAAGTATTATTGATGGACAAATTATTACACAATGGTTCATAATACTATCTACGTAGAAGGGGCACCTATGCAGGTTAATTATTACACAACGGTTTATTATTTGCCTTGTGCTTCATGAATAACTACAAATAATTAATGATTGACTTATTGAATCTCGCGCATTTTTAGGAAACTTTAATTCCGGAGCCGGCTCCAGTACTCGATTTTAAGCTTTCCTGGGGGAGCTCGAGGGTACTGACCACAGAAAACTGTGATCTTCGCAGAAGGGGCATCTATACAGGTGAATAATAAACCTTTGTGTAATAATTTGCAGCGTTTTTACCAACTGATTCTACACGACCATGTTACAGTAAGTGAGGAAGCTATACAGTCCACCCAACTTGGCAGACGTCTGACACAATTCTTGAGCTTGCGCTGAACTCCCTATTGGCGACGGGGGGAGTAGCTGCGCTGAACTGGTATACTTCGGAAAACTTCCACCCACATTGTGCTGAACTTGTGGATACTCGTGGGTCACATCAATCTATTGATCATTGGTGATTTTGATCAAAATACGGGATTAATAAGAGAGAACCTACTTCCTGTGTGTTTAAGTTCCCATATTGATTAGGCCATTGATTTTCATTAGTCTCTTTCCGAACAGATTTTACCTAACCTTTATTCATACCAGCGATTTTCAATAGAGTTCTGTGCGGTATCACAACTACCGCACTTTGCTAGACTTGGATGTTAGGGAGGTGGAAGTGGAGCTGTTGATTAAAATCGGAATGCAAATATTCCACGCCGTTGATAGTGCGTACGTCATGCGCTCAAGGTGGTAGGGAAACGGCTCTTATCGTCGGCGGAAACATGTCGTCCTCTTAAATGTAGGTCGTGAGGACGTAGTAGCTAAATGCTGGTGCAGGTTGAGGAGCAGAATAAATTAAGGGAGCGTTGAGATAGAAACGACGCGTTTTAATAATCATATAGAACTGATTTATTGGGAGGTGCTGCGGGCAGAGCGTCTAGCGACCATAGCAGCTTTAATTCAACTCAGCACCCCCCGATTCAATTAAACCCTTAATATTTAGGATTAGAAAAAGTATAGAAACATTCGATGGCATATGTGATGAATTTAAATTGATCATCACGGTGGCGTGGTGAGAGGTAAGGAGAGACGCAGGCGGCGGTACTCCACCGATCATCTACGCCTCTGTGAGGAGGTAAAGGTGAGTGAGGGAATTTACCTAGGCGGCGGTAATCCACCGATCATCTAGGTGAGGAGAGGTGCTTGTCTAGGCGGCGGTAATCCACCGATCATCTAGACAAGAGGAAAAGGTAGGAGGTAAATTCTCTGGCGGCGGATATCCACCGATCATCTGAGAGGAGGAAGGTAAGAGAGAGAGAAGAGAGAGCTGGTTAGAGGAAGTGTCGAATGAAGCTAAAGCTCCAGGATCCAGGGTTATATAGGACTTGGAGGCCTCTCCCTCCAACTCCCTGTTGGGAGTTGGTAGTGGGGCTCCAGGTTGTGTCCCCTGGATTCTGTTGCCTGTCTCCCCACTCAGATGTTTATTAGCGGAAAGTAAGTTTTACATAAGGATATTGGTGAGAGCTTAAAGTTGCTAGTGGAGTGTTCCCGGGAGGGACTCACGACAGAGGTCCCCCCAGTTCGAACCAATGTTTGAGATAGCTGAAGGCGCAAGGTGACAGGGGCTGAGGGCTGCGGAAAACAAAAGGGGAGCTGAAGGCGCAAGGTGACAGAAGCTGAAGGCTGATGCAAACAATTGGAGTGCTGAAGGCAGAAACGTGACAGGTCGTGACTTAATTCTAGGATTGACATATAGATAGTTGACATAGTTAGTAAGAGGTAAGTAGAAGTAACATAGGAGTAACATAGGTAAGTAGAAGTAACATAGGAGTCAGAAGTAACATAGGAGTAACATAGGAAGTAGTAAGAGGTAAGCAGTAAGATAAGTATAGGTGTAGGTGCATGAAATTGACAATGAAGTGAGTTGACATGATTACAATGATGATGGTGAGGTAGTAGACTAATATGTACAGGGTTGTTATGATTGCAATGGTGATGGTGAGATAGTAGACTAATATGTACAGGGTTGTTATAAGATCATGAGTAGAATGATGATGGTGAGATAGTAGACTAATATGTACAGGGTTGTTATATACAATGTTGGTATTTACAAGGTTGGTATTTACAAAAATTGGTATTTACAAGGTCGGTATTTACAAATTTGGGTGGGTATTTACAAATTTGGTTGGGGGTGACAGATTGGAGCGGGGTGTTGAAATCCGCCGTTCCCTGGGTGTGGATAGTGTGTGGTGAATTGTAGTGGGTGTGTGGGTGGAGTGAAGTGTGTGATTGAAGTGTGTGGGTGGGTGTGGGTGGTGTCCGCTGCGATGAGGCGGCAACGGCGGGGCTGTGAGGTTCGGTACAGTGCGTGTGGGTTAATAAAACACAAGCACTGTCCCGAAATCTCAAGGCCCCGCCGTGATTGCTCAGAGCGGGGCGGAGGACTTGGCCGCCGGGACGCGGGGAATGTAGGGACGCTCCCTCCGTCTGTTTCGCCGCCCGGGCCGTTTTGTCCCGGCGGAATCTATTGGGGATATCCCCGGCGGTGTTGGGGGGGAAGGGGGTGTTGTGGGTTTGGTGGGTTGGGGTGTTGGTGGGGGAGAATTTGAAATTGGGGGGTCGAAAATTGAAAATGGGGGGGCAGCAAGAGGGGGTTGAAATTCGGGGGGCGGGGGTTTGTTGAAGACGGGGGGATTGATGTTTGGAAGGGGCGGTGGGGGTGGCATGAGTAGGGCGAGGCGAAAGTCGTGGAGGAGCGGGGCCATGAGAGGGTCGATGGGGGTGTAGGGAGGGTGTACCCCGGTGGCTTGTGCTGCGCGAAATTCGCGCAGTATACGCCACTGGGGGTACTTCCACCGCCGGGGCCGGGGAGGTAACCCGGAGATCCTTGGCGGGAAAAACGGAAGCGATGATGTCGGCCCGGGCGAAGGGGGTAGGGGGGAGAGCGGGTCCGGGACGTAAACGTCCCGGAGTATGGCCGCCATTTCCGGATCCGAATCGAAATCCGGAAACGGCGACGGGGGAGACTGTTGAGGTTGAGAGAGGTGGTGCATGGCTAACAGACGGCGGGAGACTGATGGCTGATGTTGGTTGAGGGAGAACAGGGGCGGGTTTGCAGCGGGCGAAAGGTACAGTGTGGGGTTTCCCGTCCATTAGCAGGGTCGCGGTGGTCGGTGTTGTGCGGATGACTTGAAAGGGCCCGGCATAAAGGGGCTGAAAGGTTTTATGCATGCCGGGCTCTTTCAAGTACATGTGCGTGGAAGTGTAAAAGCGTTTGGGGTAAGTGGTGTCGTTTGTCGGTGTTGAGGTGTGTAGCGGTTCCTTGTTAATGGACGGGGTGTTGTGTGGAGGGAAAATGTCGGCCGGTAAACGAATAGGGTCTCGGAAAGCGTGTTGTGCGGGACTTGTGTTGTCTGAAGGACGGGCGGAAGTGCGGAGGCTAAGTAATACGTAGGGGAGGGTTTTGGTCCATGAGGGGGATGTGGCTGATGTGGAGATGGCCTGCTTGAGGACCGAGTGCCACCGCTCTATTTTCCCGTTGGATTGGGGGTGATAAGGAGTGGTGCGGATTTTTTGAATCCCGAGGGAACGGAGCAGGTCGGCAAAGTGGGCTGATTCAAACTGCCTCCCCTGATCGACCGTGAGTGTCCGCGGACAGCCGTAGCGGCTGATCCATTGATTGAGGAAGGCCGTGGCGACGGCGTCCGCGGTAATGTGGGCGAGTGGGATACACTCAACCCAATTGGTCGCACGGTCGATCATGGTGAGGCAGTACCTCTTCCCCTCGGAGGGGGGAAGAGGGCCGACCAGATCCAGGTGGACATGTTCCCACGGGAGGGAGTCGGGAATGGGTTGAGGAGGTACATGGGGGTGAGCCGAGACCTTAAAGTGCTGGCACTTCTGGCACCCCAGAACCCAGGTACGGATATCTGTGTTCATGTGGGGCCAGAAGTACCGCGTCTTGATCAGATCCCGGCTCGCCCGAATGCCGGGATGATGGAGGGAGTGGTAATGGAGGAACAACTGCCGCCTCAGCTCCGGCGGGACGTAAGGGCGCGGTGAATCGGCCGTTACGTCGCACCAGAGATCGAGGGGAGGCAGTTGTTCCAATTTGGAGGCGGAGATGAGGTTGGAGAGTGCGGGGTCGGAAGCTGGAGTTTGGTGAGTTTTGAGGGTTTGCGGGGTAGGGAAAGGCAGTAACTCCGCCACCGGCGCGGGGGTGGGGCGGGAGAGGGCGTCTGCTACGCAGTTGTCGGCCCCCGGCAAATAACGAATATCGGACGTAAATTGTCCGATAAATTCGAGTTGCCGGAGGCGACGGGGGGAGGCGGATTTACGGTTTTGGAGGAGTGCATGGGTGAGGGGGCTCCACGAAGTCACGGAAGTGTTTGATGGTTTCGTGGATGGCGAGGAGTTCTCTGTCAAAAGTGGAGTAATTTTTTTGCGTTGGGGACAGAGTTTTTGAGAAGAAACCGAGGGGTTGGGGGGTGGCGCCGGTGTGTTGGTGGAGTACTGCCCCGATGGCCCAGTCAGACGCATCGGTGGTGATGGAGAGAGGAGCTTGGGGATCGGGATGGGCCAATAGAGCGGCGTCTACTAGGTCCTTTTTGCAATTTTGAAAGGCGGTTGTGAGGGCGGGGGTCCAGGAAATGGGGCGGTTATCGTTTTTTTTGGCTGGTTGTGGGATAGCGTGTATGAGTGGTTGTTGGTGTTGTGCCGCGTGTTTAATGTGTCTACGATAAAAGTTCAACATACCCAGGAAACGGCGAAGTTCTGAGACAGTGGGGGGTTGTGGGAAGTCGGTGAGGGCGTGCACCTTGTCCGGGAGAGGCTTGATCCCGTCGGACGATACTTGATGGCCGAGGCAGCGGACAGAGGGCTGGGCGAGAACACATTTTTGAGAGTTGATGGTGAGGCCCTCGGCGGCGAAGATGTCGAGGACTTGTTTGAGGTGTGTTAGATGTTCTTTCGGGTCCCGGGAGGCGATCAATACGTCGTCCAGGAAACAGAACACGAAAGGTAGTCCCCGCAGAATATTATCCATATAACGCTGCCACGTCTGGGCAGCGTTCCGGAGGCCGAAGCCCATTTTTATGTATTCAAAAAGGCCGAAAGGTGTTATGATGGTGGTTTTGGGTACGTCGGGAGGGTATATATGAATGTGGTGGAAGGCTCTGGAGATGTCTAGGGTTGAAAATATGGCCGTGTTGTGGAGGTGTGAAGAGAAGTCTCGGAGATGGGGGACGTTGTAGAGGTCCGGAGTGGTTTTAGCGTTCAGGCGGCGGTAGTCGCCGCAGGGGCGGATATCCCCGTTGGGCTTCTGTACAATATGTAACGGTGAAGCCCACAGGGATTTGGAGGGGCGGATAATGCCATCCTTAATGAGATTGTCAAAATGCCTCCGGGCTTGGGACAGTTGGAGGGGGTGGAGGCGGCGTGCTTTGGCGGATATTGGGGGACCAGAGGTCTCAATGTAGTGTTGAGTTTGGGAGATATGTGCTGAGGGGCGGCGGTGGGGTTTGTATTGGAGGAGGAGGTTTTCGAATTGGGTGGGGGGGCGATCGACCGTGTGGATAAATCCGGGGATTGGCTTCTGGGTGGAGGGGTCGAGCAGGCGCGCGTTACGGACGTCAACCTGGAGGCCGAAATAAGCGAGGAAGTCGGCCCCCAGGATTGCTTTCTCTACGTCCGCCACGGTAAATACCCACTCGTACGCGAGCCCGCTCATGTGGATGGATGAGCGGTACGTCCCGTACGAGGGGATGGTGGTACCGTTGGCGGCGTAGAGGAGTTGCCGGTAACAACGCGCCTGTCGCCGGAGGATGTTGTTTGGAAAAATGGAGAGCGCCGCCCCTGTGTCGACGAGGAACGGGACATTCGTTTTTGTACATTTCAAGAAGAGGCGCTGGTGAGCTGGGGTGGAGTGCGGTAAAATGGCGGAGGCGGTGGGGTGTGGCGGATGGGAGGGGCTTGGGCCGTCCGAGGTGATGGGCGGGTGCGACGGTGGCGGTTGGTCCCCCGCGAAGGAGACACGGGGTGGTCCTTTGCCGTTCCGGAGAGGGGGAACGGTAGTGCTGACTGGGGGGCTGGTCCTCTTGGAGGTGGGCGGGGAGGCGCCGTTCCGGGGAGGGGGAACGGTAGCGGCGGCGTGAGTGGCGGCCGGAAGGGCGGCTGCCCTGGAGGCGGGCATGGAGGGGCCGTTCCGGGGTGGGGGAACGGTAGTGGCGGCGTGAGTGGCGGCCGGAAGGGTGGCTGCCCTGGAGGCGGGCGTGGAGTGGCCGTTCCGGGGTGGGGGAACGGTAGCGGTGGCGTGAGTGGCGGCCGGAAGGGTGGCTGCCCTGGAGGCGGGCTTGGAGGGGCCGTCCCGGGGTGGGGGAACGGTTGATGGTGAGGTGAGGGTTTTGGCGGCGCCGGCAGGTGCGGCTGGGAGGTTGGCAGCCGTGGCGGCGGCGTAGGAGGGGTAACGAGGCTTCGTGGTGGCGGTGTGAATGCGGGCGTGGAGGGGTTGGTGGTGGTCCCCCCCGTGTTGGCGAGGAGGGGGGCCCGCCGGATTTACCGGCGGGCGGCCGCGTTTCCCTGCTTGGAGGTGTAGGAGCAGGGGGGCTGGCATTTTCGGGCCTCCCCACCGAAGTTGACATGATAGAAACATCGGTGGGGGGGGTCCGCTGGGAGGTAGGCGGTCCTGGTGGGGCGCGCGGAGGTGGAGGGGGTTGCTGCGGGTGGAGACCTTCCCCTTCGTTGCTGAGGGGGGGAAGTGTTGCGGCGTTCGGACGAGCGCTGGCGTCGGTGGTCGATGGAGGGGGTTGGCCGGCGCTCGGTGGAGAGGGAGCGGCGCCGGTGGAGGGAGGGGGGACGGCGGCGCTCTTGTGACGGCGTCCGGTCCCGGCGTGGGGTGGGGGTGCGGGGCGTGGCGACTTCCGTGACGCCGGCGGCTGCGGTGAGGTCGTGGACCGTATCGGCGAGACGTAGAAGTGGTTCGTCTGGGCCGTCGAGGTAGCTGGCGAGTGCCATCTGCATGGGGTGGGGTAGGGCCCGCAGCCAGAAGGTCCGCGCGATGTCGGCCGTCATCACGTCTTGCAGCTGATGACGCAGACGGCGGTAGAGGTGGGAGGGCTTCAGATCACCGAGATGCTGTGGTTGGGAGAGCGCTGCGACACGTGCGATCTTTGAAGGTTGGTATAACGTGACGAGGCGGTTGCGGAGGTCGTCGTATGCGGCCGTGGCGTCGGGAGAGATGTCCGACGTCTGTAGGAGGATCTCATACGGAAGCAGTGATATGATGCGGGAGTAACGGGTTCGCTGGCTGCGGATGTTGGCGGCAGAAAACGCAGCGTCGACCTGGAAGAACCACAGCGCGGGGTCGTGCGTGTAGAAGGGGGGCAGCGACAGCGGGAATGACGCCGAGGCCGTCGTGACGTCGGCGGCGGCGTGTGCGGCGGCCGCAGCGGCGGCGGCAGCGGCGGCGGCGGATGCGGAGGAGCCGGGTGGCGAGAGGCTGGTGAAGGGGTTGTCGGCTGCGTCAGTTGTCGCAGCGGTCGGCGGCTGCAGTAGGGATGGCCGGAGGAGCGGCGGCGTCGGTGAGTTCGGGTCCATGGCTGGAACTAAAATTCAAATTGAGTTAGTTTTGAATTTTAAATTCGCAATCGGCGGGAGCGGAGTGCGTTGAGAGTTGAAGTTGAGCGGTGAGGGTGGGCCAAAAATTGCGAATTTACACTGACTGTTTAAGCTGCATTTGAATTTAAAATTGGGGACACCGAACTAGACTGGGGGCGACACATGAGGTGGTAAGAAGGTAGGAAGGGTAGAAGGTTGGATGAACGTCGGGTTCACCACTGTGATGAATTTAAATTGATCATCACGGTGGCGTGGTGAGAGGTAAGGAGAGACGCAGGCGGCGGTACTCCACCGATCATCTACGCCTCTGTGAGGAGGTAAAGGTGAGTGAGGGAATTTACCTAGGCGGCGGTAATCCACCGATCATCTAGGTGAGGAGAGGTGCTTGTCTAGGCGGCGGTAATCCACCGATCATCTAGACAAGAGGAAAAGGTAGGAGGTAAATTCTCAGGCGGCGGATATCCACCGATCATCTGAGAGGAGGAAGGTAAGAGAGAGAGAAGAGAGAGCTGGTTAGAGGAAGTGTCGAATGAAGCTAAAGCTCCAGGATCCAGGGTTATATAGGACTTGGAGGCCTCTCCCTCCAACTCCCTGTTGGGAGTTGGTAGTGGGGCTCCAGGTTGTGTCCCCTGGATTCTGTTGCCTGTCTCCCCACTCAGATGTTTATTAGCGGAAAGTAAGTTTTACATAAGGATATTGGTGAGAGCTTTAAGGTTGCTAGTGGAGTGTTCCCGGGAGGGACTCACGACAGCATACATTATTGCAAATGACATCACAGTATAAACATCCTTCAATCGAGAAATCTAAGTGGGCACCTAATACTTCACGTTACAAAGACTTATAGACATAATTTTAAGCGGATTTCTGAATTTTACGAAATGTTCTACACTGAGTGGCTTTGTAAAAATGTCTGCTATGTTGTCGCCGAACTTCATGAATATTACTTGCACTTCTGATTCATGAACGGCATATTTGATAAAGTGTAGCTTTATATCGATGTGCTTGGTTTTACAGCTGTTTTCGTAGCTGTCAACGTTTTTGACCGCGATCTCGTTGTCGCAGCTCAAGACAGGTGGGACGCATCGACAAAGAATTTTCTCAATCAGAGATTTCGAATGTAAGAGGTCAACGATAGCGTCGGTACTGGCGACGTATCCGGCTTTTGATGATAAAGCCACAGTTGCTTGTTTAATCGGTGACCATTGGATGACTTTATTATGATATAATACGATTACCGAGCCGCTGGTACTTTTGCGGTCACTGTGGTCCCCCGCCCAGTCTACATTGGTGTAGGCGACCAAAATATTCTCGTTAGAGCGAAGATCATTTTCGCTGTAAGGCCAACTTCAGTAGAATGGTGCCCTTGAGGTACCTGCGGTCCAGTTTGGCAAGTACATATCCAAATTTAACTGTTCTTACACAGGTATCGACTGAGGTATGGCGTGGCATAAATGATGTATCAGATCTGCTTGTAGTAGAGATGTAGCACAGATCCGAAGAGCTCCCTAAATGGCACCCTCGCTGGCGAAGAACCGGCGTCGTGTAGGAAGTTGTACTCCATGGGCACCGCCACAGGGTTGCAGTCTGATATGTTAAATCTTTGACGAACCTTTTCTACAAATTCTTGCTGGCTTATCTGGATTCCAGCTTCTTGACAGGTCGCAGCAGTACCCAGAAAGTTTTGCACAGTACTTTGCGCCAAATTTGTTTTTCAGAGCATTGATGATATAACTGATGTTTGATCCAGTGATCATCATGTCATCAACCCAAATCCAATCAGAACGCCAGGCCCTTATGCAAACAGAAATCATTCATGAAACGAGCGATCGCATGCTTTCATGAAACGAGCGATCGCATGCTTTCATGAAACGAGCGATCGCATGCTTTCATGAAGCAATCAAAGCGTTCATTCCACTTACGCTGTAATTCCCTTAGACCATATACCTAATGCCTTTTTTTAAGAAAAAGCGCGTTGGTGGTTTCAGCTTGTACATCCTCAGGGATTTTGATGAATACTTCGGAGTCGAGCTCTCCATGCAGGAAAGTGGTCGATACCTTCATCTGATGAATGGTGAGGTCGTTCGGGACAGCATAAACCAGCAAGGTTCCAATGGTTGACAGGCGGGCCACAGGTGAGAAGGGTCAAAAGGCCGATTCTGGCCCTCTAGTCCCGGTGCCATACCCTCCCCCCCCCCCCACGACAAAAAACTCTCGATCTGAAACAGCATCCCCCCCCCCCCCGGGCCTATCATCCCCCCACCATGACTTATTTTTATTGTGCAAAATAATGCGGAGACGAGACACTAGCTCTCGCGTCCTTTCGCGTCGAAGACCACTGCATTAATCACTAGGCTAATGAGTACCATTTACGAAGGTATGTAATATGTGAGCATATGAGCATATTTCTGTATATAAATATATGGTTGGATCGGTACCTAATGTTGCAGGCATTTTTGTTATGTATAGTTATAGACTTGGCATTATTTCTGTGTTTCCCAACTCTGTGGAAGTAAACAAAACGAAAGGTTTGGACTTCGGTTGCCATCGGGAAATTTGGACAATTGGTTTCGGCGAGACATGGAGTTAAAGCTCAACTACCTTTCCTCTTACTAAGCAACAGCTTACTTGCAAAAGGAACAACAGAAGTAATCGGAGAAGGTTTAGAAGAGGTAATCAACAAATTAATATAAAGATTAAGAATCTAATTAATCAATCATAAGAATTAAAGAATCAAATTAATCTAAAGATAAAGAATCTATTCCATACAAAGTGGAATTAGCGGGGTAAAATTTGGATCCTCTATTGGAGGTAGTGCCGAATTTATTGGAGCAGCTCCAAAAAGAAGACTGCTGCCTCCTAGATCTGGATATTACAAAGGACTTTGCTGAAAGAGTTAACAAGCACGAAATTTGTGATTATTTGACCAGAAATTATGACTTTCGTAACCATGGAGAGGTCGGAATGCCTACGAAGTAATTATAGATAACAGCAAAACAGTTGGAAAATATTGCTTAACATGGCTAAATTCTAACGCTAGAGTGAACATTTATAAAAAACTTATTTGCCAAATGACAAGCCCAGGTGTTAGCAGGACTATTGGGAACCATTTATTTGATTTTATAAGCTGTCCATATGTAAGATTTAAGGATACAAATTTTCATATACTTTAGCAGAGGAACATGGAATAACTAGATTGGAAGCCACAATATGACTACAGTGTTACAGACTACAACATGAGATCTTTTACTTAATCCCTTACAGGATTGTTCAAGTTCAAGGAAGTAAAGAGTACTTCCAAAACTCTTCTGTATCATTGCAAAAATGTGGATAAAGATCGCGGTTGTGGACACCAATATATTTTTATTAGGAATGCTGAGGAATATTATTAGGATTAGGGTTGGTGGGTAGGTAGGTGGTGCATGCTATTTTTTTTAATTTTGTATTTGGCCATTCAACCACGTTTCGTGATCACACAAAAATCGACCCCAAGTGCTGTTGGATTGGGTCAACTTTTTCCTCAGTACTTTCATGAATCCAGCAAATCGTTCCAAAATAATTTCTTCGAAACATTCAGGAATGATCACATTGCCTCGGCTACTCTCGAGGAGGGCAAAAAGACGAATTTTCCCCTCCGAAGGATTTGAAAATGTAGGGACTTTCTTCGTTTCTTCGCCCTGATGGTTCCTTAACGCCTCCACCAAGAAACGGCCACCTGCGACGATTTTCGAACCTGAAAAATTTCATAATTCTGTCGCGCCCTTAGGGGAAACTTCGGGAACCAATTGTTTTTTTAGCCCTTCAGAAAGGTCCCGAGAATTCAAAACTATTTCAGTTTCCAGGTTCCATTAGGTTCTGTGGAAATGGTAGTCTATAAACGGACGGTAAAACAACGCTGTGCTAAAAGGCCAAAAAGTAGGTAATGTGCGAAAAAAATTTCTACATACCTCCCTCCAAGATTTCCATCGGAAAAAATGTGTAAAAACAGGACCACAGCTTCATCTCACTAGCATAAAATACAACTGGATGCACTTTAAAAACAGAACCACAGCTTCTTCTCACTCGCATGAACTGCAACTGAATGCACTATCATTCTCATCGGCTCTGGTTGTCAAATCGCCTTTGTTTACCCAGACGGTACAACGGAAACTTCCCGAGTTATTATGTCTTGTTTTGATCTCTCTAAGATCACCTCTTATAGGAGAACAGGTTTCCTCCTGCCAAAAAAGTCTTAATTTTTCGACTTTTGAACAGCTAGATACGCGTTTCGTCCCACCTTGCGCCGACCCCTCTCCGCCGACAGATGCAGGACACCCTCCACCGACCGACAGCAGCGCCCCCTCTCCGCGGGCCCCCCACTAGAAACCTGACTGGGGAGCAACCAACTCCGCCAATCGGATTAATTAGACGTGAACGAACATGCCGTCTCCGCCAGCGTTGTTTATCAGCTCAGGTATGAGGCTACCGTCTCCGCCAGTTCAGTTATCTCCTAGTCTCTTACTCGATGGCACTCCGAACCGACTTTTCGTTGTCGAAATCCCAACGCGGTAGAGAAATTGTAATATTCGAAAATCATAAGTTTCATAAATGTAACCACGTGGCAAGTTTGTGTGCATTCCGGTGGCGTTGTGTGCAAAATACGTGTACCGCGACAGTGTACATTAGTGAGGGCTGTAAATCCATCGTGAAAATTGGTAGCAGTACGCATACTCATGACCCAGTGACCGACAAACAAATTTTGAAAGAAAAAGTGGCGAATTCCGTTAAAAGAAAGGCCCTCGATGACTTTTCCAACCCGCCTGCTAAAATTGTTCGCACGGAAATCTTGTGTGAATCTTTCCACCGTAAATTTAATGCTTTGTTTTGCAGTGCTCATCCCAATATTTTTGTTTTTTTAGATGCATTAAAAAAAATGGAAATTGACTCAATAACTATAATAAATGGATCCGACGTACCGAAACTTTCTTCAAACTATGCTTTTTGACAACAAAAAAAGATACTTGACCAATTGATACTAAATTATCGCCAGGGTAATGTCCACAGGTTGTATTTTTTGCAATGTGCGTCTCGTCACTACGTAAATAAACGATAATTATATGTAGATATACCGTAAATTGACGTGATCTCTTTGGAGTATATACTCACATTTGAGATTCGATTTTTGACATTTTTATCGTTATATTTTACATCGTTACGCATTTTATAAGTCAAAAGATTTTATATGTCATGTTGAGGGAGGTGAATCTTTTTTCAATTATAATTTTTGGTACGAATCTTCTTAGACTTTCACTTTCCCTGGCGGAGTTGAACACTGGCGGAGTTGGTAATGCGATTAGAAGGGGGAGATTTTAACACTGGCGGAGTTGGCCATGCGTCTGGCGGAGTTGGTCAAACCCCACCTGACTGCCCCTCCAGGCCTCCCCGCCAAGAATACCTTCCCGCCGACCCCCCCCCCCCCCCCCCCCGACCCCCCCGCCCCCCACCAGACATTACTTCTACCACGTCAACATTGGAGACCAGGCTCGCAAATGCCGCTCCCCCTGACAATTCACCCCCCCAACTCCAGGGCCCCCCACCTCTGGGGAGACCGAGGACTATGCGGACCCCCCTCCCTCCATAGCCCCACTCTCCTACGCAGGGGCCCTACGGAAGGCATCAACCCCCCCCCCCCTCCAACGACGAGCCACTGACGCCCCAGCCGCCGACCTCCCAACCAACGCCCCCCTCACTTATGCAGGGGCTCTCAAGAAACAACCCCCTCCCACTACGACCCCCGCCGACGCCGTCATGCACAATGTTGTATCCCGATCGCCGCCGCCTCTTTGTCAAATGCCAGCGAACGAATCTCTCCTTCCTCGTCGATACAGGGGGCTGCTCTCTCTATCATACCAAACTCCGTTCTCCACCGCCAGACCCACTCGTCCCGCCGGCCAATGGGACCAATGTCCCTTCCTACGGGAATTACCGCTCCACCATCCACCTCAACGGACAAACCTACGAGTTGACCTTCACCATCGCCGACATGGAAAAACCCATCCTGGGGGCCGACTTTCTATCATATTTCGGCCTCCAGGTGGACATCAACAACGCCCGGCTAATTGATCCGGCTTAGAGTAAACCCCTACCAGGGTTTATCAACACCCTCCACTCGGCTCCTGCTACCGACCGCTTCGCTACTCTGCTCAGAGACTACGCCCCCCGGGCCCGCTCGACCTCCCACCTCTCGACGATACAACATTACATCGAGACCTCTGGCCCCCCTCGCACCGCCAAAGCCAGGTGACTCCACCCCCTAAAACTCGCCCAAGCCAAGCGACATTTTGACCGTCTGACTGCGGACAAAATCGTCCGCCCCTTCAACTCCCCCTGGGCCTCTCCGCTGCACATAGTGCAGAAGCCAAACAGCGATATCCGCCCCGGCGGCGATTACCGCCGCCTCAACGCCAAAACCCCCTGGACCCGTACAACGTTCCCCACCTCCGTGACTTCACCTCTCACCTCCACGGCGCTACGATTTCTTCAACGCTAGACATCTTCCATCATATAAACATCCACCCCCCCCCACCCCCCCGACATACCAAAGACCGCCATTATTACCCCCTTCGGCCTCTTCCAGTATGTCATAAGGGGTTTGGCCTCCGTAACGCTGGCCAAACTTCGCAGCGTTACATGGACCAGATCCTCCGAGGCCTCCCCTTCGTCTTCTGCTTTCTCGACGATGTTTTGGTAGCTTCCAAAACGCGGGACGAGCACCCACCTCCAGCAATTCCTACGGATTTTCGAATCCGAAGGATTAACAGTTAACAAGGAGAAGAGCGCGTTAGCCCAACCTTCCGTCTGCTGTCCCGGGCATCTCGTCACCTCTTCCGGAATCACCCCACTTCTGGAACGGGTCGACTCCCTCCGCCAGTTCCCTCAACCCCGCACTGTCACGGACCTCCACCGCTTCCTTGGCGTCCTCAATTTTTATCGCCACCACATTCGTCATGCCACCCAACACCAGGTTCCCCTCGTCAACGCCATACCCCAGCCAGCAAAGAAAAACGATCGCCGCCCCATCAACTGGACCCCCGACCTCGCCGCCGCCTTCGAAACATGCAAAAACGACCTCGCCGCCGCCGCTCTACTCGCCCACCGCGACCCCCCCCCCCCCCTCTCCATCACAACCGACGCCTCCAACTGGGCCATGCGAGCAGTTCTACACTAACACACCGGCGCCTTCCCCCAACCACTCGGATTTTTCTCTCGCACTCTCTCTCCCGCCCAACGTAAATACTCTACGTTCGACAGAGAACTCCTCGCCACCCACGAAGCCATTGAGCATTTTCGCAACTTCGTGGAGGGCCAGCAGTTCTCTGTCAACATCCACCACAAGCCACTTACACACGCCCTCCTCCAGAACCGCAAGTTTGCCTCGCCTCGTCGCCTCCGGCAATTAGAATTTATAGCGCAATTCACAACCGACATACGCTATACGCCGGGAGCCGACAACTGCGTGGTAGACGCCCTATCCAGACCATCACCGGCGCCGGTGGAAGAACTGCTCCCCTTCCCCTCCAGCCAACAAATCGCCGCCCGCCAGCTTCGGGATTCCGACACCGCCCTCGCCAACTTAATCTCCGCTCGAAAGCTCGAACAGGTGCCGCCACAGGACCAATGGTGCGACGTGTCCTCCTCGCCACCTCACCCGTACGTCCCACCGGACCTTAGGCAGCAACTGTTCGAGCACTACCATGCCCTCCATCACCCGGGCTTCCGGGCGAGCCGAGACCTGCTCACCTCTCGGTACTTCTGGCCCGGTTATGAACACCGACATTCGCAATTGGGTTCTCGGGTGCCAGAAGTGCCAACACTATAAGGTCTCGGCACACCCCCCACGTCACGCCTCAGACCTTCGACAACGCCCTCCCATTCAAACATCTTCATCTTGACTTAGTTGGCCCCCTTCCCCCCTCTGAAGGGAAAAGATACTGCCTGACCATGATCGACCGTGCAACCAACTGGTTTGAGTGCATCCCTACTCGCGCACATTTCCGCGGACGCCGTAGCCACCGCCTTCCTTAATAACTGGATCGCGCGGTACGGCTGTTCGCGGATCCTCACGGTCGATCAGGGCAGGTAGTTCGAATCTTCGACGTTCAACTCACTCCTACACTCCCTCGGAATCCGGAAGCAGCGCACCATAGCCTATCACCCCCAGTCAAACGGGAAAGTAGAGCGGTGGCATCTCGTATTAAAACAGGCGATAGCAACCCCCTCCGACTCCCCTTCATGGACAAAAAATCTACCGTACGTTCTATTAGGCCTTCGCACGTCGGCCAGACCATCAGATGGGCTTAGCCCCGCTGAGCGGGCCTTTTCAACCCCCCTGAGTCTAACTGCCGACGTATTTCCCCACGACCCATCAATTAACAGGGAACCCCTTCACTTACCGACACCACATACCCCAAGCGGCTTTACCATGCAACCCAGATGTACCTCAAAGAGCCCAGCCTTCATAAATCTCTCCAACCTCTTTATTCCGGCCCGTTTCATGTTATCCGCACCACCAAAACTACCACCTATGTTCTGGCCGACGTCCCTCCACACAGTCTCTCGTCAGCTCCCAAACTTGCACCATCGCCCCCCCAATGTCTCGCTCTCGACGATCTCCGTCTCCCGACCCCGACGTCGCCGCCATCCTGCATGATGTCTGGGTCCCCGCACCTCTCTCTCCTCTACGTCGCTCGCCCGGGCCGCCTTCACCGCCACCATGGCAACCCCCCACGCAGATCACCGGACTACCTCCCCGGCCTCGGCAGTGGAACGTACCCCGGTGGGCGATAGTACGCGATTATTACATCGCCATAGCCACCGAGGTACACGACCCTTACATTCCGGTACACCCCGGAATGCCCCTCCCTTAAGGGGGCCATACACTATGCGATTGCCTGCAGGCCGTCGCCTCAACAGGCGATCGTAAGACCAATCTCGCCGAGTTCCATACACTAGCAGTCATCCGCCTGCAGGCGGCCGTACTGAACTGCAGATGATAGCCTGAAGATAGCACACACTAGAGTCCGGTACCTGCAGGCGGACTGTCGGATCTTTCCCCGTCAGTCCAATCTCGGCTGGTGAATGAAAGCACAAAAATGATCTCACGCAAAACTGATGGAAACTTGAAAAAACGGAGACAGCGGATCGCACGCCTGCATGCCAACTGATAGTGTGTGGCGGGGGGCACTTGAGATCAACATCCGACAGGTCCTTGCCTATCGCGGATCTCTCATCCGATCCCCGCCTGCCCGACGACCACACACCTTCAGTCCTGGCGAACTGCTGTCCATTATCTTCAGATCAACTGATGAATGTGTGGGCAACCCCGGTCGACGGCCTTACGATTATCTTCAGTTAAACTGACAGTGTATGGGGCGCTTTACATCCTGACTGGTCTATCCACTGGGGCACACCAAAAGATCCCAGACTGGTCTATCCACTGAGCACTTCCTAAAAGATCCCAGACTGGTCTATCCACTGGGAACATCCTAAAAGATCCCAGACTGGTCTATCCACTGGGCATGTCCTAAAAGATCCCAGACTGGTCTATCCACTGGGCATGACCCTTACCTCACCATCTCGTCTCATCTAACATCAAACCACAACATAGGTGTTAGCATGGAAGCTCTATAGAACAGCTGTTGCCTTGTATATAACAATTTGTTACCAGTAGGTGAGGTATTCTACGCACATTGTGAGAATTTAGAACCAACTGGAGAGATAGGATGTCTGAACTTATAAATAAATTGATTGATTATAAATAAATTGATTGATAGATCCAAGGATTGGTTGTTACCTACCTTCTTATGTATCTATGTCGTATGGCAGCTTCAAAAGAATACAGGCAGTGGGACACAAGATTTGCAGAAAATCCCGCGTTCACCTCTTCCCCCCTATAGAATTAGATGTCGAAGTTTCGGTGACGTAGTGCACAACTAGACTAAATTCTGCGTCGAACAAAACAGAAACACGTAAATCGGTTGAGAATTAAGCCCTGGGCAGTGCACACAAGGTTTACCCGAAAAACCCACGTTTTTTCAGTATTACTCGTAATCCCCTTCCACCCCTCTAGAAGTGAATTTCGGCATCGTAGGGCTCAACTAGCAAGTTTTCTACATCAAACAAAAACTTGCATCTATACAGGTAAATAACAAAGTGTTGTGTAATAATTTGCAGCGTTTTATGGGGTGGAGGGTTACAGGAAATCCAGTACCTCGAGCTTTAGAAGCTGAGATTTCATTCTTCATAGCATCTATCCATTCTGCTGCTTATTAAAGTGCCGCCTTGTAAGAATGTGGGACGCTCTCAGCAAAGTCACAAGCAGATAGCTCCACCATCAGTCCATGATCCTGGTCGGTCTCCACACCCAGCAGTTCAAAATCGTTCAGGTGCCTAGGTACCTTTCGGATCCTATCGTTCCTACAAATTTCTGATGTTATTTCTTTGGCATTTTGCTTTTTCACCAAGGAACTTCGCTCCACAGGCGACTTGGACGGTGTCCTGGATGGAGCCTTCGTGGATGAGGAAGCCGGAGATGACGCTGGAGAGGCAGCAGGAGTATATGGGAGAGTACTGAAGGGCTTAGACGTGGGTTTGGTAGTTGATGATTTCACTGAGACTTCATTTAAATCAGGAATTTGGACCCTCTTCATCCTACATCGAAAAAAACGGATCGTGCTGCAGTAATTTTCCTTTTAATTGGGTCGCAGAGTCTATACCTATTACGGCAGTACCCAACCATAATAATTTTCCTGGAATGGGAGTCTATCTTTCCTCCGCGATCCTCCTTGGGTACGTGAGCATGGGCAGAGGAACCAAAATACGGATTTTTTCCAAATTCGGCTCATATCCAAACCATAGTTTTGCTGGTGTCTCTCCTTTGGGCGAATTTGACGTTTCAGTATGATTGATTATGTACACTTCAGTCAGAACTGCCTCTCCCCACATGCTCCTACCCAGGCCTTCATCAAAAATTCGCTTCATAAACGTAACTACGTACGAATTTCCTTGCCTCCGACCGGTCACAACAACATGATTCCTGTTCACTTCTATTCTCGAAGACAATAGTGAATCCCGATTCCTCTATGTTCCTCGCTGATAGGATATTGTGTGAAATCGTATCGCACGCATACACGTACACATCGCGGAGGCTAAGCTTTAAGTAACTGAGCGTTTTGACGGGCAACGAACCGACTTGGAAGGCGTTCACACATTCACCAACCTTCGCAAACTTCACACCAATTTTCCGTGAAACTTCTGCAATTTTGGTCACGAATTTCACGAAATCTGATTTCACCATGTGGTTGGAACAACCGCTATCGATAACAAACGGAATTCAGTTCGTCAGCGGCTAAAATTTGATTTCTCCGAGTATTTACAATAATAGACTAGATACAAAAGAGTAAATCATCGTATCGTTTCAACGTGAAAGCGCTATACTACACACGGCCTGGATATCGATGGAAGGATTGATGCGAGCATTTTATCTCGAATTTATTCACATCGTCAAAGAGCTAAGTACCATCCATTGTCCCTCTTTTTTGATAGTCCAGCATCGAAAATTGACATATTCCACATTTGGCTGAGAAAGCTACATGAAAAACGTGCAAATCGTTCTTGGCAGTTTGCAACAAAACGATTCACTAGAGCCCTCGTTTATAGGTGATATTCACCGGTTCTCCAAGTGGGTCCTGAGGTGAGTTGAATGAATATACTTGAGTGATCCATTGAAGTCCAATCGTTCGTTCCATATTTCAATTGTCACCGACATTTGTCACAGCATTCGTTCCGTATTTCACAAAATTCCATGTTCGTCACACAACATTCCATATTTTTCACAACATTCGTTATTTGTCACAACGTTCCATATTTGTCACAACATTCGTTCCATATTTCACTTGTGACATACATTTGTCACAGACACTTATCCATATTGTCACAAACAATTTAATGATACATTACTATCATTCTATACCTACTTCTTATTCTACACTTCCATCTTCAAACTTATGTTACTCTGAACTGATTACATACTTACTGATAATTGCATGGTACCTAACACTTTCTGTCGGAGTGGATTGGAACGTAAATTTTTTCACAGGAATATTAGTAGAGCGAGTGAACACAAAACGAATCAATTCTTTTTTCGCTCAATGCACTGAAAAACGATTGAACTTTTTTTATGTCAAGAGATTTACAATCAGCAGGCGGGCTCGCGCCTCACTGTTCAGCTAGTCTCTCCTTAAGCACTGTCCATCAAAATCCTTCAGATTCCCTCCATTCCATTTTCCAAAGGGAAAATAGATCTTTATCCCTCTCAAACGCTGGGTTATCCCATTTCACAAATACACCATCTCCCTCAGTTCCGCCTTCGATATCTTCCATTTGACATCACTCACGCAGTCACGCCCCTATCCAGTGTCACTCTCGAAACATGCTCTTTTCCTGTCGCCCTTCGAAACTGTGGTTTCTCGAACCTGATATTATTTTTTTAAACGCTGCAAATTCCTTGGCACATGGGTTTGTTATTCTATTGAACATACCTACAGAAATGTTGGCTGTTCATTTATTGTTTCTTTCATGTGCAATAATTGAAATTTTGATGGTTTCCACCAATTTAGCCCCCCAAAACACGAATTAGGCCTTTTTTAAAATCATCTGATGATGATCACTGATCGTGCCATTATTTGTCTTAATTCACCAGCTGATACTACTTCTAGACTATTATACAAATTTATGGTGGTTTCAGACAATTTCCCAGGGTTTTTGACTCATGAAAAATGAATTGTGGGAGCTGAACCTTCGTTACAACCTCAATTCTTCACTATTTTGTCAAAATCGACTTCATATTCGGTCTTCTCGCCCTAAAAAAAAACATGGAAAACGATACATCACAAGGTCATATTCACTAAAACCTCGAAAACCCCTATTTTTACACCCACTTTTCTCCCATAACACCCGTGGGTGTATTCCGAACCGGCTGCCGAGCTTCGACTCACAACTAAGACCCAAATGGGAACCCAAACTGTGTGCGGAAGGATGATGATTTTAGACCGAAATTCAATCTTAGTTTAAAGCTGAAACTTCGTTAGAACCTCAACTTTCCACTCTTTGGTCAAAACCGACTTCATATTCGTCCTTGAAAACGCATGGAAAACGATACCTCGCAAGCTCAAGTTACTACAACACCAAAAAAAAACATTTTTCACCCATAACACCCGGCTGCAAAGTTTTGGGACACAACTGGGGCCCAAATGGAGCCTGTGTGCGAAAGAACGAATTTTTTAGACCGAAAATGAAGAAGATATGTATGATACAGCCTACGGCGTACGGCGGACGAACATTGCATTTTTGGAATCTACGCATCTATGAGGGGGTGTTGAAAATATTTTGCTGAGCGAATACATAGGTGTGTTATAAACAGAACAGTAAACCAAAATACAACATTCCAGTAGAATACAACTTGTCCCGGTATAAGATGACGAATCAAAGGTTATCCGCTCCGACTTCTGATCTAGGCTACGATTTAGGGGTCAAATATGGGCTCTCAGTGAAGCATCCTATGATCAGAATGGCTGACACAACGATAAATTTCTGAAAACTACCAAGAGTGGTAATAAATGTGACGCGAGACGAAAGTTCCAGTCATGCAGTGTGACCATTATGAGCGAATTTTCAGTGTTGATGACTTGGAGCCATTCTTGAGGATTTTTGCTGATATTTTACCCCTTGAAAACTCGAATTCGACTCATCTCCTTCTGAGAAAATGAACGTTGACTATTGACTGCTGAAGCAGTCTTCTTCTGTCGTACCTCACAATTCTGTACCTATTTGGGAGAAAATATATAAATTTTTTTTCTTCTATTAAAAATAAATTTTCATATTACTTATTGCGTTATTTAAATCTTTGTAACATAACATTATGTAGGTATCTCGATATACGCGGAGGCGTCCCTGTTGTAATAGGTAGGTAATTAACTACCCGAGATTATCCTCGGTGTGAATTTAGATTAGGTTTACACATTAGGATCGGTACCTACTTATGTGTACGTACATGGAAACATTACTTCAGCTTGGGGACCCCAAGCTTTTGTTAAATATATTTTATACCATGTATAAGTATTTAAGTAGCATGAATGAGAATTATGTGTATATATGCATATATACATAAATATGTCATTTCAGTCGATCTTCCGCTAAGATTTAATGTATTCTAAATTGGCCAGAATGTTTGTATTACCCAACGAAAAATTGGATTCAAAGATGACAATATTCGAAAACAAAAATTTGCAGCCATGCAGCTTAACTAGACAAGCGAATTTTCGAGGTACCAACCTATAATCATTTTGTCAATTTGAAAGCAACTATTAATAATTTTTAGTAATATATCCAAATTGCAAGCAATTTTTGACACGAAAAAACTCAATTTGACCCACTATTAATCAATTAGTTGAGTTATATTTGGCGAATCTTTTTTTGGACACTGAAGTCGTCGTTTTTTATCTCAAATCACCATTCTATGCCACTTTTGGTGATTATATAGGTATACATTTTTGGTGATTTGACAAGTTTAACCAAGTCTGAGTGTTTTTATTTTTATTTTATTTTTTTAACGCTAAAAATCGTAAATTATCATGTTTGACAGTAAGTAGGTAGGTAGAACGTAGAGAAGGTCTTCTCTAATATGATGTGGGGTGTGGAGTGTGAATGTGAGCGAAGTAGATAATTCCATTGAGACGCAGTGGCAGGAACCGGACGGGATGCATCAGCCTACAGTACCAGTAAAGTAGGTGGATGCCGGCCATATAAGGGTCGTAGGTACCTGCTGCTCCATCATCGCCGCTGTTGTCATTTGCATGTAACAACGTAATACCAAGCTCGCTTGCAGTGATTACAATCGGTGTGCCCCGTCCGTTTGAATAGCGAATGGCCGGAGGAGTGGCTGGGGATAGATAGAACGGAACGGCCGACAATAATGACAGATTATCCTCCAGTTTCTCCATTAAATGATTTATTGTCGTTGCCATCCGTGAACTTTTCAATCATTACGTCCCTTCTAACTACTACCTACTGCTATGGCCACACTATATTAGGTGGTTGAGGGTACTTGTTGTACAGTGCTCCGGGTGGTCTCAAAAATGCCCTAGTACGAGAGAAATTACGTACGCTGCGATTTATTACACAACGGTTTACTATTTACCTGTATAGATGCCCCTTCTGCGTAGATCACTGTTTTCTGTGGCCAATACCTATCCTCGTGCTCTCCCGCAGGAATGCCATAAATCGAGTACTGGAGCCGGCCGGGCAATTAAAGGTTCATAAATATGCGGTGGATTCAAGAATTCTGTCATTAATAACAAATTTGTTATCATTCAAGAAGCATAAAGCTCGTTCACGTTACAAAAGTAGGTACCTATCAACAGAATCTAAAATAACCATAATTCTTGAAATGAAATAATATCAATCAATACCAGGGAACAACCAACTCGGAACACCCAACTCTATCGCATAGAGCCATGCGTGAACGTGATCAGTTGTTCCCTAGCAATTATAGGTATCTGGGCTGGATGTATCCCGATTCATTCACGATCAAGTTGACGAAGCTTTTAGATGCAAACTTCAGGGCCCTACTGTGACGATCGGCTGGACGTACAGTTTCGAGAGCAATTACATACGCTGTAAGTTATTACACAATGATAATAAACCATTGTGTACCTGTATAGATGCCTCGTCTGCGTAAATCACTGTTTTCTGTGGTCAATACCTACCCTCGTACTCCCACCAGGAAATCGCTAAATCGAGTACTGGAGCCGGCCGGGAATTACAGTTTCATGAATATGCGGTGGATTCAAGAATTGTATCACTAATTTCATATTTGTTATTATTCGAGAAGCATAAAGTTTGTTCAAGTTACAAAAGTACCTATCAATAAAATCCAAAGTGAACTTCATTCTTCAAAAGAAGAAAAATAATATCACGGAACAACCCAATCGAATTCATAAAGCCATGCGTGATTATAATGAGGTGTTCCCTGGTAATTATAGGTATCTGGGCTGGATGTATTCCGTTTCATTTACGACCATGTTGACGAAGCTTTTAGATGCAAACTTCAGGGCCCTACTGTGACGATCGGCTGGACGTACAGTGCCTCAGGTGGTCTCAAATAGTGTCCATGTCCGATATCAATTAAGTACGCTTCAAATTATTACAGAACGGTTTATTATTTACCTGTATAGATGCTCCTTAACGTACATCACTGTTTTCTGTGGTCAATAACTACCCTCGTGCTCTCCCGCAGGAATGCCATAAATCGAGTACTGCAGCCGGCCGGGCAGTTAAAGATTCATAAATATGCGATGGATTCAAGAATTCTATCATTAATTATTTGTTGTTGTTCATGAATCATAATGACGTTTGTTCAAGTCAAAAAAGTAAGTACTCATCAACTAAATCCAAAGCAACCATCATTCTTCAAATAAAATAATATCACGGAACAACCAACTTGATTTCTTAGCACCATGCGTGATTATAACCAGGTGTTCCCTAGCACTGATCTCTGGGCTGGATGTATGCCGTTTCACTGACGATCATGTTGACTATGCTTTTCGGTGCAAACTTCAGGCAAGCTGTGTACGAACGGATGGACCCAGTGCTCCGGGTGGTCTCAAAAAATTCCCAAGTTCGAGATCAAATTAAAGTTCTAGTCATACAGCATGGCTATACGAGTGATTTTTCAAAGAAAGATTCAAATATGATATAGCGAGAAACCATACCAATTTTTATAAGATCTTATAATTTTTTCGTCATTTTAGTAATTTTTGCCGATTTTTGACACTTATAAAGTCAAATTTGAACCACTCTTTTTTGAGAAAAATACTTTTATCAATAAAGTAGTGAATCACACACCGTCAGGTGAATTAATATTGACTTTAGCCCTTAGAACGAACTTTTGACCCCCAAAAATCCAAATTTTACGCCTATTCTGTTTGAAAAACAACTGAAATTGTAGTTTCTGTCGTTACTCACCCTTCCATGCCACTTTCAATGATTTTATATCAATTGTTCCCGATTTCAGTCGTTTTTACCGTTTTTGAGCCCTAAAACTCAAACTTGACCCAACTTAGAATTTTCTAAAATTGCTTATCTTCGAACTTACTTTTGTTTCGCAATACGAACATTTTGTCGAAATTTAGAATTTTTATCATGTAGGTACCCAAAGTCAGATATCGTCTGGATTGACACTTAAATATATATATATATATATATATATATATATATATATATATATATATATGTGTGTGTGTGTGTGTGTGTGTAAATCACATATAAATATGTGGCAAGGAAAGGAGGGAAAACAATACAAAAGATCATTAACAAATTTGAACTTGAAATTCGCCAAAGGAACCATGGCTCGTCATGTCAAAATAGTAGTTAAAGTTATTTATTTCTGCAACCCATAGTGTTATGACATTTCAAAGCAAATTTAGTGGTCAAATGGAGCCCAACAGTGATTTTTGTTCATGGTAACTAAGAAAGAAACAAAATACGGCGGACGGACAGAAATGTATTTATTCCATATTATTGGATTCTATGTACCCTGAAACGGAAACCATCAAATTTTGAGGAGGGGGAGGGGGTTAGAGTTGTTTTTATTTTTGTTTTGTTCACGTCCGATTCCAAAGGTTCATTATTGAAAATAATAAACTAAAATGAGGCCGATAACTTTCTTGAGCATTCCTCATTATGTCCTGTAACGGACGATACCCGTTGTGTCTTGAAATAAGAAAACATAAAATAGTATTGCTCAACACACATTTGGAGCCTCTCAATGTTTTCATGACATGAAGAAAGACAAATTTTATTGATTATAATAGGAAAAAATATAGTGCCAAATTCATATTTGCTCATTCCCCCACCCAATTTACTGTGCAATGTTGAAAATTGATATAATACCAGTTGGTAACCAACCCGCACATACACTTGACGTTTTAGCTCGTTCGGATTGTTCTTTCAATAAGATAATATATATGTTAGTTACAATAGAAATTGCATACAGACAGGTCGACGGACATTCCTAACTTCTCTGGTGAGGAAGGGAAATGCTGTCGTTTGCTCGTTTAACAAATTCGATTAACATTGCGATTACATTTTAGTTGGGTACCAAAATGGTTCCGAATTTTGCGCCATAAGTAAAGGGGGTTTCACATTTTAGAGAATATTCTTTTTCTGTTGGAATAACCCATCAAATTTCATTTTCCTACCGTTATCTAGGGTGTGTTTCGAGAAGTCCTTCTAATCTCGGCTCACTTTCATATCAACCTTCCTTTTTTAAGGACCAAAATCTTTCACTTATCACTTATCAAACGCCTAGGAAGGAAATTTCCCATTTTAACTGCCGACCCAATTCAACGATTTTTGACCCGAATATCCCTATTGACTTTGAACTGATGCTTCTGGCGGATTTAGAAATATTTCATTTAATTTCAGCAACAAAAAACGGAGAATAGCAGGATATTTAAGCCGTAGAACTACTCCAACTTAATCCAGATACAACTCCTGTGAACTAAAAACGCTAGCTGTAGTGAAAAGCCTCGAGAATTGGGAATCATTACTGTTATACCACGATTTTACTGTTGTGACCGACTGCCAGTCGTTACAAAAATCATTTCTGAAACAACTGCTAAACAACCGCGTACATCGAAGGTGGGCCTACCTTCAATCGCGTTCATTAATTTCAACACAAGCCTAACGGTTAAGGGAACGCTGGCCTACTAATTCAAATTCGCCTGGGATCTTCGTGGGGCTGGCGTATTGCTTTACAGTATGGCAAGGGGACATAATCTAATATCCGAACTAGTCAACGTCACCAGGCTTTCAATGCATAATATTCAAGCTGTGTCGTGGACTCATGTGCAGACCGAAGTCAAAAGTTTGCTCTTCGCTCCTCATTTTGCTGTTCCCGTTTTGAAGTAAATAAGTCACACGCCTACCTTAATTGATCAGTGATCAATAACAGAATTATCCAACTGGGCGAGCGGACGGGTTAAATTATTATTATGCCCATCATTTATTAAATTACTGCAAAATGAAGTTAGAAAGGCCGAGTGTAAACCCCACCAAATCTCTGTATTCACTCTTCCTTTACCTATAAGGTTGCTACATACCCATTGCTGTTGTATACATTATCTTGTGCCCTGGTGAAATTTATGTTTCAGAATAAAGTTTCTACCTGAAACCAACACCAAAATTGACTACAGCTACCAATATTATGACACGTAATCTAATCCTGAAGATAAACTCCATATTTGACACAAAATCGAATTACACCAACAAAAAACTACTACCTACTAACAATCTTCGTTATGTTATTTGAAGTACTGTAAAGTATAGTGAAATACCGCCTCCCGAAATCTTTCTATCATTCCTACACCTCAAGGGTCGTATTTTGTATCAATCAATGGGCTCCAGGGCACTTGCTGAAGGAATTCCTGGAGCCCCACTGGACACTCAAGGATATCTTCCGCTTCGAAATTTGCCTGCTCTCCCATTGTATTAGATTCGTGATACAGTAGAAGTCGCTTACAGTGATCGAATTGGGACCGACTGGAAACAATCACTATAAGCGACCAATCTTTATAAGCGACTTCTACTTTGTGGTGATTTTAGCCATTTTTACCGAGATTGGCGAATGTGACACCCAGAACTGACCTAATTTTGATTAATTTTTTTTAAAGGAATCTTCATTAAAACCTATAGGCAGTTAGTTATCTTCTGTTTCGGATCATCGTTCAATAGGTACCACTTTTGGTGAATAGGTAATTATATACCATTTTCAGGAGATATCAGCCCTTTTTACCTATTTCGCCGACTTTTAACATCCAAAAACTAGAAAACTAATCACTATAACCGACCTGTTGATCACTATAACAGGCCAATTCACTGTGTGTTTACATACAGCCGATCGGGACCTGAATGTTTCTATCCTTATATCCGACTTATTCCTTTAACCACCTTTCTACTAAGCGACTTCTACTGTAGTTAATAGGTAACTGATGCTAAAATTCCTTTCATTTGCTTAAAGTAATAATCTTCGTGGGCACGCACTCCTTACTCTTGATCACTCATTTGTTTGTCTTCGGGGACGTCAGACTTCGTCAGGAATGGTCCTGTCGGGCGGTGACTACATTACATAATATATTATCTCGCTATGAGCATTCTTGGGAAATGGCGTGTAGGGTGGTTCTACGGAAGCCCACGAGGGAGCGTCTAGGGGCCGGTGAAGGTAAACACACAGCATCATCCTGTCTCGCGATCAAAAAAATGGCAACCACCACCACAGCCAACCTGCAGTGAACCGGGGCGGGAAACTCGTCTGTCAGTTCTACTCTTCTTTTGAAAAAGGCTCGCCGAAATATTAAAGACAAACTTTCTTGTAAAAATCTTTATATCTGTATCTATTTTTCGTTGCACATCTGTGCCAAGAATATATTCTTCCTCCAGAACTTTTTCCACAAACGAAACAGTGCCGTAGCGCCGCGAAAGAGTGTATCAACAGTCCCGCGCTGTCCGTTCCTCAGTTTACACATCCATCAAACACACCACACCTCACAAATTTTCCTCATAATATACTCACTCCTCGTTTACACTAACTTATCATCACTAAATTCACACTCCATCAAACACACCATACCTCATAAATTTTCTTCATATACCTACTCACTCCTCTTTTACACTAACTCACCTTTTACATCATCACTAAATTCACACTCCACCTCATTTCTACACATTCATGAACAACAACCGACTAATTCCCCGTCATCGCTTCGTCTGGTAAGATGCTCCTGTTTATCAGTTTTTCATTTATTTTGTCATTTTCTAGTAGGCATATCTACGAACCTATCAGTTAGTTGTTTCTGTAACTTATTATGACGAACTTGATACCATTTTGGCTCCGGGAAATACGGTATTACGCCCAGAAAGTAGCTCGTTTCACCAGTCACATCGAGTTCCTGAGTCATTAGGTTAGGTATCGTCCTGAAAGGCCTTACAATAAAACTTCCTGTCACTGGTGTTCCTCCCGAAATTTGACAGTGATTCCACGCTTTTCAACTCTGAGCGTCACAACAGCTAACAGTCACTACCACGCTAGGCTACACTAGAATGAGATCTCGATATTTCCATGATCATTTACTTCCCTTGGTAAAAATCTTATCACTTGTAGACCCACAATGCTCTAACCATTTCAACTTCCTGATCGACAAAGCACACCTAGAACTAACTGAGTACAGAAAACAGCATTTGAAAAAACTTTCATATTTATATTTAAGCCTCCTACGTCAGGGAATACCATTAACTCTAAAGCAACGGGAAGCGTTAACCCTCTTCCTTGGCAACCAGAGATTCCCCCACACAGTATCCTCAGTGTCCATCCCAGCAAGTTTCTGTACCCTCTTCCCATTGCTACACAGGAACACCAAAGTAATGCAGCAACAATTGTCCCTGATACCAATAATGAAGTAAATACGCTAACCCCCCTCTCATTGTAGATACTAACAATATTTGCAACTTATCTAGTGGCCCTCTCTATTCTTCCGAAGTTTCCGTATTGCCCAAAGACCACTCCTTCTCACCCACACCCAAAGTAAATCATGTCGCACTGCATGAGGATATCCAAGCGTTTTGCCATCGCCTTTGGCTGCAGTATTTCTGGAACACAACTGGGAAAGAATTGGATAAGGAAAATAGTGAAACTATTCATCCATCACTCATCAGCTTCAAACCCCGTTCCAACATGGAAGTCAAACCTCTACGACCTTCCCATCCCTTAAAACTATTCATCTCCCAGTTTCTACAAAAAACGTCACAGCAGACATTCCTTAACTCACTGCAACCAAAACAAAATCTCACTTTACAAGAACAAAGAGCACTAATGAACCTCAAACGGGACAACAACATCAAAATTATGTCAGCCGATAAAGGATCCACAGTAGTGATCATGGATGTTGAAGATTATCGCCGTGGAGCAGTTAAACAACTACAAAAGGATATTTTCTTTGAAACAGTAAATAGATACCCTACTTCAACCTTTTCTGCAGAAATAAAAAGATTTCTAAAAAACAACGGTAATACTGAAGGCCTAAACAAATCAAAAATCAATCTCATAGTGCCAGAAAACCCCCGACTTCCTGAATTCTATATTTTGCCAAAAATTCACAAAGAGTTTTCCATGCCCGAATCCCCCCTCCTGGACGACCGATAGTTCAAAATTTTGGTACATTACTGAAGGCATCTCAACCTCTTTGGACCACATTTTGCAACCGGTCGCACAAACCCAACCCTCATCCGTCAAGGACTCTTACGACTTTTTGAACATCCTCAACAATGTAGCGTTACCATCCAACCCTGGTAATCCCATCATATTGGCAGCCATAGATGTAAAATCCCTTTGTAGTGAGACACCTCACAATGAAGGACTCTCTGTCCTTACTCACTTTTTAGACCAACGAGCAAACCCTTCAAAGCCATCCACTGGATTTCTCATTAAGTTGGTGGAGTTCATTCTGAAGATGAATATTTTTTCGTTTGATAATCAATTATTTATTCAAACAAATGGGACTACCATGGGAACTCGAGCTGCTACATCTTATGCTAATCTTTTTATGGCTAAATTAGAACAAAGCTTCTTATCATCCAGGGCCCTAACTCCACTAATATGGAAACGATTCATTGACGATATTTTTCTAATCTCACTGCACGGTGAAGACTCACTAATAGAATTCTTTGTGTCTCTGAACTCATCATTTTCAGTTTCGTTCACGTGGGAATATTCAGGAAAGAAGTCAACCTTTCTAGACATCGATATAGCTCTACAAAATAGGTCCTTCGCAACATCGGTACACATCATGTCCATTAATAAGCAACTCTACAATCACCATAATATTTGCGACCCTCCCCTCACCAGAAGAGCCATTCCCCGATCCTTGTACATCCGAGGACATAGGATTTGCAACTCTGTTACCAAGAAGAAGGAGTACCTGAAAAATCTTATGGGCAAACTAAAGGAACGGGGTTACACCCCACAATGATTGACAAAAGGATCATTCCAGCACATGTTGAGTGGGCCCCAAACCCAAAGGTAGAGCACAACAACAGACCGTACCTGACCACCAATTTTTTCTTTGGGGCACAGATCAACAAAATGCTCCGAGAACTATATCCATTCCTGACTTCCAACACCCACATGAGGGACATCTTCCCGAAACTCCCTGTCGTCTCCTATAGGAAGAATCCTACAATGGGAAGCAGCTTACTATCCCACAAACGTTGTCCACAACCTAGTGTACAACCTCCTGGGCTTCATCCGTGTGAGAGGCCAAGATGGTGTGCCATCGTTCTGGAAGAGTCAACGTTCTCCTCGCCTAACAACCCCAACACATACAAGTGCCGGGGTTTAGCCATTTGCCAAAAGAAAAACTGTGTTTACGAAATGTTGTGCCAGAAATGCCCCGCTTTCTATGTAGGGAAAACCATAACCTCTCTCAACCAACGCATGAACCTACGCAGATCCTCAGTCACCAGAGGAGCGGACTTGCCAATTAACAATCGCGTTGCATCTCATCAAGCAACATTTGATGAGTGCTACCGTTTGAAGGTTCTACGGTCACTTTTTTATTTTTTAATATTATTTTTTACTATAAATTGTATTATTTTTTTCAAATTCATTTACTTATTTATTCTCCTCTTTCCTCAGTTTATTAACCCCCATCTTAATTTGATCATCACTCATTATCTCACAATTCTCACATCCCTCTCGCCTACCACAACATAATACTAACGCATAATACATACGTGCATAATACAACAACATACATCATTTTACCTCATCCATCACATCTCTCCACACATTTTTCCATCATCATCCAACATCACCCACACAAACCACACAACATCATCCTGTCCCGCGATCAAGAAAATGGCAACCAGCCAACATGCAGTGAACCGGGGCGGGAAACTCGTCTGTCAACTCTACTATTCTTTTGGAAAAGGCGAAATATTAAACAGTAAGTCTTCCTTGTAAAAATCTTTATATCTGCATCTATTTTTCGTTGCACATCAGTGCCAAACATATATGTAGTATTTATATCTATATATATATATATATATATATATATATATATAAGTTTTTCATGGTAAGTACCCACTGATAGCTGGTTCAAAACGCTATAGAGGGACCAGGGACCCTTTAGAACGTCTTGGCTGGTCCCACTGCCTGAGTATCCCGCGGGGTTGTGCATTACCTTATACAAAGAAAAGCTATTGTATTGGGACGTTTCAATAAAGCATTTCAATATATTTCAACGCCTGGAGGCTCGCGTTCTACTCTGGAGATCTTAGTCACCAAAGTTTTTTCACTATGCGCAACAAAAATCTGCGAGACTCAAGTGATCTTTTTAACTACTGAGATGAGAAAGTCCAGTGATCTATACACCCGCTTGGATGAGCAAGCGAAGCAAGCGGACACAGCTAGTACTGAATAAACTTCGCTTCACAATTCTGCCTTTCTGTCCCCTTGAACTCCTGGTTTCACGGCTTACACTATTAAAAAATGTAACTTCAGTAATACTACGTTTCTACCATTATTTCACACCTAAGTAAAAAGTGAGAACAGTATTAGCGAGCTAGGCACACTCGTTGTGGTTAGGAGAGAGAGAGAGAGTGGGGACCTTATGAAGAACTAAGAGCTGGGAAGCCGTTCAGGCTTCCATCTCGGCAGTTTCCCATTCTTTCGAGTATTCCCCTCTCCAGCCTTTCCGTAACAACAGGCTTCGGAAAAAAGTAAGCTGTCGTTTCACCATTAGGGCCATCAGGCAAGGAAGAAATGTCTCAGCCTTACCTTGCTACTCGAATAGACTTTCTTGAACATTCAGCTCTTTCCTATTTCTTGATCTCTTTCCTCATACAGACTCAGAGTCATTTTATTATCTTATTGAATAATACGGACAAAACCTTCCAACAAAAACTATAGTGTACCTATTGCCACAAACAAGGTGGAAATCAACTGTTTAACGTTACGTAATGGTGACAATCCTAGGTCTCCCAGACAAAAAGTCGCTTTTAGAGATCCCTGAACCCACAAAAAATATGCATAGGATAATCGAAATTGATTTTTTCGCTGTACCTATTGGCTTGCAATGGCCAATCGGGTAATAACAGAAGAGTCAAGTTTGAGGCGTTTATGCATGCTTATGAAGAATTCAATAATTAACAAGAAAACTAGACTGGAGATTTATTCAAGCGATAGATGTAGCGTGGTGTGATGTGTGTTCAAGCGATGTTTCATCTAACCCCTATGATGATCCAAACGAATTACGAGTAGTCGATCGTCTACGGATGTTGTTTGCTTCAGAACAGGCTTCCAACGACCTTAGCATGGGATCTAAACCAACATATCTTCCCCCAGGTTGGTTTTGACGAAAAACGATTGGTCAATCTGAAATCTGGAGTGAATTCTTCAGACGTTGTACGCAAGGCTCACTTCCATTCATACAAAGTGATGAAGCACGTAGTCTTCATTCTGTATCATATCCCCTAATTACAACGAGAGAGACTAGTTCCTCTCAAGATCGTATTCTCATTATTCTGATCAACGACCAAATATACATAAATTACTTATTAAATTATTAATATTGATCGAAAGAAATCGATTTGCTAATTGCATATCTGCAAAATAGAACGAGGCTTAGTGTTGATTCATGGATGCGCTTGTTATAGTAGGGATCTCTGAGTACCTTAGTTCTTACTGATGAAGACAATTCTGTTACTGTTGGTAGTGGCAAGGTTCGGACGAACCTTGCTTTGAAGCTCAGTGACTTTATCGCTGACCGTGTGGGGTAAATGACGGTAGCTTTGCGAGTCTCGCTTATCGCTCATCGGCCATAACGGGGTTGCTCGTAAACTATTTTGCCAACATACCTCCGTTAATAACCCGGCTCTGTTTTCCGCTTCGGATGTGGCTGTCCCGATCGTTGGATCGGTGATACTGAAATAGAGATTTTCGCTGGAAGGGTCTTTTTTTCTCTTCCGATTTTTTTTCCGTCCGTTTGAGCAGAGGTTACAAAAAGCGGCCGGCTCGGAGAGCCCCATCCGCTGGCGTTGACGCCGTCCATTTGTCTCATCCGATGAAAAGAACTGCAGGGAACACGGAAGCATTCAGATTGCTAATTGAATAGGGAGCGTTGACGCTGCCGCTGAAACTGTGCCTTACAAGTGAAACGATGTAAGTAAGACAGAAGGTGGCGGCGATAGCTAATATCAATGAACTAACAGTAATCATCATAATTTGTACCTATTTCCGTAAAGTCTCATAATAGTGGAGAATTCAACAGTGGATGATATAATGGCATGGTGTCAAATAGTATTATTAAAAATGCGTAACCAATAACCTTAGGTGATACGGGTGAACGACACATCATAACTTATCGCATACATCTATTTGTGGGGTGGGGGGGGGGGGGGGCAATGCTAGGTATATGGTTTAATATTGATTATAAGTTGCCTTTGGAAAAAAACGCTACAACGGTTTATTACTTACCTGTATGTATGCCCCTTCTGCGTAGATCACTGTTTTCTGTGGTCAATACTGTAGCGTGTTGAATTCCTAATTCCTAGGGATGGCAGAGTGAATAATGGTGGAATTCTCCACGTACACTATTACCTGTTTGTAGGAGGCAGTTGGCCCCGAGACAGCTTTGCACAGTACTGGCTCGAGTTCAGGAGACGTTATGCTGAAAGACTAATAAAATATTGTGCTTCCAGCTAGGCAAGCGAGTAACTGAGATTTTCGGGTAAATTGAACCAAGAATTAAGAACAAGAGAATTTATTAACGAAAGCAAAATACAACGTAGGGGTTCACGAGTTGCGGCAAAGGTTAGAACAAGATTTAGAATGATTGAAATTGACGTTCGCAGAATACGGGGCTCGAAACAATGCAAAGGGTTGAAGTTAATTATACTGGAATTTACTGCAATTAAAATGTGTTATAGAAGATGTTGTGAATGTGTGGCGTTATTACCGGAGTCGGGTACTCAGATCCAAGGGGGTACAAGTCAGGGGTTCTGCGTGTACCTGCACGTGGTAGAGGGGTGCAAGGTAAGGCCAAGGCTCGGGGTAGTGAATTCTACCTGTAGGGGTTCTGTAACAGAACGAAAGAATCCCTCTGTGACTCCTTGCAAAATAGGACGAAATATTGGACGCCTGAGGGGCACTGCTACGTGAAACTTGCAAAAATGGATAATACGGGGTAAGGGTGCAAGTCCTACCTGTCCTGGAACCTGGTAGATGTTCCTCGTCTCGGGCAACCTCCTGGCTGCGGGCTGCGGGCTCCTGCGTCCTCTGCTTCGGCGTCCACCCCAATGGCGAACAGGTATCACCTGAAACAGGAATTGGTCCGCGGCAGAACAGTGGGTTTCAACAGACGTTGAACCCCTGTGCTTCGTGGTCGCGGTATTCCTCTCCTCCCGCCTCGAATCGACTTTACGTTCAATACTCCGGTAAGTAAAACAATAAGCAAAAGTCCAGGTCATCAACGGGGGACTCTTGGAAGTCTCTGTCTCGAATGGCCAAGATGGCGGCTGCAATCGGGTATATCTCCTACCCTTCTCCTCCCAGATTCACCCCTTCGTGGCATGGGGAAGCTGCGCGGTTGACTCCTGCGCCGATGGTTTCTGCGGTCGATATCGATCGACGGGCGATCGCGGGGGACGCGAGGCTAATAAGATGGCGTCTATTCTGGCCATCTTACAATACCTACCCTCGAGCTCCCCCCCCCCCCCCCCCCCAGGAAATCCCTAAATCGAGTACAAGAGCCGGGAATTAAAGTTACATAAAAATGCGCGGAATTCTATAATTCAGTCATTAATTAATTGATGTTTTTCATGAAGCATAAGGTACTAAATAATAAATCGTTGTACAAAAATTTACCTGTAGAGATCTGCGTACAACACTGTTTACTGCGGGGTCAATTCCTACCCTCGTGCTCCCCCCAGGAAAGCCCTAAATCGAGTAATGAAGTCAGCCTGAGAATTACATTTAATAAAAATGCGCGGGATTCAATAATTCGATCATCAATTATTTGTTGAAGTTCCAGAAGTACCTAGGTACCACCAAAATCCAAAAGATCTATCATTTCTCAAATAAAATAATATCACACAACAACCAACTCGACTTCATACAGCCATCCGTGATTATAATCAGGTGATCCCTAGCAGTGATATCCGGGCCGGATTCATACCGTTTCATTCACGATCATGTTGATGAAGCTTTTCGATGCAAACGAACGGCTGGTCGTACAATGCTGCGGGTGGTCCCAAAAAATTCTTAAGCTCAAGATCTACTTAAAAACGTTTAAAAAAAACCCATACCCTTCTATTGAAAGTTTTCGAGCTACGGCGTTCTGAAAATTTAAACCCCTATTTTTCACCCCTTAGAGAGGACTGACAGTAATGCCGAGCTTTGCGGACCAACTATACCCCCAAATGGGGCCTACAAACCAACGGTGGACGGACGTAAATTTGTATTCCATTTTCCGGTTCTACATACCTTGAAACGGAAACCATCAAATTTTTTTTGGAAGGGGGGGGGGGGGGGGTTAACATTCTTTTTTCACACTCGATTATTGAAAACAATAAACCAAAAGCTTCAGTTATCTATCCTCGAAGTGAGCAAAAAATTTCACAGAGAATCACCCAACTCTTAATGAAGGAAATGATACGAGTATAATTGGTGTGAGGTGTAGTGATAGGGTGTAAACAACAACAATAAATTGGGCAACTGTTAGTTCGACCGTCAAACCGGAACTCAACTTATATTTTTACTGTAACTGGATAAAAAATTCCACGTGTGTGATTTGTCAATAACCGAATGGAGGCCTCACTGCATAACGTCATCCCCCCTCTCCCCTTCTCAAGAGTGGCAGTAAGGCCTAAGACGATCAGCATGCACGACCATTATTTTTCGTGCCGGCGCCGCAATCCGGTATATCAAGTCGGAAATCACTCCAACAATTTTACAGGGACCGACCCATGGCAGCTGTAACTTTGGACACCAGCCGACCTTCCTCTGCGGGTTGAAAAACCACACTTGATCATTCTTCTTGAATCTGGGGGCTTTAGTTTTTACATCGTACCGACGCTTTGCTGTTTCCGCTGCTTGAAGAAGCTTATTCCTAGCTAAGTCATGGGTTCCCTCCAGTTTTTTTCGTAGGATGTCAGTATAAGTTGTTCGCGGCTGTATTACAGGGACAGGTCCACATAAGAGATGCACCGGGAGAGTTAGTTGCCTGCCCATTAGGAGTCTGGCAGGGGAAAACCCAGTGGCGACTTGTTCCGTGGCGCGGTAGGCAAGCAGCAAGCAGGGTAGTTTAATGTCCCCAATCCTTTTGATCATTTCCTACAGTGGCTAGGAGGTTCCACAGTGTTCTATTGAAACGCTCGACATGTCCATCACTTTGGGATCGCAGGGGTGTCGTCCTTGCCTTGTGTGTTCCGAGCAAAGTGGTCACTTCTTTGAAAACATCCGACTCGAAGGTTCTTCCGTGGTAGGAGTGCAACTTCTCGGGACTCCAAAGCGTGATGTCACATGGTCCACCAACCCCTTAGCTACTGTTGGGGCCGTTGCGTCAGGGACGGGGAACGCCTCTGGCCACTTTGTAAAATAGTCCATGCCTACAACAATATACCGATTGCCTCGAACTGTCCGAGGTAGAGGTCCAATCAAATCAACTCCAACTCTTTCAAACGGAACGCCCACTGTATACGTTTTCATTGGTGACATTCCGGTTCCCTTCTTTGTGCATTTCCCTCGCTGCCCACATAAGATGCAGCTGGCACAGTATTGGCGAACATCTAAATGCATCCCCACCCAATAGTAGGACTGGCGAAGGGCTCCCATAGTTCTCCTACAATCAAAAAGTCAAACTTCATGGGCATGAGCCACCACTGTTCGCTTGAGTGAGTCCGGGACAAGGATTTTCAAGACTTGCTTGTATTCATCAGCCGATTCCCATATCCTTTTAATGATGTTGGTGTCCAATAGTAATTGAGCCAACATGGCCCACAAGGCCTTCGTGCCTGCTCCCAGGTGCGCAACACTATTCCAGTCTGGGCGTTTTCCATATTTTAGCCATTGTTGAACTCGACTCAAAGAACTGTCATGCAACCGCTCGCGACCCCAGTTGATGTTTCCAACATCGAACCTTACCAGTCTGGCATCGGTAGCTTATCTTAGTATATTTTCCAACCGGTCACAATAACGACAGTTTGTGTTGGCACATCGCCTTGATAAACCATATGCACTCTTGTTCACCCCGTCCCTTTTGTCCATCCTTCTTGGGCTCTTGGTGGTGAAACGGTGCAAATGGTGCGATGTATGTCAACAGGCCCTAAGGCCTCTACTGTAGTGACAGTACGTACAATGCTAGATGCCCCTGTCAATTTCAATGCAGGTTCCGTTCTAAGCGCCACTGACAAAGCGTCCGGCATGGTCGCTGGCCAGTTGCTAATCACTAATCGGCGCACCTCGTCGTCTCTCAGGCCTTTCATGAATTGAAAGACCAATTGCCCTTAGGCCCCAGGCCAAACTTTGTGAGCCAAGTCTCGTAAGGCTTGATAATAGTGTCTTAGTGTCTCTTTTGATTGTTGGGTACAGCTGTTAAGCAAGGTTACGTACAAATGAGTATGATTGACCTCCCCAAACTGATCCTGAAGTGCTCCTACTAGGACATCATACGAGCATGGGCACTCCACTTTTGTCAAAACCATGAGTGCTGACCTCACCAATGATGCTGACAAGGTTGAACCCATCGTCTGGTTACTCCACTGGTTCTCCCGACAATTCCTTCAAACTCTCGGAAGTAAGCACTCCATTCAACAGAACCATCGAAGGGTTTTGGCTTCAAGAACGCTGTGGCGCTCTTTGTGGTAGAGGGAGACACCGCACTTAGCTACCGAGGAGCCTGAGGCACAGCACCTACACTAGTGATAGTGGCCAAGACTCCTGAAGAAGTTGTAGCTGCGTGTAAGGAGCGATTTTTGCGGTCAAACTAATTGGCGACCAACTCTTTCACACTGGCCACACATTCAATCATCATGTGCTTGTATGGCTCAATCGCTGCACCCACTACCGCCGCTAGAGTAGGAGCAGGAAGCTGGTCACACTTAGTTGATCTGACCGCCCTGGAGGGTCAGTCACAGCCTCCTGTCGTTGGACGATGGGTTTCGAATAGTGATCCTCTTGTTCATCCCACTTTTGACACTACAATTTTGCGAAATAGGTGTAGCGATAAAGCGTAAGCAATAACAATAAATTGGATAACTTGTTAGTTCGCCGTCAAACAAGAACTCAACTTATATTTTTACTGTATAACAACTTGATAACAGATTCCACATGTGTGATTTGTCAGTAACCGAGTGGAGGCATCACTGCATAACAATATTGTTGGGATCATCAACAGGTGATTTAGTTTTGCAACGCTTTTGTTGTCCTGAAATTCTGGTAACCAATAAAGTTTGCAGTCTAATTTTGGTACTTGAACATTGTGCATCATTTCTCCTACTCACTACTGTCGCATACGTTCTGTGGTTTGTGTGCTGTGTGCATAACATTGGTGGCAGTGGTGGGATAGCGATGACTACGCGATCTGGGTTGCCGTTTCATGCAGAAGGAGCGGATGAGGGTGGTGATGACACCCCGCTACCGCATCGCGACTCAAGTACTCTGCCGGCTGGGGTGGTGGGTGCGGGCGCACTGGAAGGGGGCGAGGGAGGAGCTGGATCTCCAGCTGGTAGTGATTTTTCACATATGGCCGAGCTCAGGGCCTTAATTGGTAATGAAATTGGGGAACAGGTGAATGAACTCATGCGCAAACTCCGTGAGGATTTGAAACGCGAACTACTATCCACCTTGGAACAGATTCTGCCACATCACCGGGACCACACAAGTGCCCATAGTCACGGTATGACGCCTGTCATCCAATGACCGAAAAAGTACCAACGTCAACCGGGTCATGAGTGGAAACCGCGGCCTTTTGATGGAAGTGTGGACTGGCGGGCATACATCAGCCAATTTGATGCGATCTCCCAAACGAATGGCTGGTCCAGTCACCAGAAGGCTTTAGGCTTACCTGCGGTTCTCTCTGGCCCAGCCCTGACGACGCTGATTGAGATGCCTCCAGCGTATGCTTATGCAGACCTCGTTGCGGCCTTGGAAGCCCGGTATGGCATACATAACCAAGCCGAACTCTGCCTTGCCTTGCTTCAGACCCGAGCCCAGCTACCATCAGAAGATGTTACGACGTATCATCAGGCAGTTAAAGAACTAGCCCGCAAGGCTGGGCTGGATGCTACAAGAGACTGGGAGGTTGCCAGCTACTTCTTCAAGGGCTTGCGGGACCGTGACCTTCGGGAAAAGGTTACCAGTGTATTATGGCCTGTCAGCCCCAAGACAAGCCTCACCGATGCGTTGATACTGACACTGCGTATGGAAGTGGCCAGGAAAGCAACTGCAATTAGGTGTGCTCCGGTGGATCCCACCCTGGAGGCCCCACGTGAGCAGGAAGGTCAGCTTTACCAAGCCTTCCAACCACCACTGGGATGGAGATTGTGCTACCGCTGTGATTCCCCAGACCATATTTTCCGTAATTGCCCAAAACGTCGAAAGGGCAACCAGGGTCAGCAGACAGCGGGAAATGATAACCGGTTGGCCTGAAGGGTGCCCACCCTACCGGTACTGCAGGTGCATCCACACGCTATCTGACAAAAAACAAACATCAGAAAACATCACTCCAAAACCAAAACACAAACACCACATCACCAAAACATCCTCTAGACTCCTTGTCTTCTGTTATTGACGAAACTAGCACATATAATGATGTTGTTTACCGCGTGTCATCCTTCATGTCCCTTGCCTTATTGGGAAGGGTTAATGGAGAACCTTGTAAACTAGTGGTGGATACAGGGGCTTCACGAACCATTGTGAACAGTGACATTATGCGACGTCTTGGTGCTCAGGTGGGCTCGGCTGGTTCCATATGTCTGCGTGCAGTTTCTGGAGAGAGAGTTCCTGTATTGGGGGAGGCGGACCTACAGTTTGACATAGGGGATGGGCGCTTAAGGAGTCATACATGCCTTGTGGCCAATATCCAGGACCAATGCATACTGGGATTAGACTTCTTGGCGGCCCATAACTGCATTATTGATCCAGCAAACTCAGTCATCCAAGCCGGTGGGAAACGTTTGTCTGTGTTAGGGGCAGAAGAAGAAGGACGCTGTTTGGTACAGCGACAAGAAGCATGCGGCGGATTCCAAACGTTGGGGGATGAGGGGGAGGCTGCTCTATGCTGCATGCTAGCGTCAAAATGCGCTGAAGGATTGCCAGACCACGTGAAGACGTTGGGGTTGGGAGAGGCATTGGCATCAGAACAGCTAGATGAAATAAGACAACTCATCATCGAGTTTGCCGATATTTTTGCCAAGGACGCTTCGGACATGGGACGGATTGAAGGCTGTTCGCATACCATAGACGTTGGTACCAAACATCCAATTCGACAAGCTCCATGACGAATCCCTCCTATACGTCTTGGTGAAGTTGACAGGTAGCAGGGTGTGGGGAGGAAACGAAAGCCCTCTGGGCCACTCCACCATGACTCATCCTCTGGGCCATGACTCCATACGCCAAGGAAGAGTGAAACTGTATCTGGACGATGTTCTGGTGGACACAGCTACCTTCTCTGAGCATATGGCGTGGCTGAGGCGAGTATTTGAGACGTTCCGAGTCGCAGGAATTAAGTTGAATGCCAAAGAGTGCCGCCTTTTTGGGCAAAAAGCATTGTACCTGGGGTATGTCATCTCTGAGGACAGGATTGCTACAGACCCTGCTAAGGTGGAAAAAGTGGTAACATGGCCAGTTCCTGAAACACAAAAGCAGCTGAGGTCCTTTCTGGGGTTCTGTTCCTATTACCGAACCTTTGTGCCTGACTTTTCCAAACGTGCTAAGGTACTGTACGCCCTTCAGGATCAACCAAAATTTGTCTGGGATGAGGAGGCTCAAGCAGCATTTGAAGACGTCAAGTTGGCGCTTGCTCAGCCCCCAGTCCTGGGACATCTCCAGCCTGAAGCCCCTTTCATCCTGGACACTGATGCCAGTGACCAAGCAATTGGTAGCGTCCTGGCCCAGTTACAGGATGGGCGTGAGATAGTCCTGGGGTACTATAGCCGCTGCCTCAAGAAGGAAGAGCGGAGGTATTGTGCAACGCGCAAGGAGCTCTTGAGCCTCATTGAAGGCCTAAAGCATTTCAAGTCCTTTGGCCTTGGGTGTGGTGCGCAATTCGTGGTACGGACAGACCATGCATCTCTCCGATGGCTCCAGAATTTCAAGGAATTGGATGACCAATTAGCTCGATGGTTGGAAGGTATTGCAGGTTTCAATTTCCAGGTAGAACATCGAGCCGGGAAGAAGCATCTCAATGCTGATGGTCTGTCGCGCCGACCCTGTGCGGCGGACGACTGTAAATACTGCAAGAGACAGGAGGAGAAGTTTCCTGGGAGTGAAGCAATCACCAATATCACAAGAGTGGATCCTCCACATACCGAGTGGGTTGGAAAGCAGAAGGAGGATGCCATGCTTGGGGAAGTGTACCGCTGGGTTTGTGCTAACAAACGACCCGAATGGCAGCAGGTAGCAGGGTGTGGGGAGGAAACGAAAGCCCTCTGGGCCATGTTTGATGCCCTGAGGATGAAGGATGACCTGTTGGTTCGCCACTGGGAGGACGATGGGGGCCGTCACTATGCTGATCAAGTTCTGGTACCCAAGTGTTTGCAGGCTGACGTTGTTGGGCAAGCTCATAAGCTGGGGCATTTTGGGAGGAGGCGAACTCTGAAGCTCGTACGCCAAGGTTTCTATTGGCCAGGCATGTCGCAGGATGTCAAACTTTTCTGTGCATCCTGTGACACTTGTGCAAGGCGAGGAAAGGGTACAGCCGTGAAGAAAGCCCCACTGCAGCTCTATCAGACTGGTGTCCCCTTTGAGAGGCTATTTATTGATGCCCTAGGACCATTACACAGAACAAGACGGGGAAATCAATACATCATAGTTGTAGTGGATGCATTCACCAAGTGGCCAGAGGCCTTTGCTGTTGAGGACCTGCGAGCTGAGACGGTAGCAAGGGGTCTTGTGGCAAACGTGATTTCCCGTTTTGGGGTACCGAGGGAGCTGCACTCAGATCAAGGGAGAACCTTTGAATCAGAGGTTTTCCAGGAAATGTGCAAGCTGCTCAATATCCACAAGACTCAGACCACCCCAATGCACCCACAGAGTAACGGGCAAGTAGAAAGGCTCAACCGCACAATCATCGACATGATTGCCAAGGTGATCGATACACAGCAGGATGATTGGGACGATTGGTTGCCCTGGGTCTTGCTAGCTTACCGGGCCTCAGAGCATGCTGCTACTGGGTTCTCTCCTGCCAGTCTGGTTTTTGGTCGTGAGATCACTCTGCCCCTACAACTTCAAACAGGACTAACGCCAGACTCTCTCAGTACAACTGAATATGCACACAGCCTTCGTCAACAGTTGGGTAAAGTACACGAGGCAGCGCGTGAGCACCTGAAGGGCGTGATCCAGGGTACCAAAAGACGGTATGATGTGCAGGCAAAGCTACCTAGGTACCAAGCAGGTGACAAGGTCTGGTATCACTGGCCTCGCCGGAAGGTTGGAGTTTCGACCGAATTGCAGTCGCCGTGGGTAGGACCGCGCACAGTCATCAAGAGGTTGTCCGACGTCATATTTCGAATAGATACGCCAAATCACCGGAGGAAGGTTGTGCATGCCGATAAACTGGCACCCTATCGGACCCCGATACAGCCGTCTTCGCTGATGGAAGGGGAGTGATGTTGGGATCATCAACAGGTGATTTAGTTTGGCAACGCTTTTGTTGTCCTGAAATTCTGGTAACCAATAAAGTTTGCAGTCTAATTTTGGTACTTGAACATTGTGCATTGTGATGAATTTAAAATTGGCGTATTTCATCACGGTGGTGTGAGGAAATGCCCAGGCGGGTTATGAGCGAAGGACCACCCTTTCCTGGGATCTTTTTTGGAAGTGTGTGCCTAGGCGGTTATGAGCGAATCACCACCGACATCTAGGTTCTTTTGAGGAATTTGCTCAGGCGGGTTATGAGCGAATCACCACCCTTTCCTGAGATCTTTTTTGGATGTTGTGTCCAGGCGGTTATGAGCGAATCACCACCGTCATCTGGAATCTTTTGGGAGATTTTGCCTAGGCGGTTATGGGCTGAACACCACCGTCATCTAGGATCTTTTAGGTTTGGATAGAGAGAATGGGGTAGGAAGAGAGAGAGTAGCCAGCGGCTAGAGGAAGCGTCGAATGAAGAAAAAGGCGCAGGATCCGAGTTTTTATAGCCAGGGGAGCCTTCTCCTTCCAACCCCCTGTTAGGGGTTGATGGAGGGGCTCCAGGTTGTGCACTGGATCCTGCGGCTTGTCTCCCCACTCGTACCGTTTATTGGTAGCAACTAAAGTTTGTGGTCAAATATTTGGCGAGAACTTAATGCTAGATGGAGTGGTTCCTGGAGGGACTCACGACATGCATCATTTCTCCTACTCACTACTGTCGCATACGTTCTGTGGTTTGTGTGCTGTGTGCATAACAATATGTTTATTGTAGATTTTTGGGTAGAGACATGGTTCATACCCAGCGAAAAATAGAAGTAAAAAACGCTGCAAAGTCCTTGTCACATGGGTCTACTGGACATTCTACTGGACATTCTACAGAAACGTTGGCTGTTCATTTATTGTTACTTTCATGTAAAATAATTGAAATAGCTATTTCTGGTGGTTTCCACCAATTTTGGCCCCCAAAACTTGAATTAGGTAAGCTCCCTTTTTTTTCTTCAAATTATCATTGATCATTGGTAGTGCCATTTAATCGTCTTGATCCACGTGTTGACACTTTTCCTAGTGTTATTCTACAAATTGATGGAGATTTCAGACGATTTCGCAGGTTTTTGACTGATAAAAAAACAATTTTGGGAGCTGAACATCCGGTACAACCTCAATTTTCCACTCTGTGGTCAAAATTGACTTCATATTCGGTCTTCTCGTCCCTAAAAACATGGAAAACGATACCTCAAAAGCTCATTTTACTAACACGTTACTAAAACACAAAAAGTACCTGTTTTTATACACATTTTCACTCATAACACCCCTGGATATATTCCGATCGGGCTGAAAAGTTTCGGGACACAACTAGGGCCCAAATGGAGCATGTGTGCGAAAGAACGAATTTTTTAGACCGAAAATGAGGCCAGAACACGTGATACGGCGGACGGCGGACGGACATTGCATTTTGGTTTACTATTCTGTGAATAATACAGATGATAATGAATCATACACCATCATCATAATGTTCATCATAATGTATATAATGAATCATACACCAATAATGAATGATACACCTATGTATTCGCTCAGCAAAAAAATTGTATAACACCCCCTCAAAATTTTTTCTTTTCCGTTTCAAGGTGCGTAGATTCCAAAAATGCAATGTCCGTCCGCCGTACGCCGTCCGCCGTCCGCCGCATCACGTGTACAGGCTTCATTTTCGGTCTAAAAAATTCGTTCTTTCGCACACATGCTCCATTTGGGCCCTAGTTGTGTCCCGAAACTTTTCAGCCCGATCGGAATATACCCAGGGGAGTTATGAGTGGAAATGTGTATAAAAATAGGTACTTTTTGTGTTTTAGTAACATGTTAGTAAAATGAGCTTTTGAGGTATCTTTTTCATGTTTTTGGGGACGAGAAGACCGAATATGAAGTTGATTTTGACCGAAGAGTGGAAAATTGAGGTTGTATCAGATTTTCAGCTCCCAAAATTGATTTTTTATGAGTCAAAAACCTGGGAAACCGTCTGAAATCACCATCAATTTGTAGAATAACACTAGAAAAAGTATCAACAGGTGGATCGAGACGATTAAATGGTACTATCAATGATCAAAGATAATTTGAAAAAAAAAGAAAAAAAAAGGAGCGTATCTACCTAATTCGTGTTTTCGGGGCTAAAATTGGTGGAAACCACCAGAAATAGCTATTTCAATTATTTTATATGAAAGAAACAATAAATAAACAGCCAACGTTTCTGTAGAATCCAATAGAATAATAAACCCATGTGACATGGACTTTACAGCGTTTTGGAATCTACACCTTGGAACGGAACAGAAAAAATGTTGAGGGGTGTTATAAAAAATGTTTGCTGAGCGAATGCATAGGTGTATTATCCACAGAATAATAAACCAAAACCTATAGGTCTTTCATAATGCGGAGCATCTGACATTTGATCGATTACATTTTGGAGATATTTTTTCTTTGCAATATTGGTCATTAATGTGGTCTTGAGTTTCCAGAAACCACCAATAGCTGACCTGGTTGATGTTTTTATCATTCAAAGTACCCACCTTATCAGGAGAATCAAGGCTGTGGCGACATACCCGATTCCACATAGATTGGTAACTTGTATAGTTCGTGGATGGTTCCTGGAGATAACAACTGGATAAGACAATGCGTAGATAAGTCACACATTAGAGGCGGGTTGTTCCTGACTGAACTTGGTACGTTTGAAGAACTAACTCCGTCGAATGAACTACTTGACATAGTTCACGTCACTGAACGGTGGTTCATTAGTTGAGTATATCAGTATGCAGCAATGCAATTGCCTTATGTGTAGTTTGCTCCGTAAACCTTTCGAAGAGCGTAATTTCAGTGAAAATTGCGCTGTTATTGAACAAGGACGATCCACATCGCTTCTGCCGGGTCTTAGATAGCTACCAATAGCTACCAAAGAGAGAGGTCTTGAGTATAGGTGGAGCCGGCGTGACGTCATGATCGTAGTGGCAAGGCCAGCAAGAGGCAGGTACCAAACAGCTGATACTGCGACATCCGCCATCTTGGTTTTTCTTTTTTTCTACTATAAAACTGATGAAAGTTTGTAGTTATTGACCTACCTACCTAATAAATTTGAGAAGCATAAATTTGAATGTGGAAATAAAAATTGGGTACACCCTATGATAAATTACAGTTGGTTAGAATGAGAAGTGAGATTCAAGATGAGGGCCAGCAGCCGCGAGAGGTGGATTTCCAAACAACAGACGACGGTCCCTCGCCATATCCCTCTATAGCGGGCTCTCACTCTTCCTGCCCAACTCCCAAGTATTGCCAGCAGATCTCAATGTCATGGCTTGGATCCGAAAGACCTCATCGTAATATTATATGCGATTCCATTCAGTTTGGGAATTTACGTAGACGCCTGATGGAAGAGTGCTGGGTATGCAAAACACCGCAACACCTCTTCGTCTTGAAGGTGGGGTATACCTTCAGCGCCGTCTTTGGCCTGAGTTTCCAAGTGCACGCTTGGACATAACGCACTGGTCAAGTGCAATAATATTATGAGATGAGTGTGGGCTGATTATGTATTTCAGTACTTCCCTGTGAATAGAATTGCAGCAATAGATCCAATACGATAGTAAATCCAATTCACCTAGATATGTTCCGACCGGGGGCACCACTGAACCCTACCGGGCATCCCCTTTTGGTGAATTTCGAAGAAAAAGGTTTAGATAATCGGGAGAGTGGAGAAGAAAAATCATGGGGTTCTTTAGGATTGCAAGTGACAAGACAAGATGAAATTAGTTCCATGGTCTGGAATTTTTGATTCTGTCCTATTCGCTTATCCAGATCACCAGGAGAGTGAATGAAAAATTAAAGATTTGGTTAAAACCTGCTGGAATAGTAAACATTATATCTATTTTGTATTTGTTTGTTTCAAGGAGAAGTTGCAGTACATTTATGCGTCTTTTCCCTCCTTCTTCGTAATCCCGTATCTGTGCGTTATTATAATGCACAATGCACATTTTAATTACGGTCCGTCATTAACATGATTATGCATGCATAAGAATGATAAATTTAGTTGCAGGGACCTAATCATGGAAAGGCCGAGAGGCCCTACGCATACTGACTTGACCTGCAATTAGCAAGGGACTAGCAGGTGGGGAGATGGAGTAGGTCCTTGGTCCTAGAGTGGGTTATCATGGAAGCCCGTTATGGGATTCAGTCCGTTTCCAAAGAATAATGATATCGTCTACGTATCTGTACAAATAAAGGAGGGTGTCTGATTTAAATTTTAGGAAATTTTGTTTTTCAAGACTTTTTTTTCAGTCATAGCTTCAAATCTGATCTTACAGGTAGACAGTTTGTTGAGTTTGTTCATTTCTGTCCGAAAGGGAGCAAATTGGTGTACTTGAAAAATTCGAAATTATCTCAATCTTTAAATGATGTAATTCCTTCAAGTTTTTGTCCATTATTGCGTTCATTTCTGTAACAGCTCCCCCCCCCCCTTCCGTCATACCTTCCTTTCACTTTTGTCATTCACTTCCATGGCCAATCAGAAATGAACCCCTTCACTTTGCTCCCTTCTCGTATGTTGTACGTTTCGTCCCCGCCTTGAGGAAATAAAGTGAAAGTCCATTTCGCTGTCCTACGTTTCAGCCCCGTCGTAGATATTGACGATAACGGCTGATAATTGCCGTCTTCTGTTGGTTTGGGCAGTTGTGATAATGTATTCGTCTGAGCCGGTAACGAGCGGGTTGAAGGAGGTTGCAAGAGAGGCGCCGACGAAATTTTCCGAGATAAAATAAATTAAATTCATTTTTATAAAGAAACTGGCCATTGGTGAACTGAGGT
>OX940974.1:39434949-39533636 GCA_954871275.1 Leptopterna dolabrata | reverse complement strand
GGTATGGGTATAAGCTTAATTTCTAATAATAAGTCCTTCGTATCTAGTTTGTATATTTGTGGTGAATAGTAGTGTTACAGATCATAAGGAAAGGCTTGATGCAGTGCCCCAATGCTGAAGTTGATATTCGCGAAGTGAAAATGTTGCGTCACATAGCTTATGTGTACTCAGTCCTATAAGTCTGTAAGTGGGAAGGAAAGTTTTTATCCCCCTTTTTTTAAGCGTTTATTTTAATATAACAACTATTTACACAAATCTAATTTTACATGTAACTATCTAGTTATTTACTTCAAACACCTTTAAGCACTATTTTTATGGTGAATACTTACAAGCAGGCACCACACTAGTTTTTTTTCGCTACAACGTCATCATCCAAGACCCAGGGGTTTGGTTCTTTTCAGACACCGAACTTGTTGCGAATTGTTGTTGTTATTTGAGTGCACTTGAAGTCGGTTCTCGAAACGTCGTGTTTTTTTTTTTATGACGTATGTGACGCTCTCCACACGTAAGTCTCTGTGGAGGTCGTCGTTTCTAATGTACCAAGGAGCATTTACAATACTTCTGAGCACCTTATTTTCAAATTTTTGAATTATTTTCAAATTTGTTTTGGCTGTACAGCCAAAACAAATTAAATACCATAGGACCAAATAGGCATGAATACTGTATCATATAACAGTAATTTACTGTGGATGTTGAGTTGAGAGTACCGGCCCATCAGCCAATATAACTTTCTGTTCTTAATTGCGAGCTCATTCTGTTCCTTCTTGACATGCTCTTTCCACTTCAAATGTTCATTTAGAGTCATCCCTAGATATTTCGCTCAGATGGCATACGGAATGATGTTTTGATTGAGGGGAAGGAACGTTTTTTTTATTTTGTGTTTAGTACTATGGGAGTGAATCTTAATACCGAGGGCGAAAGGTAACAAGTCCTACGGGGGCGAATCGTAATGATTTTTCCGGCCGAGGGGCGAAACGTAAAACTCCCTGCTTCTCCACAACCACGGATCTTCACAACCAATCCCAATCGACCACCTTTCATTTTTTGGGGACTATGTATCATAAGTTCACCTCTCTCCAATGGACCTCCAGTTATTTTGCTTCCGAGTCTGCGAAGCAGCGGAAGCCTTGTGTTCACTTTCGTGAGCCAAAAAATTTTTGTCTTCAGAAATCAAAATTTCCACTTGCATTTTGCGTTTCAAAGCCTACTGAACAAATTTGGTTCCGTGTCTGTCGGTCTGTGGGTCTGTGAGTCTGTCTGTCCGCATTTCCTTGTTACAGCCATAACTTCCACGATTTTGAATTGATTCAGCTCAAATTTTGAGGGATGGTGCGGATAAGGCCCCTTGAGATCCCATACAAATTTCAACATGATTGATCCAGCGTTACGCCCTGCGCATGCGCTAACGTTAAATTCAACAAACACGCATAACTTTCACAATTTTGATTCAATGTCGCTCAAATTTTCAAGGGTTGTTTGGACAAGGCCTAGTGAATTCCAGTATGAATTTCAGCATGATCGGACCCTCGGTGCGCTCTGCGCATGCGCTGGCGTGAAATAGATTCAATTTCCTTGTTACAGCCGTAGTAACCAAAGATTTCACCCGATTTCAATGTAATTCTCAGGGATTAAGCGGGTAGGGCCCATTGAGGTCCATATAAATTTCAACATGATAGAGCCAGCGGTTCGCCCTGCGCATGCGCTAACGTGAAATTCTTCAAACACGCATACTTTCGCAATTATGTATAACTAGCTGTGTACCCGCGCTTCGCAACGGTAGAACAGACACCCCCTTTAGGACAGGCCCCACTCATAACAGATACCACCTCAGGATTGACAAAGAGTGGTTGTTTGCTACCGTAAGCCACGGTTCAAGGGTGCGTCCCAAGTGAAAATTTTGGTTTGAGTAATTGGTTATTGTTTGATTAGTGGCCGTTCTCATTTATCGATGCCGAGACAAACAAACAGACTGACACTGTTTTATGATATATTATACTATTTGAACCGACGCGTGTTGCTGCGATTTAAATAAATGGAGCCAACGGTCATGTATTTTAATATGCCTGTATCCCCCCCTCCTCAACTGATCAGAAACCTTCCCCAATGCCAACCCTAACTGCCTTTAACCCCCCCCCCCCGTATCCTATGAACCCTCCCTACCTGGTTAGAAACATTCCTCAATGTTCACACAACAAATTCCCAAAGTTGCACTCCAATTGGTCAAGTAGTTTTGAAATTTCTGTAGACCCTCCCCCCCCCCCTCTCATAACCTGTACCCCCCTTCCACTAACATCCTGATTGAAGTACCACTTGAATGTACTCGTCGAGCTGAATCCAGAATCTAATTACAATCGGATTTACGTCCAACCGTTCAAAGTTATTATAAGCATAAACGTCCTCATAGAAGTGATTATAACACGTTTTTTAGTAGTATTTCATTCATAGCGTTTCAACGGATGGACAGATTCAAATGCGGATTTTTCATAAACCTTCCCAGATAAATTCTGCGTCAAATGGTACCAGCCGCAACTTTCTACGTTCAGCCGTTCTCAATTGATGCCGAGACAAACAAACAAACAGACAAACAAACAAACAGGCACTGTTTTATTATATGTATAGATGGACGTAATGTATTATGGACGTAATGTTATGTAATATGTATATTTCATGTAATGTTATGTAATGTAATGTATTGTTATGTAATATGTATGTTTCACGTTATGTAATGTTATGTAATGTTATGTAATGTAATGTAATGTTATGTAATGTTATGTAATGTTATGTTATTTTGCTTCCGAGTCTGTTCTATTTTATAATGGGTCACTCTGATTGTGACGAGGAAGCTCCTGTACCTTGGCAGTGTATTTCGTTACTGACGATGGTTTTATCACTGAAACCGTGTAACGGTGTATTTTTTGTTTATTAATGGAAATAGAGAACCTTCAAATAACTACGTTTTTATTCTTTGAAGTTAAGGATGGTAGGAAAATATAAATTTTAATAAAAGTAAAACATTAAATTAATTGCGGACATTAGCCAATTTGAAAGTGAGAAACAGAATAAAGAATATGGTATTGATCGCCAGGTATTGAGCGCCTTAAAGAGAGAAGAAATAAAATTGGGTGCCATTGAACCCCAAGCATTGAGCGCCTTAAAAATAATAACAGCACAATGACTGGAGAAAAATTAAATATTATTATGTAAATGATAATTGGCCGATACTATGTTTATACACAAAGAGGTTTATGTGATTTTCCATCTGGAAAATCTCTGCGTAGAAATTCCTTCTGGAAATACCTACCCATACATATACCCATGGATATTTCTCCTTCCCCCAGAGCTCAATAAAACGTGGGATGAGGAGTGTGACATCCGCATGTTAGACACTGATTACATTATAACGCTTACAATATCCTGTCTGCTGCGTGCACGAAAACCCGAGAAGAGGCCTCTTCCAATATGAACGGGATTCTCAACTACCGTAAATAATATACATATGTGTAATAATTTGCAACGTTTTACATTTCATATCACTCTATTTTGAGTCACCAACCTCCCTGTTCTGCCGTTCATGGGATATGGCTACAGGTATTTCTAACTCTTTGTTGAATCATTGTTTCTTTCATACATGTATAGGTATAAATTAATATATCCCATATAGGTAGATATTAATATATCGCATAATAACGTTCCTGGATATAAACAAGTGTAACTCTCATTAGATGGGTAAAATAAATATGAATATTATATGATAATATGTTGTATACAACATGTGTACATAAATTACTTATGTATTATATTAAGTATAATATATAAATTACATATACATATAACATATATCATACTGCAACTCAGCCAACATACTTTCCTTATTATTGAAAACAATACTTTCGTGGTTAGTTGACTGAAATGGTCCATCTTTGAAACCTCTACTTTGGCAACGGGTGGTCCAAAAAATGTCTCGCTCGACGCAGAATTTCATGCTCCCCCCCCCCCCCCCCCTCAGCAGAGGAGGGAAACTCAAGGGGTTCATATTGGACCCAAACTGAGCTATTCCAATCATAAAATCTTTGCCTGGGGTTCTTTTCCCCTGTTTCGCCGATTTTTGTGTTTAATCTCCCTGGCCTGTACAGCCACTGCACATGCGCGAACCAAATTCGAGAGAGGTACCAATTCGCCCCATAGGAACCAAAGGCGCTAGCTGACTCAGATGAGTAGTTAGGGTCTTTCCGTCAGGAAGAATGTATGAATTCCATAAAAATCGTATGAATCAGCCCCTGCGCATGCGCAAACCCAATTTCGAAACCCATTTATCTATACAATTTCTTCTTTTTTTCGCCATTACCTTATCGTGGTAGGAGGGCTTGAGTGTGTTAGTGATCTATACGATCATGATGTTGCTAATCGCTGGTCGTGTAAGCCCATGCAAGATTATGCAAGCTTGTATTGATGCCCGCCTGAGACGAGAACCAAAGACGTCGCGAATTGTTATCCCAAACGGGGTTATAATGACGCGAATTAAGGAAATTATACTTTGTGATGCGCAGGCCGCAAAATTCATCGGATTATAATGGGTCCGTTTGTGATTTACTCCAGTGGGTACTTGTATAAGTATTTATACTCACAGATTATGGTTTTTAGGAGGAATAGAGTGGCTTTCAATTTCCTTTAATGGTATAAGTACTGTGGTACATTTAAATTCAGAGTTATCGAAACTTACACGTATCCACGTTCCAAAAACAAAATAAGATGAATCACACCACCTATTTATCACGAAAACTCTTGGTTGTTATTATTAAATGTGTTAAAATAATTTTGAGTTCATGGTAACGCTATTCAAAAACCCTATATTATCAAGAGTAGGAAGCTGCCTAATGACAGAAGGTATTTTTTACTTGCTAATACTAAGTAGTTTTTCTAGTTTTATACTAGAAGCTCCATTCAAATTACTTTATTGTAAGGGAATTATTTAAGCGAGTGGGGTGAGCTCAAGGAGTTTTGGATAAATATTCTCTTAATTTTAACAACCGTTGTTTGGTAGCGATAACCATTTGCAAGCAACGGAAAACGGAAAGTGTTGATGTAAGTAATCAAAAAAGGAGGTGTGAATATTAAACAAGTTGATATCGGGTTATTTGCGCTTATTCCAACCAAGGGAAAGCCTTTCGCGATTTTTTCATTTTGTTGGACTCGTTGGCTTCAGACTTGCTGTAGCAAATGCGGTTGTTCCCCTTCCACCTTTTTTTCTCCTCGTTCCCAATAATTTGGTTTACAAATGAGTGCCCCCTTTCTACAGTTTCTGTGAATAGCTCACCTGTTATTCAAGATTATAATGGTTACCTCCCTTCATTGGTGGGTATACCTACTACCAACATATTTCCTAACTTATATATTATGATAGTTGAGGTTTGCATTAGCAAGAATTTTTCAATCTATGCGGTTTGTGAGTCGTAACTTGAATCTAGTATTTGACTCATACGAGTAGGTACGTAAAATTAAGGGTATGAGGAGTCAAACAAACCGATGGAACCAGCCGAACCAAAGGGTCATTAGTAAAGTTTAGGTTTTATTTCATGTAAGTGTAATATGTGTACTAACGGAGTAATACCTACCGAACAGTGGATAATTTTGGACAACTTAGGTAATTGTTACCTTCTGCTTGGTATTGCCCCGTAAGACCCCACTTACTTGAAATAAAATCTAAAATTTACACACCTCAGCAACATCAGGCACTATAATCAAGTGCCTTAACTGGGACTCTACATTTTAATCAGTGGTGCCACTGTAGAGAACTAGGGCACGCGGAATTCTTCCTGTGGTTTTCGTACCTCCATGAATCACTTTTGTGTGTTTGCAAATGGCTTATCTATGTCAAGGCACAATTGAAGGGCACGAAGAAATGAATACTGAAGATATAAAAAACCTGTTCATTTAGAGTCTCACGACTTTAATTTTGGTGAGTGAACGATGTAGGCATACCTCAAAATTCACCTGCGATTTTTCCACACCACTGGTACCAGTACCTTATGGACGAATACTTTTAGATATTTATTTCCTGGGCTTTGAATTTCTTAATTTATTGTTTTGTTGAGTTGGATAACCTAATACACCACCTTTTATTTGTTTTATTTTTAACTAGGAATCCGTAAGGCTCGTGGTCAGCAGACACACTGGTTACATATTTCATGTTCAGCACGTGATGTTTAGTCAGACGAATCGTAAGCATATTGATCACCTACTATTGGAATCACACTGTCAGTTGAAAACAAATATTATATTTAACGGGAATTGAGATAAATGTTTGAAACATCTACAAACGGTGGTAATTTTATACATGTACGAGTATATAAAAAAATCTTCCGACCCTTCGTCAAAAATACACTGCGGAAGCGATGGTAATGCATGGAAATGTATAAATACATTATCTACCTGCAGAGAGATCAGTGGCGTGGAAAACTGTATTTGCTGCTCTATGCAGGTTGCGAGTTTGCGACGAACTTCCTCATGCGGTTGTCCCATCAGGGAAATAGAACGAGATGGAATCTTTCAAAACAGTGAGCTGCCGTTTTTATTTATTTATTCTTTTTTTTCTGCGAATAATACACCTGTGTATTCGCTGAGCAACAAACATTTATAACACCCCCCTCAAATGTTTTCTTTTACGTTTCAAAGTGCGTAGATTCCAAAACTACAAGGTCCGTCTGCCGTCAGCCGCTCCGTCCGCCGTCCGCTTGATCATTCGTAACTACCGTATTTACGGTCTAAAAATGTCGCACACTTTATTTTCTTTCGCGCACATTATTTTATTTCGCACACAGGCTCCAATTGTGCCCTAGTTGTGGCCGTACGCCGTTAGTCGTATCATCCATACCTATCTACTTTTTTTCGGTCTAAAAACTTCATTCTTTTGCACACAGGCTCCATTTGGACCCTAGCTGTGTCCCGAAAACTTGCAGCCCGATCGGAATATACATCAAGGGTGTTATGGGCGGGAAAAGGGTGTAAAAATAGTGTTTTTTGGTATTCAGTAACACGAGCTTGTGAGGTATCGTTTTCCATGATTTTAGGACGAGGAGACCGAATATGAAGTCGATTTTGACCAAAGAGTGGAAAATTGAGGTTCTAACGAAGTTTCAGCCTTAAATTTACGTTAAATTCTGGTCTAAAATAGTCGTTCTTCTGCACACAGTTGGGGTCCCCATTTGGGAACACATTTGGGTCCTAGTAGGTAGTCCTCCGAAGCTCGGCAGCCCGATCGGGAAAAACGCAGGGGTGTTATGGGAAGAAATTGGGTGTAGAAAAATGTTTTTCGAGTTTTTTGATGTTTTAGTGAACAAGAGCTTATGAGGTATCGTTTTCCATATTTTTTAGCGCGAGAAGACCGAATATGAAGTTGATTTTGACCAAAGAGTGAAGAATTGAGGATGTAACAAAGGTTCAGCTCCCAAAATTCATTTTTTATGAGTAACAAACCCGGGAAATTGTCTGAAATCAACGTAAATTTGCATAAAAACACTAGAAGTAGTATCAACAGGTGAATCAAGACAATTGAATGGCACTATCAATGATCAAAGATAATTTGTAAAAAAAAGGAACCTAATTGGTGGAAACCATTAGAAATAAACAAATCATGAATGAAACAATCAACATTTCTTTAGTTATGACCAATAGAATAATAAACTCATGTGACAAGTAGGTATTTGTTTACAATTTCACTTCTTCTCATTATCATTTCAGTCCACAGTCACCATCTTCCACCATGCGCTCTGCACTATAATCAGGGTATACAATGGAAACATTGTTCGGTAAAGTTGTGGAACAATAAAGACTTAGGTAGTTATCACAAGATCAATTCCTTCAAGTTCAAACCCCTCTCTACCTAGCCGTATAAGCAGTATGTTACAGAGCCTGATAGAGACAGTGAGGACTATGGGTGCAAAGTTCTTCAGAACTCACTAACCCCCTGAAGATGACGGAATAAACCATCGAAACATAATTCTCGCTTTATTTGACCGACCTTCAATAACAACCTGCAACATTGCATGCCACACACACACACACACACACACACACACACACACACACACACACACACACACACACACACACACACACACACACACACACACACACACACACACACACACACACACACACACACACACACACACATACACACACGCGCGCGCGCGCGCGCGCGCGCACACACACACACATCAAAATTTATTTATTTTTTCAATAAACTTTTCTTCATCAACTAGATTGGCATGTCGGATGTTTCAAACGTTCAAGGCATATTCATCAAATCATGTATCGTGACCAACAACATTCAGGCTGCATGACTTATCTGCCGAATTCCTTATTTCCACTCCTACACATTGCTCCAAGGAAGTTTTTCGAACATTGGACCAATTCAATTTAAGCAGTGGGCGGTGCAAGAAAAAAAGTCAAACCCATTCCCCACCCAAAAGTTCTTGCAGGTTACAGGAATATCCGGAACTTCAGCAAAACGTGAAGAAAAAAATTGCGGAAGCTTTGTATGGGAGAAAAAAGTTGCAGGCAGTGGTGAAGCTTTGTGTTGGACAGCTGCCGACGGTGTTTGACGCCTTGGAAAGATGTCGATGAAAAGACTGAGTTTTGAATGGGAATAACCGGGTTTTCCCTTTTCTTCGACCGAGTCGCACTTTAATGCCCCCTCTCACAAAGTCTCTTCAAATGCGAACCACAAGCCAGAAACCAGCTGAGAGAGTAGATCCCACCCCCCCCCCCCCCCTCCTTAGCACTGAATCGCTGGCTTTCTGAATACGACAACTTTCACCTCGCGTTCCCCCCTTCCATCTTCTGCGTTTAAGAGTATCTCAGCTTGCCGGCAATCGTAATCGCCCGGCGCCGATGGTGGCGTCGAAATAATAAAAACTATAATACAGACGTGGAAAAAAACAACATATTTTTGAGTTGTTCATACCCGGCCCATAGGACGGCGAACAGATTACCGGTATTGTTGTAACTAGAGTAATGTCTTGCACAATTAGACTAAAACTGAACAACAAGAAGAGCCATACAAATCGGGTTGAAATTTTGATCTGAGTATCGTTAACAATGTTCTCACCACTTGTTCCACACGGTTTCTGAATGTCTTATAACTTGGTGCAAGAAGTTGTTGCACAACTATACCAAAAATTGGGTCAGTCACAAAGAATCAGGAAAATCATAAGAAAACCTCAACCTGGACTTAGGCAACTATTTGTCCTAATAACTACTTCCTTATCACCCTGAAAAGCCATAAAATATGGCAGAGGATTTTAAAAAAATGCACTGAAACCGATGGAAGAGTTTTTAGTTGTTAATAGGAGATTTCGTATGACAAATAGATGGAGTATCAACCTAATACTTAATAAATGACAGGAGGAACGATATGACATTGGAACTGATCTTTCGGGAAAATGGTAGACAGACAGTTTAAAAACTAAATCACTGTTTGCCTCAGGGCAGAAAAGAAGGTGTGTTGACAATAATAATTATGAGAGTATTTATTGACGGGTGCGTACAGGATGCGGTGGCCGCATAGTCAGATCCCCCGCCCCATCTCACCTGCACCATCCCGCTGCAACGTTAATCATCATCACTATCATTGTCCTCTCCTGCCGTCCATTTTTTTTAGCGAATTTTCGAAGAAAAGGAAGCTATTGTTCTCGGTCCAAAATTTTTAAAACTCGAATTTCCGAAAGATTTTTATACCAAAATCCGTTTCAGACCATCCTGAATTCCCTGCCGAAAGACACCAAAAATTATATGTATATATATATATATATATATATATATATATATATATATATATATATATATATATATATATATATATATATATATATATATATATATATATATATATATATATATATATATATATATATATATATATATATTTATATATTTATATATTTATATATATATTTATATATGTATGTGTCATTCCAGACGATAACTCTCGAAAGAATTGAGATAAAAAGTTCAAATTTGCACGAAAAATCTGTCTTGGCAATCGACAGGCTAAGTTCGAAGATGGGCAGAATCGGGTCACCCTAAGGGGGAGTTTTGGGGAGTTTTAGGGGGGGGGGAAATTACCCCTAAATTCCTAAAATGAAAAAGTCTGACAAGTGACACCTCATTTTAAAGGTTTTTGTACGCTGAACACGATGGTGAAATCAGAATTGCGATATCTCATTCCATTCTCAAACTGGAGCACTTTGAAGATGAAGGAACGTGGTTATTTCTTGAGATGTTCTTCCTGGTTCGTCTGCTCTAATCTGATAACGGAATGGGATATCGCAATTCTGACTTCACCATCGTGTTCAGCGTTGGAAAATCTACAAACCGAGGTGTTACTCGGCAAAAAATGGAACAAAAAATTTGTTACGTACCCAATACCTACTCTTCTGGTATTCAAAACATTTTTGACTTCCCCTCCCCCTCCTTCCACCCAAAATTTTACTTTGCGTAAAACTACTCCTGTTTTAATTTTGTTTGGTATCAAGTTGGGAAAACATTGGCCGAAAATTAATTTTCAGAAAATTTTAGGCGGAGGAGGAAGATGCCGAAAACTTCGAAAATTCGCTCTTATAGCCATGCTGCATGACTGTGGTTTTTTTTTTTTTTTTTAACGGGTTGACGGTCCCTGTTGATTGGGTGAAGACCTCAATGCCAATTCACGCAACAGATCATCATCAAGATTTGGAATATTCTTCAGAGATTTGATGCTCTCAGAGAGTAGTATGATTGCAACGAAGTAGAGGTAGATATACAAGACAGCGTTTTGATATTCAAAAATGTCTCAAGATTATGAAACAACCAATTACTTGCCATCATGAAAGCTTAGTAAAATCACCCATGCTTGATCGAAATTGGTTTCTATGACTGGAAGATGTTTTAGTAAACCGTAGGCTGCGCCATAAAGATTACATAACTACGTAAATAATGAAACTTCTCGGCGGTCGCAAGAGTAGGAAGAGCGCTGTTAACATTTGCTTGAAAGCAGACCGCACACACTGCTGAAGTTCTTAATTTGAATCTTGGGGAGAATGGTACGAGCTGCAGAGGTATCAAATGGACTAGTATTCGAACTACTGGTATTGTCCTGGTACCCCTTTACAATATACCACTCAATGTACATTTAAGATTGTTTCCAATAAAGCCAAGGGGAAGGTGAGCTACGTGACAAGAGGGACGCAACCAGGTAGCCTCCTTCCATCGATCCTCCAACAGCTTGCAACCGCCGTCGGAGCGCCGGGGGAGGGTGGAGGCGCCTTTATAAGGCGCCCTCTTTGCCCGGCTCGTCATTCTACCGATCTCACCCGAACTCGACACCTTCCCTTTCTCAGCTTACCCCTCTCCTCGACCTCGCTCTCATAAAAGATCCCAATGTGGTGGTAACCTTTCTGGCCTGGCCAATGTGGTTTAACCCTTCTGGATACTAGCTACCTCGCACCCGAGTTCTCCATCTCACTCTTGCCTTTCCAAGCCTCATCTACCTCAATCTCCTTATCACCACAGTAGTAACCCCGACGTTCCAGCTGAAAATGGAAGAGGAAACGCATCCCCCCACCACCGACATCATGACCACCCCCACCACCATTCTGATCACGCTGCCACCCTTCTACACCCACGACCCCACTTTCAGTTTCTTCCAGGTCGACGCTGCGTTCTCAACCACCAACCATCACACTCAAAAGACCTGCTACTTGAAGAGGATCGCCCTGCTCCCCTACAACATACCCCTACAAACAGCAGACATCTCGCCCGACTCGGCCACTGCCTATGACGACCACCACACCCGCCTCATCATCCTTTATCAACCATCGAAGATCGCTAGGATCACCGCCCTCTCCCAGCCTCAACAGCTGGGGGACCTCAAGCCCTCCCACCTCTTCCACCGACTATGACACCAGTTGCAAGACGTCCTCACCTTGGACATCACTCGGACCTTCTGGCTGCGTGCGCTTCCACCCCAAATCCAACGGTCCCTTGCGGCTCACCTAGACGCGGATGATGGAGCCCTTCTCTGTCTCGCTGATACCATTCATGATATCAGTGCTTCTGCTGCCGTCCACAAGGTCTGGCCTTCATCCAGCCACCTGCCCCCCTCCCGCTCTGTGACTTCCTCCTGGCACCGCAGCCCTTCCTTTGAGAGCTGGAGCCGGCCGCCTGACCGCCCAAAAACACCTCCCTGACGCCCCTCCAATAGACCCCCCGTACCACAGCAGCCGGAAGACCACTCCTCCCGCTGCTGGTACCACGTCACCTTTGGGACGCAGGCCCGCAGACACCGGCCCTCTTGCGAGTTCCCCTCCTCCACCCAGGGAAAGGTTAATGCCCGCCAGCTTGACCGGCAGGCCCCTCCTCTCCCAGCTCTGCCAGTGGAACAGCCCCACCCCCTTCGACTCCGACATCTTCCCTTGTTGACACTGTCGCATCAACAGGGATTAAGAAAGTATCACCCCCCCCCCCCCTCTACAATGACCTCCTCTCCCGCCGGCCGCCGTTCCACCCAAGACCTACTCAGTCACCCTGAAAACCCCGCCACCAACCAACCACCCCTCTCCACCACCGTCACACCCCACGCCGCCCCAGTTTCACGCCGACATTGCATACACTGCAAATGCTCAAATCTGCCCTTCCTCGTCGACACCGGGGCTGCTATATCCACCATATCAAAAATGTTCTTCACCCCCGCTCCCTCCAACGACCAACTTCTCTACATGGTGAACAGTACCTGTATTCCGTCGTGTGGTACCTACTGCTCCAGTGTTCACCTCAACCACCACACCTACGAGTGGACCTTTACCGTCGCCGACGTAGAACAGCCCATCTTGGGGGCCTATTTTCTGTCATATTTCGGCCTCCAAGTGGACATGAGGCATGCCACCAAGAAACTGATTGCCAGTTTCATAAACTCTGTTGCGCCCCCACCGACCGACCCCATGTTTGCCTCTCTACTCGACAACTACGCACCTGATCCATGATCTACATCCCAACTCTAACATTTCAGCATTTTATTGAAACAACCGAGCCACCCATATCCGCCAAAGCCGACGCCTTTGCCCGCTCCAGCTCTCCCAAGCGAAGGCCCATTTTGACCAACTCATTGCCGACAAAATTATCCTCCCTTCCAGCTCCCCCTGTTTCTTCCCCCTTCGTATCGTCCTAAAATCAGGTGGACAAATTCCGCCCTGTGGAGACTACTGGCGACTCAACTCCCACACAACCCCCGATCTCTAAAATGTTCCCCTCCTGAGGGATTTTCCATCCCATCCCCACAGTGCAACCATATTCAGCACCCTCAACATCTCCCAGGCGTTCCACCATATAGACATCCATCCCCCCGACATACCGAAAACAGCAATAATCACCCTCTTTGGTATATTCGAATACCTCAAGATGGGCTTCAGACTTCAAAACGCAGTGCAAACATGGTAAATATATATGGACCAGACCCTCCGCTGTCTCCCATTCGTCTTCTGTTTTCTCGATGATGTCCTAACAGCATCCACCATGCCCGACCAACATTAGCATCAGCATCAATAAAGCCACCTCGTCACATCGGCCGGGATCACTCCCCTCGCCGACAAAGTTCTTGAAAGACTCTTGAAAGTTCTTGACTCCCCCCTCGAGACCCACTAAACCGACGTCGCCAACACCGCTGTCCTTGCCCCACCCTGCCACACACGCCGCCCTGTCTATCGACTGACGCCTCCCACTGGACTATCGGCGCAGTTCTCCACCAGCACACCAGCAGCAGCACCCAACCCCTTGGATTCTTCTCCAAGACCTTTGGAACACACATAAGAAATATTTGACGTTCAGCAGAGAGATCCTAGCTATCTGCAAAGCCATCAAACTCTTCCGAGACTTCGTAGAGGGTCGGCAGTTCCCTGTTGTGATGGATCCCAAACAGCTCACACAAGCCCTTCTTCAAACTTGCAAGTCCGCGCCCTGCGCCGCCTCCGGCAGTTGGAAATTATCGCACAATTTACCACTGATATTCAATACAAGCCGAGGGGCGGACAACTGTGTCGAGGACACACTCCCCCGCCCATCCCCCATGCCAGTGGACGAACTGCTGCTGTTTCCCTCCCCCCCCCTGTATATCTGAGCGCGTCAGCTCCTTGACACTAACCCCGCCCTTACCAACCTCATCAACGCCAAAAAGCTCCAACAACTGCAGCCCCATGGTCAATGGTGCGACAACAGTGCTGACACACCTCGCCCTTACGTCCCGCCCGACTTGCAGTAGCAGTTGTTTAACATTACCACTCCCTCCACTACCCCAGAATCTGAGCTAGCCGAGACCTTATCAAAACACGGTACTTCTGGCCGCACATGAACACCGATATCCGTAATTGGGTTCTTGGGTATCAGAAGCGCCAGTGTTCTAAGGTCTTGGCCCACCCAACACTTCGATGACGTGCTTCCCTTTGGCACCTACACCTCGACCTTGTCGGCCTGCTTCCCTCCCCCGAAGGGAAGGGCTACTGCCTGACCATGATCGACCGTGCCATGAACTGGGTTGAGTGTATACCACTCACCCACATCACCGAGGAAACCGTTACCGCCGCCTTCCTTCACAACTGAGTGGCTCGGGCCAGTTGCCCACGGATCATCACAGTCAATCAGGGGAGGCAGTTCAGAACAACACACTTCACCGATTTACTTCGATCCCTTGGCATCTCCAAACAACGGATGACAGCAACCATCCCCAATCTAACGGCAAGGTAGAGCAGTGGCATTCTGTACTTAAGCAGGCCCTTTCAACTTCCACAGACACGGTCTCATGGACGAAAGCCCTACCCTACATATTCTTGAGTCTCTGAACAGCGGCCTGATCCACCAATAGGATCAGTCCCGCTGAACGGAACTTTTTGGCTCCCTTACGTATACTCGCTGATATCTTCCTAAAGGGCCCGTCAATTAGCAAAATACAAACACAACTGACTCCCGTTACAGACACCTCCTACCCCAAACGATTCTACTGCACCTCCCAAATGTACCTGAAAGAACCAGGTATCCATAAGACCCTCCAACCACTTTACGCTGGACCCTTTCATGTCATCCGCACCTCGCAAACTAACACTACTCTGTTGATTGACGGGAAACCCTGCGACACCCCGCCCGCCCACTGCAAGCCTGCCTACATGCTCGCCGACTCCCCACCACATCAACATCCAACAAAACTTCTCCTGAGCTTCACATTCTCTCCCTTGCTCGACCATGATGGACCTCCCTTAGCCCCATCAGCCGTCTCCCGACCCCGACGTCACCACCGTCATGCACAACGTCTGGGTGCCAGCACCCCTGCCACCACCCCATCGCTTGCCCGGGCCTCCTTCATCACCAGTTTGATAAACCCCGCCGCGGATCTCCGGACTACATCCCCGGCCTCAGTGGTGGCAAGTTTCCTGGTGGGACATCATCAACGATTACTACATCACGAAGGCCACCTGGACACACGTCCCCTACACCCCGGAATATCCGCCATGCCTCCTCCGCCCGCCATACAACCCCGGCCACGACTGCGCCTCTGCCAGCGATATCCCCCATTACTTCCACTTGGAAGCACAGGCCCAGGCGGCGCAAGCGACGAACAACCACGACCTTCCTGGCAGACCCAGTCTATTGCCCCGCTTTGCTCCATCACTGCGGGGCCTCAGGCACGTTCCTTCCCGCGTACATTCCAACAGTACTCGGTAAGAAATGTCCGGGTGCTCCACTGCGACGTTCATCACCGAACTTCCACTGACTCTGCCTCCCTCCACCGACTTCGACAATCATCCAACTTTGCATGTTTTTCACATGTTTTTTCGCTATTGTACATACCTTTTGCCTAGTTTTAAGTTCACCGCCTTCAGCAACTATGGCCTTTTCTCGCCTTCAGCACTCCCTGTCTCCTCTGTTATTCTGTTAGCTTTATTGGTCCGATCTGGGGAAAACCTATGTTGTGGTACCCCTTTAGAATATGCCACTCAATGTACATTTAAGATTGTTTCCAATAAAGCCAAGGGGAAGGCGAGCTGCACGACAAGTGGGACGCAACCAGGTAGCCTCCCTCTATCGATCATCCAAAGGCTTTCAACCGCCTTCGGATGACCGGGGGAGGGTACAGGCGCCTTTATAAGGCGCCCTCCTTGCCTGGCTCGTCATTCTACCAATCTCACTCGAACTCCGACGCCTTCTCTCTCTTACCTTACCATTCTCCTCGACCTCGTTCTCATAAAATATCCCAATGTCGTCGTAACCTTTCTGGCCTGACCAATGTGGTGTAACCTTTCTGGGCATATCCTCTAGTATCCACCGTGGTGGTAATATTTCTGGCCTAGCCGATGTGGTGTAACCTTTCTGGATACTAGCTACCTCGCACCCGCGTTCTCCATCTCACTCTCGCCTTTCCAAGCCTCACCTACCTACCTCAATATCCTTATCACCACAGATATTATTTATCTGCTGTGGATAAGTTTAGAAGATATTTACCATAATAACCCTTCACTTCTTAAAACAAAAGCGCCTCAGCCGATGAGGGGGACGAAGGTCTGATAATCTGCTCTTCACAATAATCCGAACCTAGTGGAAAGTCATGAATCCCTCAAACAAAAAAAAAGCAGAAAATATTCCGATCGGAGTTGGATACCTTACTGCAAATCGATTTGATTTCAGCTCCTGAACATTTTAATATATTAACCAGTTTGCTAAGTCCACGAACAGCAATCGCCGGAGCATTATTAGTGTCAGATGGTGTAGCCAATTTTATTTACTAGGTATATCAATCAGTTAGACAGATTACGTAGTCGCTACAGCAAATGAACGTAGATAGGTACTTATGCGGTTTCTTAGGTATAGCAATATAACGGATTGGGATAGGTAGCTACTAAATGTCTCTTGGTAATAATCGATGGCACTATACCTAGTAAAATTCGCACTGTAAATTGATAACAAAAGATGCACACAACAAGGCAGTACTATAACTGATATGCAGTACGATAAATTATGCAATATTTCCTACAGATCGCTGGAATTCGCCAAAATCCGAATCGAATTGACCAACAAATGTATGATAGATTGAATGGGCAGAATATATTTTTGTTCACAATCGACCAACCTTTAATAGGTACCTATTAGGTATTTGTTCGAAGGACCACCAGTGTCACTGGAATGAAAATATGAGTTTATGATATATCTATGTTGAAGGCGATCAAGAAAAACTACTAAAGTCAATTGTAGGGACTGTCGGAATTATGTATTAACTTGTACGACTTTAACTGTGCAAATGTTCCCAAAAAACTGTACGATACCCTCTGGCCAATTTTATACTCAACCCTTTTCTTTGAGCTCATTCATATAACATCCCACGTGGAGGCGCCGCCCCGGAAATCCGTTTCAATAAAGGTGGTTGCAGAAATCTTTGATGTTCCCTGTCGAGAGAGGAAACACGAGAGGAAACGTTGACAAACATCGAGCGCACTTGAAAAAAAACGAAAAAAAAAACGCCGGAGTTGGTGTTTGAATAATTTCCGATCGACAGAAATAGTAGGTATAGCGTATGCACGGAATACGGTACAGTAATAATGACAATTATGATGAAAATTGCATCGGGATAGCCACCGCATCGAGTGTCAAAACACAGGACCAGGTGCCTCACGTATTTTTGAAAGTAGGCTCAAAGTCTGCCTATGTATATACCACGCTCAATAATAGCTACCTATTTTTCGTAACGTTTTATGGCTAAATATTTATCAATCGCTGTAAGGAAGATAGACAGAGCTTTGAAGTTATTCCATTCGATTCAGCGTGCTGGAAAAACTATACCAAACGCAATATTCTGAGAGATGGCACCGCTGGTGCCAGCGTGTTCCCTGGCTTCATGGTGGTGCCAAAAACTATACAGCAAATTCTAGTTTACTGTTAAAATTTCAAGTCAAAAATCACAAAATTGGGGCTTGTAGCGTGATACATACGTCGTACATACATACATATAATATACATAGGTAGGTTTACAGAGTCACCCGCAAATAATGTCGCTCGTCTCTAAGTAAGAGCCTCACTGACGTTCGGCAATCATTAGGTCACAACACTATCATTCGCCCATTGTCGAAACACTACAATCATCAGGTCTCCTGAGACGTGGATGCGAGGGCTGGGCGGTGAGGCGCTGAAAAAGGCAAGCTCGCCGATGGAAAACAATTAACAATAGATAATATAATGATACATAGGCAACAGGTCAGAAATTCCGAAAATACACGAACACAAATTAAGCGTTTTCCTTTCATACTGTGTTAGCGATAGCCGTTCAGTGAAACTGATTAAGGGGTTGAGGCTGAGGAAATTTTTTTAAACTGGCTTATTCCTCATAAATATATTTAATTGATCCAAGCGCTTTCGCCTGTTACCACATCTTTAGGCATCTACAAGAAACTTTTCTAAATTACAAGGTGAGTACAACAAGTCAAAAGTGGGTTCTATCATAGAAACAGTGCTTACATATTTACAAGTTATATAGATATATGATGGAGGTCCACTCATCATCAATAGTTGAAAATTTTTTACAATTATCAGGTACCTATAGAAGTTATAACAAGTTAAAAAGATCACAAAGGGTAAGGGTTGCAAAACAACGATATATGAATGAATAAACAACGAGAAATTGAAAAAATAGGGGAAAAATTGGTACCATTGTTCAAGAAAACTGTACCACCTACCGATAATTTATAAACTAGATATCCTTAGAAATAAGCCCTAGTGACTACCTACGTCAATCGTAGCCTATTATATTATCTTACGCAAATTAAAACTATGATAAATGACCTACGTTAAAAGCAATTATAAAGTTACAGCTTTTTCCTTTTAAACTTAGTTTTTATCAATATAAACCAAGTTCCGCAAAACGTCCTATAATTCTTCAGCTATTCGCAATCACGGCAATTATATACCAATTACGTATTATATACTTGTACCAATGTCCTTCAGAAATAGTAGAGAGCAAGCCAAGCGTTATGCATGTCAGTGTCCGTCATCATTATTCACCTACCTAACGGGGACTGCGCATGTATTTATTTATTTATTTCTCTTTAATAAAAGTAGATTCCATCCTGAGAATTTGGCCACCAACCGCACTTTCTTACAATGAGTAGTTCTTTTTCTTTGATTTTTCAAAGTTTCCACCGATTCTGACGCCATTGCACCGCTCTCGCCAGGAGGACCCCTCCACGCAGTGGGACGTCAGAATTGGTGACAAACCTTTAGTTTACAAAACTGTGACAGAGTGTGACAGTGGGGGTGGACCCTCGAGAGTCCCCCCCCCTCCTAGGCCAGCGAGATTATCACCGGTTAAGAAGGGATATCGATTAGGCTTCGACCCACCGATCCCGTCTCCACCGGACCAAAAAACTACTCGAGAACAGCCGCACTGTTACACTCCTCCCCACATGACATACTTCTGGGTAGCAGAAGTATGAGAGGGAAAAAGGGGGAATAAGAAGTAGTATGAAGTTCTGGTTCAGGAAACGACATCTGAACAACTTCAAGGTGACTAACCTCCATCGTAATGGTACTACCTCAATCATATTTACTGGTGGAGAGCAAAGCTCCTACATACGAGTATTGGCGGATAATGATGTCAGAGGTTGTTGTACAGTGAATTGTGCTCATCTGGGCAACCTCTAGGTGATCAACCTCCATCGTTAGGATGGAACAACTATTGGGACTTGTAAATTGGGACATGGCATCAATCGCCTTCAAGTGAGCTCAGTATATTTTAATTATACTGACACTCTAAGGGGTGGGGGAAGGGGGGGAGCCAATAGATGTATGTATTATCAAAGGCACAGGTTGTTAGTAAAGGAACCCTTCTGGGAAAAGTGGATGGAGTATGGTGAAGGGATCAGCGCATACCACCGAACCACGCTCCGCTACCATGTGACAGAGTGTGACAGTGGGGGTGGACCCTCGAGAGTCCCCTCCTAGACCAGCGAGATTATCACTGGTTTAGAAGGGATGTCGATTAGGCTTCCACCCACCGATCCCGTCTCCACCGGACCAAAAAACAACTCGAGAACAGCCGCACTGTTACAAAACTCAACTGCAAAATAAAATTCTGAGCGATGCTAACAATATTAACAGCGTGCTAACAACGTAAATACTTCATAATAACCGTCGCTAGGGATGGCCAATTTGACGATTGAGTAGAAATTCAGGAGGTGAAACGAATAGCCATAAACCTTCTACAATCATCGAATTGAGTACTCCGTACATACATACATACATGATTAAATATTACCTACCTACTCGTTTTACACAACAAAGCATAAGAGGAACGCAAGGACCCTACTGATCTTACTTGTTTCCCTATTTGTCAGGGTACTGAGTTTTCTTGTATAAGAGCTACTTTGCCTGTTAAACTTGGACACATCCTCCAGATTTGATTTTTTTTCTTCTATATAATATATAACTTTTAATAAATATTTTAGAAGCTACTTTAACGATGTCTCATACAGTCTAAATATGAATGCCCATTTTCAAAATTATGATCGTCGTCGTCAAGAAATCGTTAAAATAAGTACAACAAATTTAATGTAGCTTCACATAAAAAATTATGTTGACCGTATTCAGAAACTTATGTTCATTAATTGTATCATTGATTATTTCATTCAATATAATGTGCACATAACAAACAGCATTGACAACTTCTTCATGAGGAAACGTAAGGCCCTCACGAGATAAAGAAATAAAAAATTAAATATTATTAGAAATTTATTAAATTATTGTTGTCACCCCTTTCTCCAGGTCAGTCAAGTAGTGTATATGATCAGCGAAAAAATGTTCTTTGCAGGAATAACAACGTTTTAATTTTGTTATAGGTAAGAGATTTTACACACTAATGAGGTACATAATCCGCCATAGGTAGGTACCTACTACTTTCAATGGACTCCATGTCAGAGTCAAATGCCTAACTACCTCCGTTCTATGGGCTCCAATAGTGCATGGGAAATCCTGCAGTTCAAACAAACAGAAGAACTGAAGAATGAATGGAGTTACCATCCCTAGCAATGCCAGCAATACCCGTAGGCCGGTTCGATCTCGATCACAGCGAACCTAGCCGATCTTGGAACTATCAGACTACTAATGTTGGTGGCATTGAATCGGTAGGACATAAGAAATACGTTGTTTTATACAAAATGAAAATAGTTTAAAGTTATTTTTAATGTACAGCTAATAAATAAATAAATAAATTGATCGATTCAAAATCGATAACACCACCATTCAAGTGACGATATCCCAACATCCATTTCTCTGGTTTTGATCTTGTGATGTAGACGGTCCTTTATCTCAATTACAGTTTTGTACCAAAGTACACATAATTTATTACGATTTTGCTCCTCCATCCTTGTTCTTATACTACACAATACTTCGAATGTGATTTGCGCACGCGTTGTTATTTTAATTAAAATGTGAGTTATAATTGTACGATATTTACAATTTATCATATTATTATTATTTTAATTGCACAAGGGTTGTTTTAATTTTAAATAGTACCCTGGTTTGTTCCCAGTAGAGATCTTCATTCATGAAATGATATAGGTAGGTACGTACTTTATTCGCCATAATAATTCCATGAATAATCCATTTTTATACAAAAATAAATCTGTTTGTCAATACTTATTGATCATTTTCAACTACAGCAACTTCAACGAAAACTTTCCTGAACACAGCGAGGACTCTTCTCTATTCTTCTAGAACTTGAGCGTTAGAGCTAGAAGAATGACAGCTCTCAACCTGGGTGATACCTATCTACATTGATATCGCCATTCCTGTCATGTTTGTATGGACGCACCTACCGTAAATTAATCCACAGCCTTTGATTGCATGGACATGGATTCGGGTTGGTGTGGAACAGTGTTTCATAGCTGATCACCTGGATGGATAGTGACACAAACAATTGACGAAAACACAGTTCTTAATAGGTTAGGTACTTGTTATTACATGCGATACATATTATTATAGTACTAGATGAAGTCTGACGTCAGACTAAATACGAATGAAATCTATGTTAATAGTCCATTATTTCCAAAACTCGTCTGCCCTCCTGGTTATGAACTTATTTTTTGGAAGATGTAGACCCTTTGCAGGAGTGAGATGTAGCACTGTTTAGTGTCTACCGCGGTAATAGCGTTTCAAAATGCACACGAATTATATCCCTTACGACAAATTTTTAAATGGACCGAAATGGCAGCCTCTTCATTTTTTCCCTGCCAAGCCTATGTAAAATAGGCCTTTTCAAGCCTCAAAACCTGGAATTATCACGCACGAAGGGCCTCCAAACGAAGCAGCATGACAGCGAGTTTCTTTGATCTCCTGCCCCAAGCCGATCTAAGCCGTCTTTCAGCTCAGCTTTTCCTTTTCCTCTCACTACTGAATTCCAAGGTTCTTTCGTCGTTAATTCCACCGATTAAGCAAACGCTGAGAATACTTTCATTTCCAACCACCCTCAAAGGGATTTCGCTGTTTTCTTGGCTCAAATTCCTCTTTTTCTTCACTCCGGACTGTTGAGTTTTGTTCCTAAAACAATAATTATTTTACATATCAATTTTCATAATGGAAATTCAGTTTGTGTACGTAAATTAAAATCACAAAATTGCTCATTTCCTATCAAGATGTTTGAAGACAATATATTTTTTCTTCTCTCTCTGTGTCTGCCTTTTTATCATTCTACTTGTTGATTCACACATCCGGCTAAAAAGCTCACCATTTTGGATGAAAACATGGGAATTAGATATGATGTCTTATTTTAAATCAGGTTTTAACATGGATATGTTTTTGGGCTGGGGGGGCAATCTAAAATTTCCGACCGACCCCAAGGAGTGTAACGCACTACCGATAAACAATACCGGTTTCCATACACCTGATGTCCTAGAAACCAAGGCAGTTTTGTTTACTTAACTCATGCGGAACTGAAGGCGATTACTACGAGCTACTACGGTTAGTATATGGAGCCTCTGTAGGACTGGTGATTAAGAATGACGAGGTCGGGGATCCTCCCTGGTCAGCTGAGTGAGCCTTGATGCTGATTTCATTCCTGATCGGCCTACGAGGATGAGAATGACGAGGTGAGGAAAACTACTTCGACCTACGAGGATTAAATTCGAAATGGAGCCTCTGTAGGATTGGCGAGGTGAGGTACAATGACGAGGTGAGGACCCTCCCTAATCAGGTGAGTGAGCCCCGAGGCTAATTGCATTCCTGTTCGACCTGCGAGGATGAAATTCGAAATGGAGCCTCTGTAGTAACTGATGAGTAAGAATGACCAGGTGAGGACCGTCCCTAGTTAGCTGAGTGAGCCTTGAGGGTAAATTCATTCCTGTTTGACCTACGAGATGACATTCGGAATGGAGCCTCTGTAGGACTGACTGATGACGTACAATGACGAGCTGAAGACCCTCCCTAATCATCTGAGTGAGCCTTGAGGGTAATTTCATTCCTGTTTGACCTACGAGGATGAAATTCTAAATGGAGGCTCTGTAGGACTGGAGAGTAAGAATGACGAGGTGAGGGCCCATCCAAATCAGCTGAGTGAGCCCTGATGCTAATTTCATTCCTATTTTGACCTACGAAGATGCAATTCGAAATGGAACCTCTGTAGGACTGTTGAGTAGGACTGGCAAGATGAGAGCCTTCCCTAATCAGCTGAGTGTGCCTTTCTTCAATCCCCAACTTTCTCCGTTTGCAAAAAAAAGTAAACCTAATTTTCTCCGGTTCCACGGAAAAACATTGAATGTAGATATGCAGTACTGTGTACTGCCAATTCGTGCATTCAAAAACATGTCCATGATTCAATGTTTTTTCGTGAAAACGGAGAAAGTTAACCATGTTTAGGAAGTATTAGTGAGACCGGCCCTAAGAGTAATGTCGGGTAGTTATGGGCGTGACAAGGAATTGGCAAACATTTCGTGTTTGTTATTAAAAATGGTGAACATTTGTTGGTAGTTTTTCGAACTCCATTTGTCAGACACAATTCGCAACAAGCAGGTACCTACGTTTTGCACAAAGGTAACGTTAAATTTTTTCAGATCACTGTTTCAAGTAACAAGGTAGGTAGATCTATCTGTGGAACAAGCGTTTTAAAAATACTTCTAACCAGAGTAAAACGGAAAACCACAAATCAGCCTCTCTGAAATATCACATAAAAATAACTAGAACATTGGCCTTCCCTTCTAGCCATCCCTAGCCATGGAAGTAGGACCATTCTTCCATGTTCCTAGCTAACCTCATAGGCTTTGAAAAAACGTTGCAAATAATTACAAAACGGCTTATTATTTACCTGTATAGATGCCCCTTCTGCGTATATCACTGTTTTCTGTGGTCACTATCCTTGAGCTCCCTCCAGGAAAGCCCTAAATGAAGTACTGGAGCCGGCCCGGAAATTAAAGTATCATACAAATGCGCGGGATTCAATAATTCAATAATTAATTATTGGTAGTTATTCATGAAGCATAAAGTAAATAATAAACAGTTGTGTAATAATTTACCTGCATAGATGCCCCGGTACTTAGGTATTATACGGAGGCCACTAGTTTTGAGGGGGTATATACCTAAGTATAGGTATACAATGTAGGTACACCTAATATCCCTAAGTAGGTATTACTAGACCTACCGGTGGCTCACCAGAAATCAATATATTTTTGCTAGTATTGGTTAGTAAATATGGTTCTTTTCGGTTATACCCCCCCCCCAGTCAAGAGCCCACCGTCCCAGCTCTACTTGTCTTGTTTTCTGGTATTTTATACCTAACATTACATTCCACTAATCTATTCAGAAGTCCCAAACAACCTGCTCATTCACGGGATAGTTTCTGGGATTGTTTATCTTTTTTGAGATGCGAGCGCTAGCGAGCATCCAGATCGCTTGACAATGCGAGCGGCAGCGAGCAGTAGGTACTTTTCGGTAGATACTTTTCGGTTAGTGGAATGTAATGGAACGCTCGACTCACAACAATACTAGAATAGTTCTACTACAACATCTATAACAATTTAACCTTCTGTAAGTGCCGCGGCGCGTTTCGTAATGGTGGCCTCCGTTTAATACTCAAGTACCGATGCCCCTTCTGCGTAGATAGTATAATAAACCGTTGTGTAATAATTTACCGTTGTATAATAATTTACCCAATAACACTTCAAAGTTTGTTCAAGTTGCAAAAGTACCTATCAACAAAATACAAAAGACCCAACATTTTTCAAATGGAATATTATCACAAAACAACCAACTCGACTTCATACAGCCATCCGTCATTATAATCAGGTGCTCCCTACCGATGATATCGGGGCCGGTTTTATACCATTTGATTCACGATCATGTTTATGAAGCTTTTCGTTGCAAGCAAACGGCTGGTCGGACAATGCTCCGGGTGGTCTCAAAAAATTCTAAAGTTCAAGATCAATATAAAAACGTTAAAAAAAACCATACCCTTCTGTTGAAAGTTTTCGAGCTACGGTGTTCTGAACATTTCAACCCCTATTTTTCACACCGTAGAGATGACCGACAGTAATGCCGAGCTTCGCGGACCAACTAGACCTCAAACGGGACATACAATCCAAATTTCATTAATTTTGATTCATGGTAACTAAGAAAAGTGCGAAGCACGGCGTTTTTTTATTGCATTTTCGTATTCTACGTACCTTGAAACGTAAACCATCAAATTTTGAGGGGGTTAAACTTTTTTTTTCATGCTCGATTCCAAAGGTTCATTATTGAAAATAATAAACCAAAATAGTATATTTTCCAACCAAAATTTGCCAGAGGGCTTGTTGAAGATCTACATTTTTGTAAGGATAACGTAAAAGGATATACTACGGTTTCAGGCTCCCAGCCATACGTGTGTCTTTTATGGTGTAATGGTGGGGGTCTGTAAAAAAATGTTAAAAATCTCATCAATTTTTGATATGCCGCCGTCTTCCGCGTCTCTGAATAATAGCAACGGCTATAATAAAATCACGAAGCTCTCGGCCAAAACCCAGTTTCCAAAAGCAGTTCAGGGTTTACTGCTTCCCTGACGTTTCCCATGATGGGAATCGCCATTGCGAACCAAATAAGAAACGTTTTTACAACACAACAATGTACCTAAAGTAAGTTTGTAGCTTCCTAATATTTCTCATAGGAGGTATCTCTTATGCTGAATACTGTTATGAGTACAGTAATTTTAGTATTAAATAATATAAAATTACTAAACACTAAACCTAATTAAATCTCTATTAAAACATATTAATAAACACTAAATCTAGATCTACATTAAATCTATATTATACATAAATAATGTACCTAAACTTAGATGGCATTGGCTTTTGTACAATGGTCGCTCATGGTGCTCCTGGCGGTCGCCATTGTTTCATTCTCCTAGTCCTTACCAGTCATCAAAATTATAGTGGTCTGTCGTTCCTATTTAAATTGTTAATTTATTTACGTCTTCGCCCAAACCCACGTAAAAGATGGTGTCAGAAGTGTTTCATGGAGAGGTATAACGTTTGTGCCGAATGATTTTTTGCGTACCTCCCTAAGTAGCGTATGAGTTTCGTGCGTGATTCGGGACTGGGGTAGATTCTGAGAACCAGCAGTCCGATTCGAACCTCAGTATTTCGTCGGAAACCGAGGTAGGTGACTCACAACTTACCGTCATAATGCCAGAAGCCTCAATCAACCCCTCCAAATGTCGGTCCATTGAAAATTGATGGTCAGTCTACTAATCTGGCCCTTAAGTGGTTGAACTGGATCACTTAGTTTGTTCAAGCTATACATTGTGGCTGCTGGATTGCAAGAGCAGTCAGATAGAAGGAAAGTTGCTCTACTTTTATCGCTGATTGGCTCTCAAGGGATGGTCATATTCCACTCTTTCAATATTGATTTCGACAAAGTCAAGTATGTCGATCTAGTCGCAAAATTCCACAGTCATTTCACACCTAAGAAAAATGTGACTGTCGAACGCCATCATTTCTTGACTCGACGTCAAGGACACAATGAATCGATCGACGATTTTGTCACAGATTTGAAGGATCTCAGCCTATCTTGTGAACTAGGCACCCTGCAAGACGACCTTATTAAGGATGTATTAATCTGTGGTTTGAATAAAGCCAACTTCAAGATGAAGGAAAGGTTTCTTCAAGAAGATGATCTTAAATTAGATAGAGCTGTCGCTATAATGTAAAAGCCTCGAATTAACACACCAGCATGCTCAATCTATTCAAGGGCAAAATAGTGACGAAACAGTGTACACCCTGTCCTACCGAAATGAGTCACAGTCATCTTAAAATCAATCGAACAATTCTGGAAGGAGGAGCGCGTCCCGTCATGATCGTCGTAATCACTCTTTATCTTGTCAGCAGTCTCTCTCACCGTCCAGTTATCGCCGTCACCACGCAGTCATCAAGTTCATATTCTAATTCAAGTCAAATATGCGGAAGGTGTGGCCAAGTCCATCGGGTGAGGTGTCCGGCAATCGGTCATAAGTGTGTACCGAAGGAAGTGCTGAGGTAAGCACCGCCGCACTCCGCTGGGGGGGAACGAGCCTCCTAAAACCCGTGAGAGAGCAGTTCCGATCGAGGCCGCGAAGGATTCTCTAATAAAAAGCTACCTTACATTCAAGTGCCGTTTTTTATTCTCTTCTCCCGGCCAGTACAGGTACATATTTGGCGCCCAACAAGTCTCGAACACCCTCGGACTTCAGGTAAGGCAATATTGTCCATCGATTATAGGTATATCTATGAATGCAGTTTTGGTTCAATTTGTTTTGATTCATTATTTACCTAGTTCAATTACCTATTTTCTTCATCTTACTTGCCTTCTACCTGTTGCCTGAACATACTCACTTCCACATTCCTACCTCATCGGATCTCACTCTTTCATCTCCTTTCGTCTATATTCCTTCCTAACATACGTTTCACTAAATTTTTCCCGACCGTCCTACGGAAAATAAAATCCGCCGGAGCCCACCGCGTGTCTTGAGAAAGAGGCTCGGAGAACGAAATCTGCGGAAAGTTATATTCGTGCTCGCCGTCCACCTCGTGTTTCGCGGCATCTTCACGGGAAGGAATCCTTACCTTCGTCATCGCGTTCTCGCAAGGGTTCCGAATTCGATCGACGCCTAGTATTACCGGGACGCACCCCGCCACCTTCTACCACATTCCCTCTTATTGTTATCACTTCTTTCTTTTTCTGTCTCTTTTCTCCACTGTTTACAGTAAGTTTCCTTTCGGTCTCCCTTCATCAGGAAAATCTTACTCTCGCTTTCTCATTGCCGTCTGTAGCATTATTTCCTATTGAAGTACCTACAACCACCCTATTCACTTTAGTTATCTGCATTGAAACTTCATTTCAGTTACCTACCTATCTTTGAATCTCATTCCAAATTATAATATTTCGAAATTGTTCATTTTCTTATATCACTTTTTCCATCTCTCCGTCAGTTACATTATACTCTCCTTACATTATACTCCTCCGAATTTCCAATTACAGTTCGGAAACATTCCAAGCTTGGTGAGCTAGTGGATATAGACAAACTGCAACCATCCACTGTCTGCACAGTAACAACAGCTCGTTTGGAAAAACAACCCCAGGCGGGTGAAACATCCTTCCTCCATCTTGCTGCAGACCAAGCAAGAGGATTTGAACACATGGAACACTTCTAGGAAGCAATCAAGGATTATGAGGATGTATTCAGCTATCCCGGTTCAGAGAAACTAGGGATCACAGACCTGGCCGTCCACACAATTCCCACTGATGATCACCCTCCAATCCGCACACGTCAATACAAAATCCCTTATAAGCAGAGGCCCATATTTGACTCCATCACAGCCCAACACGAGAAAGAAGGGGTAATTCGTAAGGGCACAGGAGCCTGGCAGTCCCCAAGTCTGTTGGTGCCCAAGAGAAATCTCGGAGATGGAAAAACACTGCTCTCTTGGCGAATGGTGATTGACTTCCGAAAACTCAACAAAATCACCCGTCCAGAATTTTTCCCTTTACCTAGAGTGCATGAATGTATAGATCAGATGGCTGGCTCAGAATTCTTCACAACTCTCGACCCGAAGAGTGGCTACCATCAGGTCCCTGTCTGAGAAGAGGATATTGAAAAAACAGGTTTCTCAACTCATAGTGGAAATTGGGTTTTCCAGTGTATGCCCTTTGGATTATCCAATGCCCCAGCCACCTTCCAAAAAATGGCCACCCACTTGATCCAAGCCCTGGGCTCCCAAAGAGCACTAGCATTCCTGGACGACATAGTTCTATTTCACAACACATGGCAACAACAGATCCATGACTTATGTGAACTGCTCAACCTTCTGCGACGGCACAATCTTAAACTACAGTTGATGAAATGCAACTTCCTCCAAAAGGAAGTGACGTATTTGGGCCACCGGATCGGCACTGCTGTTATCAAACCTGATCTGCGCAAGATAGAAGCAGTATGAGCCTTCCCAGTCCCCAACACGCTGACAAAAGTCAAAGCGTTCCTTGGACTTTGTTGCTACTACAGAAAATTTGTGAAGGGATTTGCCAAGGAAGCTATGGCCTTACAGACCTAACCAAGAAAGACGTTCCTTTTGAATGGGGGGCTAGCCAACAGCAAGCCTTTGACTCTTTGAAGGAACAACTCATCAGTCCTCCCATCCTCCAATTCCCAGATTTTGCTAAGGAGGTCATCCTGACCACCAATGCCTCAACAAGTGGGCTTGGAGTAGTTCTGTCACAAATGCACCGCAAGGTGGAACACCCAGTAGCCTATGCCAGTCGTTCCCTTAATAAAGCACAAATGAAATATTCAGCCACGGAATTAGAACTTCCAGCTCTTATTTTTGCAGTATGATACTTCCATCAGTATCTGTGGGGTACACATTTTACATTGGTGACTGACCATGCACCCCCTCAGATATTTGCACCAGATGAAGGACACTAACTCAAGGATCCTCAGATGGTCACTTCTGCCAGAGGAATATTCATACACGCCGAAGTACAAAGCAGGCACCAAAAACTTAAATGCCGACTCTCGAGATCATTTCTAATGGTCGCTGCGGCAGCGATTGACCCATTAGAGTTGAAGAAAACACAGGAGTCATGATACTCCACAAGGGGGCCACTGTGGTTACACCAAGACGCTGGCACGCTTGAAATCCATGTGTTACTGGCGAAACATAGCAAAAATTGTCAAGGATTATGTCCGATCTTGTGATGAGTGTGCAAAGAGGAAGGATCACAACAGAATCAGCCCATCCTTGGCCATCTTCTCTAAGCCTAACACCCCATTCGAGGCAATTTCAGTGGATATCATGGGCCCAGTGAAACGAACACCGGATGGGTATAAATATATCCTGACCATCCTGGACCAGTTCTCCCAGTTTGTTCAATTTTACCCCCTCAAATCCCAAACTGCAGAGGAGGTAGCTCAAAAACTCACCTGCCACATAGGAAAATTGAGAGCCTGTAGACGACTCCTGTCCGATAAGGGTTTGAACTTCACACCCCAGCTCATCCAGCATTTGGGTGAGTTCTTCCAAGTGACCAAGATCCACACAACGGCTACCATCCAGCGGGCAATGGTCACTGCGAAAGGGTTAATAAGACAGTGGCAAAAATCCTTAGTCACTTCATTAACGGGGGGGTCAGGATGACTGGAATGCCAAACTACCAATAGCAGAACTAGTAGTTAATTCACATAAAAACGAGACCACTACATTTGCACCCTACACAGTGGTGTTTGGAAAGGAAATGCTCCTGCCAGCTAGGGAGGACTTCACTGTGCAACCCACCATTGAGCCGTATGCCCTCCATGTCGAACACCTCAGAGATACTCTCATAAAATTGTGGGATGAAGTGGCAAAAATGCAGCAGTCAAACTCTCAAAAGCTATGAGACCGAAAGAACAAAGCTCGGAAACCTCCTCAATAAATTGACAGTGGGAGATTTTGTGTTCCTCCACACACCCAAACTGGCAAAAGGAAAAACGAAAAAGTTCTCAACTTTCTGGTCAGGTCCCTACAAGATTAAGGAAGTCCACTCACCCCAGAATGTTACCATTAAAATGGGACGTCTACTCAGCCAAGTGCACACATCCCGACTGAAACCATCCCATCGTAGGAACCTTCCACAGTTGTGTGAATCACTAGGCTCCGTCGGCAGCAGTAATACGTCCACGGACATCGAGGATGACGGTGAGGCCGGCCCACCAGTTAGGGGAAACCACCATATAAAACCCACCCTACCTTCCACGACCAGGATATCCTCCCCCACCACATCTCCGCAGTCCACCAATCATCCCCCACCAACACATCCTTATAATCTAAGACAACTTAACTAACGGTCTACATCATTCCACAGGTTACACTATTTGGACACCCCTCAACAACATTGCAAGGACTATCCCACAAACTTATGTTTCAAAAAAAAAATTTTAAAAATAAAAATAAATAAATAAATAATTAAATACTACTACTGATCTAATTTTTAGTATGTACTTTTGTGAACATTAATTTATGAGCAGCTTTGCAGATGGCAACGGACCAATGTATCCCCGAATCTCAGCGAGGCGGCCGACTCAAAAACTGCGTCACTATCGAACGGAGACGCTCATTCCCTCTTGAGACACGATTTTCGACATGAAGCCAACCAACCAACCCAACCATCCAAACAACAGCAAGGTAATTGATGCGGCAATCAAGGTGTCGCATCATGTTGTATGCATTTTTTTTTCTCGACCTTTTTGCATCTCATATCCCATATATCTCATGTCCCTATTGTCATCATCGACAACGCATTCTTGTTCCATGTCGATTAGTTACCGATTATAATAGGATATTTGGTAGTATTTCCATGTTTCTTACGATTTACCAACAGGTATATATAGCATATTTGACTCATGTGAGGTAGCCTAAAGTGGACCCACCTCCCTGCCCAGAGTTGCTGCCCAGGTATTGCCCCTCTTTTGAAGCACAGATATGTTTATAGTAACTTGCCCCTGGGGTCTTAGGTTAGGTTAGGGATGAGAACAGTATTTTTTCGGATGACAAGTTATTGTTATCGCTTCATTCCTCCACAAAGATTATTATCATTATTTACGATTAAGCTACTTATTCGATACCCTACACCCTACCTAATTTTCCTCCAAGACCGTAGCCGAGCCGCGTGCAGATATTCTTTTTTGTGCGGATTCGCGACGCGGTTGAAGACTTTTGGTCGTCTACGGACAAGTACTGACCTCGGTTTTCCTGGAGGAATCTGCTGGCTTCCGACGTCCGGGTGTTGGCTGCTTCACCGGAGTGGCTCTGCGTCGGGTTGTTCTTTCGGTACTCGGAGACTTGGCCAAAGATCTCCGAGGGTTCTTTCCGCTCGTGGGGCGATGGATGCCGGATCCGGAGGAGGTGACAGGTTCTCTTCAGGGCCACTCCACGAATTTTGAACTTCAATAGCGTACGGAAGACGTCGTTAATAGCCCTGCATGGGGTTTTATACTGCTCGCTTCCCCTTCCCTCGTGTTTTCGGGTGTTGGGTCTAGGATGTGCTGCTCCGGCGGGTGAATTCGGAGGTGGTTTTTGTACCACTTCCGATTGATTCTGTTTGGCAATGCGGTGGCCGGCGCGTGGATTGCGAAACATTCAACATTGATTTAAAGGTCTTGTTGTTATTTCGCAATCCACGCTCCAATTCGGCCCCCCATTGCAGGTCGGGCTCGGGTCTGATGCTCGGCAATGTAAGACATAATGTGCTACGTACATATGCTTACAACTCATGCACTGTTTTCAGTTTCAGGTCTCTATGTTATCCATCACAAACACTTATTTTTCCAGGTGCATAAAATCTCTTCAATACATTTCCTCTTGTTTAACCGTGGAATGGAGTGGTGCTCTCTGAACGAGCTCTGTCTCAACATTGGAAAGTGCCAGGCCATAACCTTTTCGCGATGTCATAATCCGATTCTCTTCGACTACTCGCTGGAAAACCAGGTGCTACCCCGTCCATTGGTGATGCGTGACCTGGGAGTGTACTTCGATGGTCAATTGTCTTTTGGGTGTCACTTGGACTACATCACTGGGAGAGCAATGAGGGCGCTTGGGTTCCTCAAGAGATCCTCGCGTGATTTCACTAACACAGAAACGCTATTGATTCTGTTCTGCGCAATGGTGCGTCCCAGCCTGGAGTATTGCTCGATGGTCTGGTCACCATTCTATGCTTGTGGAAAGGAGGCTGTGGAGAGAGTTCAGCGTTGGTTTTTGCATTTCTTTGCCTAAAAGTCCGGAGTTCCCTGGGTTGATTTTGAGAGGGATGCTGCCCTCAGGGATAGTGGATTGGTACCACTTGAGTACAGAAGAAAGTTGGTGGATGCTATGTTTTTGTATAAGCTGGTTAACAACAGGATAGATGCACCCCAACTGCTTGAAGTCCTGAACTTTAATGTTCCCACCTTCCCACTCGAAAAGCTTCAACCTTTTATACTCGTACTTCTGCCACAAACTATTTGCTGAGCTCCCCGTTGGTCCGGATGCAGAGGGATTTCAATAATCTGGAAGTTGATGTTTTCGGTTCGGGTCCTCTTCGCTTTCGGAGGGACGTTCGTGCTGTGCTGGATGGTGGAGGCTGAGGTCTAAGTTTTTATTTTCTGTATCTTATATATCCGTTTCCTTCATAGTATCTTATATATCCGTTTCCTTCTTAGTATTTTGTTCTCAAATTTATGTATTTTAATATTCACCTTGAACACAATTCTGCTTATGTTTACATCGATTATTTAAAAATGTGTGATTTTTTGTTGTTGTTGCATGTATGTCATATATTTATAGTCATTTATAGTCATTATTGTCATATATTATAGTCATTCATAGTACATTTATAGTCATTTATAGTCCAATAGATTTAAGGCAAATTGGGCATATGCCCGTGTATATCAATAAATAAATAAATTAATTAATTAATCATATTTCCCGCTGGCTACTTTTTGTTTCTATCAATCCTCTTACATTTTTCACTGATGATAATAATGATAATATTATTATATCCTATATAAATTTGATTTTTCTTGGCATGGCATTGTATAAATATGTTCGGGATAATTTTTGTTTCTACTAATACTCTTACTTTTTTTACAGGTAACAATTACTATATACTATATAAATTTGCTTTTACTTGCCCTTGGCATTGTATAAATATGTTCGTGATAATTTTTGTTTCTACTGTACTCTTACAGCAAGGCGCCCCTGGTAACAGGAGCAGGACTGGGGCATCACCGGAGCTGATGTGTCCGCAATGGAGTGGGGGAGGAAAAATTGGCCAACTCCAACCTTACTGATCCTCAGCTACAATCCCGCATGAACACCAACCCCCCTAAACGCATGACTGTCCCTTGGGTTAAGCTCCGCATGTGCGTTCATCGACATGTCCAAATTTTTACTGATAATGCTCGTTAAATTCGCTATAATTATGTAACTAAACTAGGTGCAAAATCTATTATTACTATTCTGTTGAACACCTGAGTACATAACGTATTAAGTTAATAAAACCTTCATATACCGGTTATTGTAGAAATTTATATAGAAATCATAATCAAATTGCAGTAAACAAGTAAATAGTTCTTTCTTTTTCCTGTTGTAGAAATCGATCTCATAATAAGGCATACCAAATGTTGGCCAAGACTAAGCGCAACTATTATGCAAATGTCCATATTCTGTTAAGTATGTCATATTCCATTTTGTCTATATCCACATGTGGCGCTAGTTCAGTTAATTTTCGAATACCTACTTCTATCGGAATTAGGGATCACCTTGGCCGAATGTTATAAAACAAAATTCTTCCTTTTCAAAATGCTGTCCACGGCGGGTAGGATTGGGCGCGTACCCGACGACAAGACGCATCTTCCCGTGTTCCGGAACACGATCACGGTCGATCAATCTTCTCCTTTCGCCAGCCCGCAGCAGTACTTCCAAGAGGTGCAACCAACTATCAGCCCTCGTTGGACCAGCACGTGCGCTCGCCTACTGCGTGCTCATCTCAGTACACGCCTCTTCATGTGCGCTTGCCTGTACGTGGGTACTCACATCCATGACGTGTGTTCAGCCACTTGTGCACCCGTCCACATGTGCGTTCATCACCCTGTGCACTCAACTCCTTGTTCACTCATACCCTGGCATGATCATCCAGCCCATGAAGCGCCGATCCAGAACGGCCGGTTACCAGCTCCCCAACGAAGATCCCTTGCCAGCAGCACTGAATCATCATGTGCAAGTAGCCTCTCCAGCGCACCACCTATGCGTCAGGAATTCCCGGGAGGACCTACCAGGCGAACCTCATAAATTTCTTCGGACATACCAACACTCGTTCTAATCATGCTAGAGGGGACTCTCATCTATGCAGGTCCACTTGGCGCATTCTTATTGCTTCACGCATCTCCTGATCCGCCTGAGGACAGACGGTTCTCCCAAAGGGGGGAGAGATGTACCGAAGGAAGTGCTGAGGTAAGCACCGCCGCACTCCGCAGGGGGGGAACGAGCCTCCGAAAACCCGTGAAAGAGCAGTTCCGAGCGAGGCCGCGAAGGATTCTCTAATAAAAAGCTACCTTACATTCAAGTGCCAGTACAGGTACAATTATCTACGATGTGGTCAGATGGATCACTTCAAGAAAATGTGTCGGTCTAAATTAGTCAATTTTGTAAATGAGGACCATGCCGAAAGTGAAAACAACGAAAGTGGTTCAGAAAATAGTAGCGAGCGTGATTATTTTGTATGCCATGTCAAATCCGATCGTCGAGATGAAAACGAAGAAGCTTGGTATGTCGATGTTTCTATTAATGGTCAAAGTATAGGTGCTCAGGTGAATTGTATAGCATTACGTCAAATTGAAACTTTGAATTTGGTCAGTTTGATAAGTGGTGCACTTTTAAAGAAGCTAACGGCGTATGGTGGTTCTTCTGTACCTAATTCTGGTCAATGTACACTTCCTTGCATTATTAAGGGTCATATGTACTACCTACATTACTTGCAACGTTATTGATAAAAATGTACCAACTATTTTAGGCTTTCAAGCCTGCAAACAATTAGGTCTCGTAAAACGAATTTATGCCTTGAATAATAGTCATGATCAACAACCTGCGGAATACAGTCGGTTGAAACAGGAATACAAATCGGTATTTGAAGGCTTAGGTTGTTTACCTGCTAGCTGTAAACTAACTCTAAAACCTGATGCACAACCGGTCATTGATCCACCAAGACGACTACCGTTCAAATTGTACAGTCGGGTACAGGATGAATTAAAGCGAATGGAACGTGATCAAGTCATAGTCAAAGTCACGGAACCGACGGAATGGGTCAGTTCCATGATTGCAACGGAGCGTAAGTCCGGAGCTCTCCGAATTTGCATGGATCCGAGGAATTTAAACGCTAACTTAATGACGTCTCATTTCCAACTTCCAACACTAGATGTAATCAGGTCGCAATTAAACGAGTCTTGCATTTTTTCAACCCTAGATGCCAGTTCGGGATTTTGGAATGTCCCAATGGAACCTGAAAGTTCCAAGCTGTTGACTTTCAACACGCCATTTGATCACTATAGGTTCTTGCGTTTACCAGTTGGTATATCTGTAGCCCCAGAAGTACTTCACCGTATAATGACGGAGTGTTTTGATGATATAGCGGGGGTGTGTGTCTTCCAGGACGATCTATTGGTCCATGCTAGTAACAAAAATGATCACGACAATAAATTGAAGTTGTGACGAAACAAAATTTATTTAAAACGTGATCACAAGGGTGGGGATGAACCCGGGAAAATAATGAATTGAAATTACCACGCGAGGTTGGTAGAAAGAAAATCACTCTTTATTTGGAAAATGAAAATAAACTTTCTCAGGGAATCACAGATAAAATCAAGCGGTACGCGGTACGATATTCGTATTAGTACGATAAAACTATATTAGAGTAGGTAGGTACTCACAGTTCCGACGGCCGTGGAATGTATTGAACTGGATTGTGGAAATGTGGAATGTGTGGAATGTGTGGATTGTGGAAATGTGGAATGTGTGTCCGTGGAATGTGTGGAACTGATTGAAGAAACAAAAGATAAGTTTCTTCCTGATGACTAAAATCGGTCTGTAGGTTTCAGACATCGAAGAAGCATACCGGTACGATAGATGTATGGCGAGACAGCGGACGGTAGTTCTTCGCAGCAGAAGTGACGACGATACTGCCTCAGCTCCGAGGGGAGATCAGGAACTGGTTGATCTTCGAGAGTCGGATGGCGAATCCACGAAGAGAAGAGGGCGATACGATATCCACAAATCCAGCATTAGTTGGACGAAACGAAAACGGTAGAAATGCTCTAATAATTGGGCGGTATGAAAATTTTATACGAGAGCACAATTGACGGTGGTCGTTGTTAAACGAGAAGTGCCGGTTCGATTCCTCTCGGGATCGGTAGACGGCAGCACACTCCGCGGCAAAACGAGACACGTGCAAAATGGACGATAAATTCATTCGTTTCAGGATAATAACTTATTGTTCAATTGTAAATTAAATCATATAAAATTAAATAACTTGAAGTTCCTTCAAAAATTGCGAAATAAGATGAATATCGAATGATTTTCTTTTTCGGTGCGGTAATCAGCTGATCGGGACAATCCTCGGAGAGCCCCGAAACCGTGAAATACGAACGATGGCGGTACGGTAATTTTATTCACGGTACACACCCCTCTCCAGCGGTTGAGGTGGGAAGATATTTTTTTAACTTTGAGGGATGCCAGGAACCAGCGGGCCTTCCTTGCCTGTCCTGTAGAGTGCAGGTACCACCAGGGCTAACGGAAGTTACGGTAAAGGGACCTTCATATTTTGGGTTCAGCTTAGCTGAAATGCGGTTAGCTGCGGACGATAGCGAGAAGGTTTTTCTTAACACTAGTTCTCCAATTTTGAACGGATCGTGAAGACGACGTAAGTTGTACCGTTGACTCTGGGAGATGCTGGCTTGTAGGAGATTCTGCTCGACGAGATGATTGAGCTCCTTGAGTTTTCCCATCCTCTCGGCCCATTCTCCAGTAGTAGCCAGACCTGCAGAGTCCTGGACGGCTTGTGATTCAGGCCTTAAAACTTTCCTAGAAAGAGAATGCACTGCAGTTATTTCTCTACCGAAATTCAGGAATGCCGGAGAAAATTTTGTTGAACTGTGAGTGGCACTGTTCAGGGCGAATTGCAGTTCCCCAATAAATTTATCCCACTTACTATGGCTTTCCTTATCCAAATAAGTGATAATTAACTGTCTAATATTCCTATTAGCTCTTTCCGAGGGATTTGCCTGACAGTGGTAAAGGGGAGTTGTTCTGTGCTGTATGCCGTAAGATTCAGCCAATGAACTCACGGCAGAACTGACGAAATTTGTTGCGTTGTCGGAAACCAACTGCGCAGGAGCACCATATCGATTGAGGATAACGGATTTAAATTTGCTGAGAATCACGGGAGAAGTTGCCGATCTGATGGGGACCAGTTCCACCCATTTCGTGAAAATGTCCTCGAAAACGAGAAGGTACTTGTTGCCGGACGAACTCGGAGGAAATGGACCCATGATATCAGTTGCTACTGTGTGCCATGGTTCAAACAAATAACGAGGATACATGAGGCCGCGTGGGGCTGAATTCTGAGGCTTCACCCGTTGACAGACGTCGCAGTGCTGTACGTAGCGGACTATGTCCTGGTACATACCAGGCCAATAGTACTGTCTACCTACACGCCAATGCGTTTTAGCTATACCTAAATGACCAGATTGTGGGTTGTCATGACATTCCCGCAGAACATCTGACCTCAAACCCCACGGTACTACCAATTTCCAATCCTCACTTGGATCATCCAACTCACCCTTCAAAAAGGATTTACGGCAATAAAATAAATTGTTCCCCTCTACTCTCCAATCTGGATGGAGTTCAGGGGACTGACGAACTTTATATAACTTTCTGTTATACCATTCATTTTGGGTTTGGTTGAGAGTAGAAACATCAGGAGACGATACAGCAGCGAGACTTTCAAACTTTGAGATACGGGACAAGGCATCAGCCACACAATTCAGTTTGCCTTTACGGTATTCGATACGGAAGTCATAGGGTTGCAGACGAAGGATCCATCGAGCTAAACGACCCGTGGGATTCTTCAAACTGAACAGCCACTTCAAACAAGAGTGATCTGTGACTACTACAAACTCTGATCCTTCTAAATACTGTCGGTTTTTCTCTATACCCCAAATGACTGCTAAGCTTTCTTTTTCGGTAACCGAATAATTTCTTTCCGCGGCTGACAGAGAACGGGAACAGTAGGTAATCACCCTTTCACATCCATCTTGTTCCTGAGTAAGGGCTACGCCAATTCCGTAGGAACTTGCATCTGTTTGGAGCGTGAAAGGAAGGTCAAAATGTGGGCGAGCAAGAACAGGAGCAGAGGTCAGAGCCCTTTTCAATGTCCGAAACGCGTCATCTTCCTCTTCAGACCAACTCCATTTCTTCTTCTTACTCAGAAGAGCAGTGAGAGGAGAGACGATAGTAGAAAATGCGGAGATGAAGCGTCGGTACCAGCTTGCCATGCCCAGGAAGCGACGGAGTTCGGTAACATTGACGGGAACTGGATACGACGTAACAGCCTCGGTTTTGTCCGGATCAACAGCGATACCTTCGGAATTTACTCGATATCCTAAATATCTCACTTCCTTACACCCAAATTCGCATTTTTCTGGGTTGATTTGAAGGCCGGACTGCTCAAGCCGATGAAATACCTCCTTCAGTAGTTCACAATGCGATTTTAAATCTAGAGTACAAATCAAAATGTCATCAAGAAAAACTACAACTTGAGGATACAGGTCTAAGAAAATGGAATCCGCCAGCCGTTGAAATGTGGCTGGGCTGTTCGTCAACCCAAAACTCATAGTACGGAATCGAAATAGACCCCTCCCTGGCACAATAAACGATGTTATGTCCCGGCTCTCCTCGTCCGCCAGAGGGACTTGTAAAAGGGCCTGTCGCAAATCAAGCTTCGACAGATAGGCAGCGTTACGCAGGGAGTCCAGGAGGGTATTCATATTAGGCATCGGGTATGAGTCCTTTTTGGTACAAGAGTTTACTTTACGGTAGTCTACACAAAATCGGTAGGATTCGCCCTTGCGGACCATCACGACGGGTGATGCCCAAGGGGATTGGCTAGGTTCCACGATACGAGACTCTAACATATCATCCAGTTGGTTGTGCATGGCTTCGAGAACTTTTGGTGAATAGTTATACGCTCTTTGTTTGATAGGACTTGCTGTACCCACATCAATTTTGTGCGTTATCTTTGTCGTCAGACCCGGGGAATCTTTCAACGACTCAAGACCGGAGGACACTACTTTTTGCAAGATTTTACGTTCTGAATCTTCCAACTGTTTAATACCGCAGCATGAAGTGGACATTGGATCTGGAGTTTGCAGAGAATATTGTTTGATAAAATCAAATTTTCCCTCTGGGTTATCTGAGTACCACCACGAGTTGGTGTGTGCATCAATAATAACTTTATTAGCTTCCAGGAAGTCCAGTCCGATGACTACGGGAAACGACAAGGTACTCAAATAATGCAAACAAAGGGATCTCAGTTGATTGCCTATGCGAAATTTCAAACGATAACAGCTGCGAACGGTAGCATTATTACCATTTGCCATTTGAACGATAAATGGATCAATTGGTTCACAAACGATGTTTTGGTTTACCTCAACCCCTAGCTTCTGTAACCCAATATGTCCAATAAAAGAAAGGCGAGATCCTGAATCGCATAAAGCTGGGATAGTTGAAGTTTTACCCGTAGATTCGTTGTCATAAAGTAATTGCATGATCAGTAAATCTGACCACAAGTTCCGAGAAGATACTATAGGCGATAAAAGCGAAGAGTAGGTAGTAGAAGGAGACAAGGGCCGACAGGCCGCTTCTCGAGAGAGAGACGTGTAGAAAGGCTGCGAGAGTGAGACGTAAATTGGTCGAAAAGAGACGGAAGACGGCAAGTTATTACAAGCGAGAGTAGTCGTAATCTTGGAGTCTCCATTCATAGGGGGAACTAGGGCGACCCCGTAGGCTGGTTCCCTGATCTGTTTTTTGAAGTGCTGCTACACTTTGGACAGGAAAGAACATTAACCTCTTTATGCCCACAGCGATAACAAAATTTCTTTCGAGGTAAGGTACAAGCGGAAAATACATGGGGGCCTTCACAATTCCAGCAGACAATGGGATTCATAGCATTGGAAAAAGTGTCGGGTTGAGTGAGCGGAATAGTACTTTTCGTTGATTTGACCTTACTTTTGGAAGAAGTCGCATCGGAAGAAGTTTCGTACGGCAAATTTACATTATAAACACCCACAACTTCTGTGGTTTTGTTTATTCTGCCGGAAGTGTTGGAATTATTGGTGAACTTTAGGTGCTGGTCCTTACATGATTCTTTAGAACGAGAGAATTGAGCACCACTGGATTTGCTTTCGGTCGCAATGAGCTCCTCTCGACGCAAACGATCTGTTACATGCTTGACGAGCGAATCATAAGAAGGAAATTCCTCACCAGAATGTCTATCTTCGAAGGAGCGACGAGTTGACGGGTCTAAGTGACTCAAGGCTATCTGAAGTTTGACGAAACCATAAATATCAGTCAAATTGAGAGCAGCTAGGGAGTCAAAGTTGGACTGATGAACACTGAGAAATTTTTGTAGCTCCGTAGAAGATTGGTTTTGAATAGGCTTGAATTCCAAAATTTTTGTGATGAAATGGCTTGCAAGTCTACGTTTATTGTTGTACCTCGTTTTCAAGGTATCCAACGCCAAGGTATAACTTTCACTCGAAACTGGGAAGCTCGAAATCAGAGCGAGTGCATCACCTTTTAGACTCGATCTGAGGTACTGCAATTTCTTCACGGGAGATAGTGAATCATCCTTGTGCACGAGAGATTCAAAAAGCGAATAATAGCTTAGCCACTCCTCTATATTACCGGAAAATTGGGGAATAGGTATACGAGGTAATTGGGATGGGGAATAACTAGGTTCATTATTGAGAGCGGGATTCGCAAACCTAAGGGTTTGTTTTGCCATCTGAAGGTAATGAGACCTAACCGAATCGATGACCTCAATAAAACTTACATAACCTTTAGTAACTTCTATTTTCAATGATTCATCAGTTACCTGAGCGTTAAAAGATCTCATTTGATCGGAAAGATGGTCTAGTTTTTCCTCAATTTTAGTCAAGCGCTCATATCTGGGAAGAAACGATTGAGCATTTGTTTGATCGATATTTCTACTAGCGTCTCGAATTTGCTGTAGACTAGCAAACAAATCTTCCCTTTCAGCAATAAGCCTAGCTCTGATTACGGAAGGATCTTTAGAAGACATCAGTACTAAGACAGATACCTACTATAAGCGCAAACGAGATAATATACAGAGCTAAATGTGGAGGTACAAATGATAATTACCTAAGGGAATTGTTCAAAATCTCCTTTAGAGAGCTATTACGTTGGGCGCCATTTGATTATATCTGTGACGAAACAAAATTTATTTAAAACGTGATCACAAGGGTGGGGATGAACCCGGGAAAATAATGAATTGAAATTACCACGCGAGGTTGGTAGAAAGAAAATCACTCTTTATTTGGAAAATGAAAATAAACTTTCTCAGGGAATCACAGATAAAATCAAGCGGTACGCGGTACGATATTCGTATTAGTACGATAAAACTATATTAGAGTAGGTAGGTACTCACAGTTCCGACGGCCGTGGAATGTATTAGGTACTAATAAAATGGTACGGTATAGATACAAATCTTATAGTAAAGAGCGGTGGACGATAAGGTGGTTTTTCTATTCGGTATCTGTTATGAAGGGAGGCGGGACGGGAATAACTGAAACGGTATCCTTCTGGAGACGGCAACGAGATCAGCTCGGCGGTAGGGAAGCCTTCGAGCCCGTACCTGAAACTGATTGAAGAAACAAAAGATAAGTTTCTTCCTGATGACTAAAATCGGTCTGTAGGTTTCAGACATCGAAGAAGCATACCGGTACGATAGATGTATGGCGAGACAGCGGACGGTAGTTCTTCGCAGCAGAAGTGACGACGATACTGCCTCAGCTCCGAGGGGAGATCAGGAACTGGTTGATCTTCGAGAGTCGGATGGCGAATCCACGAAGAGAAGAGGGCGATACGATATCCACAAATCCAGCATTAGTTGGACGAAACGAAAACGGTAGAAATGCTCTAATAATTGGGCGGTATGAAAATTTTATACGAGAGCACAATTGACGGTGGTCGTTGTTAAACGAGAAGTGCCGGTTCGATTCCTCTCGGGATCGGTAGACGGCAGCACACTCCGCGGCAAAACGAGACACGTGCAAAATGGACGATAAATTCATTCGTTTCAGGATAATAACTTATTGTTCAATTGTAAATTAAATCATATAAAATTAAATAACTTGAAGTTCCTTCAAAAATTGCGAAATAAGATGAATATCGAATGATTTTCTTTTTCGGTGCGGTAATCAGCTGATCGGGACAATCCTCGGAGAGCCCCGAAACCGCGAAATACGAACGATGGCGGTACGGTAATTTTATTCACGGTACAAAGTCAGTCCTAGAACGAGCCAAACAACTTAATATTAAATTCAATTCAGCCAAATGTTTTTTCGGGTTGTCACAAGTTAAATACATGGGTCATGTTTTTTCAAAAGAGGGCATGCAAGCCGATCCATCTCGGATTCAAGCTATCTGTGCAATGCCTGCACCTACGGATAAGAAGTCGCTGCAGAGATTTTTAGGTCTAGTTACCTTTTTGTCGAGCTTCATTCCCAACTTTTCTGAAGTTACAGCTCACTTACGCGGTCTTATAAAAAAAGATAGCCAATGGCAGTGGGTTGAAACTCATCAAAAATCCGTTGAAAATTTGAAATTTATTTTAACTCGAGCACCTGTACTTGCTGATTTTGATGTTAATAGTCCAATAGCTCTGTCAGTCGATGCTTCCAGATTTGCCGTAGGAGCAGTTATTCTTCAAGATAACCAACCTATTGAATATGCGTCAAAAACGCTGAATCATTGTCAACAGGGCTATACCCAGATAGAGAAAGAACTCTACGCGGTTGTGGTAAGGTGTATGAAATTTCGTCAGTACATTTATGGACAATCAATAACCGTAGAAACCGACCATTCGCCACTTGCCACTATATGCAAGCGTAATTTAGCGAACATTCCAAGTAGGCTGCAAAGAATGTTACTCCAATTGCAAGCTTTTAATTTTAGGGTTGTATACAAACCCGGCAAACAAATGTATATCGCCGATACATTACCCCGTGCACCACTTCCCGATGGTGATGACATTTTAGATGAGGAACTAGCTGTTCATGTCAATCTAATACGAAATCACTCAGCGGTGTCACCTCAAACCCTATCTGAAATTCGTGAAGCTAGCAGTAACGACGAAGCCCATAAAATCCTTGTGGCGACCTGAACCTCCATCGCCAACACAGCGCCGAAACAGCGAACCAGTGTCCACCATCACGAAAGGCATCTACTGAAGACCTCATACTAACCTCATAACCTGTACTATAACTTTCATATTCCATCTTTTAGCACGTTGTCAAGTATCTCAAATCATCTCAGTTGTCCTGTTTCTTCTATCACGTTCTCTTCAATAAAAACCTATAAAAGCGTTCATCAGTGTTCTTTCAATCAGGCACCCATAAACTGGTGACCTCCCGACGTGAGTTATTTTTCTTTTCGTTTCGGGTGTTCTGATTCCACTGCATCATGTCGAACGAGAAAACGGACCCCAACGCTTCTCTTTTGGATTTGGACGTTCCCAATCCACCGAAATCGGAATATATTTCGCACATAGGTGTGAAACTACCCCAATTTTGGTACCCCGACCCGGAACTTTGGTTTATTAGTGTCGAAGCTCAATTTGAGACTGCCCACCCGCGAATCACGCGTAGTGAGACAAAATTAAACCACATTCTGGCGAAAATTCAGCCAGAGCACCTGCGCGAAATCGCTGACGTGCTCCGTGACCCCGCCAAGCGGAACTACGACAACGTGAAAGAAGCCATCCTAAAACGATTCGGCGAAACCGACGAAGATAAGTTGAACAAACTTCTCGGCAATATTGAGATCGGCGATCGCCTACCATCGCAACTTCTCCGAGAATTTCAACGTCTCGCCGGCCCAACAGTACCTACCCAGCTAGTTCGTAGCATTTGGCTGAAGAAGCTCCCACCCCAAACACAGCAGATCTTACAAGTAAGTGACACGGATGACCTTACAAAATTAGCCGAGATGGCTGACAAAATACGCTCTGTCAATGTGCCAAACGTTTATGCTATTTCTTCCCCATCTGGTGACAACTGGCCTAGTCAAATTGAGTTGCTAACGAAACTTTGTCAACAAGTTGAAAAATTGACCAGAGCCGTTCAAAACATTACTTCCCAACGCCCTCGATCGCGTTCTAATTCTACCTGTAATCAAAATTTGACGCAAAACTCAACTAAGGACCCGATCTGCTCGTACCATCAACAATACAAGGATCGCGCGCGTAAATGCAGATCTCCTTGTAATTTTCTAAAAAACAAATCGGAAAACTCTCAAACATCCTCGACCTAGCGGCGATCGGGGATGGGGTGACGTCACGCCGCCTAGTCATATGCGACAAGCGCTCAAACTTCACTTTTCTTGTCGACACTGGCGCCGATATCAGCCTTCTACCACCACAAAGTACTGATCTCAATAATGTTTCGCCTGTGATACTTTTTGCTGCCAATAATACGATAATCAAAACGTATGGTGAACGTCTTTTACATTTAGACTTAGGGTTACGACGTATTTTTCCTTTTATTTTCACTATTGCTAATGTCAACCGCCCCATACTTGGTAGCGACTTTCTCCGCCACTTTGGACTATTGGTGGACATCAAGAATTCAAGATTGATTGACTCCAATACTTCTCTAGTCATGCCAGCAAACACAGTAAATTGCAAAACCATGGGAATCTCGACGATAGGTACCTCGTTACCTCCTGAAATCACCCTATTGTTAACCAAATACTCTACTTCTCGACATAACTCAAAGTCTGAAATTAAACAAAGTAATGTCTTTCATCACATAGAGACAACTGGTCCTCCATGCTATGCACGTCCGCGCCGCCTTCCTGCAGACAAGCTCAAAGCAGCCAAGGAGGAATTTGGCTACATGCTACAGATGGGTATATGCCGCCCATCCAGCAGTCCTTGGGCCAGCCCCCTGCACCTTGTCAAGAAGAAGTGCGGTGACTGGCGACCCTGTGGAGATTTTCGCAGATTGAACTCGCAGACAGTCCCAGACCGCTATCCAGTACCCAACCTTCAAGACTGCACCTCTAATCTCCATGGTTGTACTGTTTTCTCCAAGATCGATCTAGCCAAAGCATTTCTGCAGATCCCAGTCCATCCTAGCGACATTCCCAAAACAGCGGTAACCACCCCTTTTGGTTCCTTTGAGTTCCTCATGATGCCCTATGGCTTACGCAATGCGTCACAAACGTTTCAGCGTTTTGTTGACACCATCAGTAGGGACCTGCCTTTTGTTTTCTGCTACATAGATGACTGGCTGATCTTCTCCAAGTCACGAGAGGAACACATGCAGCACCTGGAACTAGTCTTGAGACGACTTCAAGAGCATGGTTTGTCCATCAATGCTGCCAAATGCATGTTTCTTCAGGACCAAATAGACTTCTTGGGTTACCACATCTCAGCTCAAGGCATCTCTCCTATGGAAGAAAAGGTGACTGCAATCTCTACATACCCAAAGCCCTCTACAGTAACAGATCTCAAACGCTTTCTGGGCATGTTAAATTTTTACCACCGATTCTGTCCTCGCCTTGCTGCAATGCAAGCTCCTTTGCATATTTCATCCAAGAAAAATGACCGCCAAATCATCGAGTGGACTACTGAGATGTCAGACGCATTTGAACGTTGCAAACAAGCATTGCTTTCTGACACACTCCTCGTTTTCCCAGATCCACATGCTCCTCTGTCCATTATGACTGATGCGTCAAATACCTCAATTGGTGGTGTGGTCCATCAGTCCAAGCATGGTCAATGCCAGCCTCTAGCATATTTTTCGCGGAAACTGACACCAGCAGAGCGCAACTACTCTTGCTATGACCGAGAGTTGCTGGCAATTTACGCAACAGTCATGCAGTTCTCCTATATGCTTGAAGGAAGAGATTTTGTCATTTACACTGACCATCGTCCCCTCATTTACGCATTTACCAAGCCCCAAGGCAACATGTCGCCTAGGCAAATACGCCATTTGTCATTCATCAGTCAATATTCCACAAACATCAAACATGTGACTGGCGTCAACAACTCTCCAGCAGATTCTCTCTCACGCATCGAAGCAATTTTGAAGTGCTCCATCCAACCTGCTGACATGGCTTCTGCACAAGACAATGATCAGCAGCTGCAGGACCTCTTGAGATGTTCCACATCCAATCTCAGACTCCAGAAACTTCAAATGGACACCTGCACTCTCTATTGCGACACATCCTCTGGCAAAATCAGACCCTATGTACCTGCAGATCTGAGATTTGGTGTTTTCCAGCATTTTCACTCAATCTCGCATCCTGGAGGTCGTGCAACCGCACGTATCATCGCAGATCGATTTGTATGGCCCTTCATGCAGAGGGACATCAAACTCTGGGTCCGGCAGTGTCATCCTTGCCAGGCCTCAAAGGTGAATCGTCATGAGAAGACTCAGCTGTCTGCTTTTCTCAAGCCTGACGACAGATTTGCCCATGTCCACATTGACGTGGTAGGTCCACTTCCTACGTCTCATGGTCAATCCTACCTACTCACGTGTATTGACAGATTCACTCGCTGGGTGGAAGCAGTTCCCATGGCGGATCAAGCTGCAATTACCATTGCTCACACATTCTTCGACAACTGGATAGCACGATTTGGCACACCATTATATCTGGTTTCTGACCGAGGACGCTCCTTCCAGTCTTCCCTCTTCCGCGATGTTGCCACTCTCCTGGGGATTGAACTTCGCTTCACAACCAGTTATCATCCGCAATGCAACGGATTAGTCGAACGCTCACACCGCTCAATCAAGGCAGCACTCATGAGCCGCCTAGGAAATTCTCGTGAACGTTGGTATGAGGAACTGCCTATTGTACTGCTTGGCCTTCGTAGTGTTTTCAAGCCAGACATCAACGCCACTCCTGCAGAACTGGTCTATGGAAGCTCCCTCCGGCTACCAGGAGATTTCTTAACCAATTCCACCATGGCCACCACACCTACAGCTGAGTATGCTTGTAAATTACGACAGCTGTTTGCACAACTTCGGCCCACCGAGACTGCATGGCACTCCAAGGAAAAGCCTTTCGCAAATCCTGCACTGGAGACTTCATCTCATGTCTATCTCCGCTATGATGGAGTACGCCCTAGCCTACATCGCCCATACACTGGACCTTATCAGGTCATGAGAAGATCCTCCAAGACCTTCGACATCCTAGTTGGACAGACCCGAGTCACAGTCTCACGTGATCGACTGAAGCCTGCCTTCATGCTGCAACAAGACCTGCAGTCTTCTCCGCAAACTCACAGCTACAGTTCACAGCAATCTGGCCAGCTTCAGCCTGACTCGTCAACTCCTCGGAGTGAGCAACAACCAGCTCCTCCGGCCGAGCCACAGCCAGCTCACCTGAGCGAACCACGGCCTGGTCAGAGCGAACCACCCACTACTCGCAGCGGAAGACGCGTACGTTTCCCATCAACCCTGAGGGACTTTGAGATTTCCTAAGGGGGGAGTGGTGTGGCGACCTGAACCTCCATCGCCAACACAGCGCCGAAACAGCGAACCAGTGTCCACCATCACGAAAGGCATCTACTGAAGACCTCATACTAACCTCATAACCTGTACTATAACTTTCATATTCCATCTTTTAGCACGTTGTCAAGTATCTCAAATCATCTCAGTTGTCCTGTTTCTTCTATCACGTTCTCTTCAATAAAAACCTATAAAAGCGTTCATCAGTGTTCTTTCAATCAGGCACCCATATCCTTAAATTGTATAACAATATGGGATGGCCTGAGTCTAAAAACAAGGTTCACGATATTTTTATACCATATTGGAGTTTCAGGGAAGAGATTAGTGTAATTGACGACATATTATTCTGTAATTCAAGTGTACTTGTCCCTTCCAAGATGCGTCAACCGATTTTGAAGAAAATTCACTCGGGCCACATGGGGGTCGAAAGAACTAAATCAATGTTCAGAGGCGTTATATTTTGGACTCAGATGTCTGTAGACATTAAAAACCTCATAGAAAACTGTCAAACTTGTCTAAAATATAGTCCTAGTAATAAGGACGAACCATTAAATCCTCACGAGTTACGTGCCTCCCTCGGCAAAAACTCGGGGCAGATTTTCTTGATTTTAATGGTCAAAATATTTGGTTGTGATGGATTATTTCTCAAAATTTATTGAGGTTTGTCAAGTTTCATCGAGCAAAGCCTCCACGGTAATCTCAAGCCTGAAAGCCATGTTTAGCCGTTTTGTAATTCCGTCAGAAGTAGTAACTGATGGAGGTCCACCTTTTCAATCGGCGGACCTTTAAGAATTTGCGCGTCAATGGGAATTTGTACACATTGTTACTTCGCCCTATCTTAGTCATTCAAATGGAATGGCTTAAAGTGGGGTGAAAATTGTGTCAAACCTTCTTAAAAAATGTTCTGAGTCCGGTACTGACTCTCAGTTGGCGTTATTACAGTATAGAAATACACCTAAAGGTGACATTTCTTCCCCATCGCAATTATTGATCTCACGAAGGCTTAGATGTACGATACCTGTAGATCAAAAGCTTCTAAAACCGAAAATAATTAATTTCCGGAAACATAGGTATGTCAGCTGCTCGTAAAAAGAAAAACTCTTTCAAACGTTATTTTGATAGGCATGCTCAACAATATTATCCCAGCTTTTACCTGGCGAAAATATTCACTTCAAACTGAAACCAGATAGCCGCTGGACTCCAGGTGTTGATATTAAATTGGTTGGACCTAGATCCTATTTGATTAGAAATGAAGAGGGTAGAGAGTATTTACGAAATAGGAAATTCCTTTTATCCAGGTCTGGTACAAGTCTGAAATCTAGTAGCAATAATGATGAACCAATTTAATATGGTACTAGTTCAGCATCTAGATTAATAAAGTCACCAATGAAGGGTTCGCCCAACCGTAACAAGGGTTCGCCAAATCAATTTCTTAAATCTAGTAGCAATAATGATGAACCCATTGAATATTGTACTAGTCCAGCACCTAGTTCAATATGGTCACCAATGAAGGGTTCACCCTATGGTAACTAGGGTTCGTGTTACGAGGTGGGGAGGTTGGGTGGAGCGAAGACGGTTTGATCGGGGTTTCTCCCCCATTTCGGAGGAAAACCCCCCTCCCCTAAACCACCCTCGCTAAACGCCCTACCGTAATCCTATTTTTCCCTGAATAACGGGAATTGAAAGCAAATTCCTAACTAACATGTTAAAAAATTGGAAACCCTATGGGAAATGAAATTACTTTTCTTTACCTTAACAACTAAAAGGGGGCGTTCCACCAACTGTTTCCCTCCCATAAATGAGAAAAGAAACAGCAAACGAAAAGAATAATTTTTCGTTTATACAAACAAAAAAATCAAGGTAGAGCTACTCTTAATACACCAACCCAAAAATCAAGAAGCAAGTGACTCCCATACCATCGTCGGTCTCGCAGCTTCATCCAACTCATCTTGTTCCAATTGCTAACAGTGTACCTACTTCAACTTTCTACATTTCAAATATCAATTAGGTGATTAGTCGACTATGGGCGGCGGATCCTCCACGTCGGGAATGAACCTACCCTGAAAACGGACCAAGACTAAACGTGTAGAAGTGATAGTGTAGTGTCCAAAAGTTAATTTTAGGATTCTAGATCACCTCCAGAGAAAACCAAGATTCAATAATTGACTTACCTTTCTTCCTAGAACTCGACTATAAGACCTGAGATCAATTTAGCTAAACTCCATAAATGTTGGAGTACCATAATTCAAAACTTCAAAATTACATTGAAACGACTCCCTTGTCATTTGAAAATGGAAACAGTCCTTACATCGCAAAGGGGGAAAGGGAGGTCAATCGGGCCATAATTCCCGAAGGAGCCACCTTATCCCAAAGCCCTTTCATTGGCCACAAATAGCTTCACGGGAGAACGAGTCAAGACTCCAAAGACGGATTGAAGACTCGCTAACCTTCAAAGCCACTGAGGTCCACCACAAATAACAAGGAAGTTCACAAAAGTTCTGCATTTCCACCCATTTCAAATGGAAAGATAAATCCCCCCCCCCCCCCCCCAGACAAATTGAATACCCCAAAATTTACTTGAGCTCAGGATCTTATGGGAAGAGCTGCCAAGCTGACATTAGCAGCCTACAGCAACACGGTAGGAGGTGATCACATTTATAGTTAGTAAATTGAAACACAAAAATAAAACCTAACTTCTCTTAGCTAAAAATGTGGCGAAAAGCCTATAATCAAGGAAAGCGGTTTTTAACCAAGAAGGAAACTAATGATGCCTTAAAAATGATCGAGAATGTGAACTGAAAAAAAACCGGAAAGGAAACCTAGATGGAGAGTTGAAGTTCAGAAAAAGTATGTACTACCTACGAAAAGGGACAAGATGTTACCAAAACTGAAAGCGAGGAAAGGACATGGGTTTTGCAATTAATAGGAACAAAATCCATATTCAAGCTCTCATGATTTATTGAACTACCAAGAATGAAAAGCGAAAATGGAAAACATAGATAGGAAATGAGTACAAAAACAATAAATTCATAGATTCAATAATTCTTAACAATCTAAAAATGTACTAAAGCCAAAAGGGGTATAAAAATTAAGAAAAAAACCCTAACTCCTACCCACAAATAAACCTTTAAAGTGACCTAACGAGCAACTAAATTAGTAATTTGAACATTTCTTCTCAAAATTCTACTTTAATGAATAACATTGTCAGTTGTTTAATGTTGAAAGGATAATTTTCCCCCCAGACCCTTAAAATTACTCCTACGAACCCCAAAAGAAAAGACCTTTAAGATGGAACCACCATCACAAAAGTAGTATTATTTTTAGTATTTACTAATTTATTAATTAGGCATGGAGATAGAGTTAAGTTAGAAAAAAAACCCTTTAGGGCAAAATTAACTTAGAAGGGGAAAAAACCTAACCCTATCCCAATGTATTCTTACGATACGTCTCACTTGATGAAACCAAAAAGAATTATTTTAAACTGAGGCCAACTGCCAAAGGAGATTTCATTTAAGAAAAATTTATATAAAATTTGAAGTTGATGAAAGAACTCTCTAAGAAGATTCGTAAACCCCTTTAGGAATTAGCATTTTTTTTAATTTAACCTGATTTGTGAAACTCTAATGATTTGGACTGGGAGAAAGGAACCAAGTTCCTACCTTAATTCAGCCAGGGGATGACCGTCCAGGACGCCTCCTCGTCGGTAGACTTTTCAGCAGCCAAGTGTCCCGATTCCGACTTCTCCTTTTCCCAAGTCAACTCCCACCTCCCACTCTCCCCGTTTAATAATAAAATCTTATACTCTGAGGACAGGGGTGTCCGAGAGAACCTCAGGAAAAGGGGGCCGGGTGGAACGGTGGAGTGATGACACAAAAGTAAAACTGAGAAAGATTATTCACGAAAATGTATGAGATTATTTAGTTGGATTACAATTAAAGGAAGGACACGAAGAAATTCACCAGTAGTTTACCAAATACCCTAATTTATTAACTTTTCTGTTAATGTGGGAATTTCGTCACGCCACAGTTCGCCTAATCAGATTTCATGTAAGTAATCCTCCTAGGAATATAGTGAATTTCGAAAAGGAAGTGAAGGAGACAATAGGTGGTAGTCCACCGAGCCTAGGTAAACGTATTCGTAAACCGGTACAAAGATTTACTTTCTCCGAATTTGGTTAAACAAACTCTTAAATTAAGTTGCACCCATCAAGTCAAGTAGATATTATGACTATAGGTGCATGTAATTTATTATTTTTTTTTTAATTTTTAAAAAAGATCATGTTACGAGTACAGTAATTTTAGTATTAAATAATATAAAATTACTAAACACTAAACCTAATTAAATCTCTATTAAAACATATTAATAAAAACTAAATCTAGATCTACATTAAATCTATATTATACATAAATGTACTCTAAACCTAGATGGCATTGCCTTCTGTACAATGGTCGCTCATGGTGCTCCTGGCGGTCGCCATTGTTTCATTCTCCTAGTCCTTATCAGTCATCAAAATTATAGTGGTCTGCCGTTCCTATTTCAATTGTTAATTTATTTACGTCTTCGCCCAAACCCACGTAAAACAAATACCACCAATGATGAGTACCCATGACTTCTGTTTATATTTTTAAATGAAAGTAGGTTCCATTCTAAGAATTTTGAGACCAACTGCACTCCCCTACAATTAATAGTTCTTTTTCAATGAGTTTTCAAAATTTGAAAGTTTGAAAGCTCATAGAAAAATAAGTTTTCATCGTAGGAAATTGCGGTTGGTATCAAAATTCTTAGAATGGAACCAACTTTCATTTGAAAGTAGGAAATTAATAATAAACAGAATTATGGATACTCTCCATTGGAGTGATCCGAAGGAAACGATCCATTAGTCAAAGAATTCAGCACTGACTAAAATTGAAAAGGAAACGAGAAAAATTCGAATCAACAAAAATGAAAAGGGAGGAAGAAAGGCTGCTAATCAGTAGGAGCGCCTGGTAGAATGCCTTTTGGAGACAACAACAACTACAAGACCTAGGTACCTCTCTAACGATAAGGTTTTCTCGGAATGCGGGTCAGCCTGCAGAAACGGGTCCTCAACCAGCCCTCGCACTTCCCACATTCCTCTCGAATCTAATTCCAAATAACTCACCAACTACCCCCAACCTTAGACCTCACGTCTTCCAAATAATTTTGATGGAGGGTTTCCAACGACTACGACTCCGCCTGGATAGAATGGCTTCTGGACATGATTTTCGTATGTAGGTATTAACCCTCGACCACCAAGGCCTGGTGATGTGATCCTTTGTACATGAAATAGCTCGTCTGACTAGGGTATCTCAAAATGATCCTGAAATAATTCTATGGGCCATTCTCAAAGTAAGGGGTAGAGGTGATGTTTTACCATTTGCATAGTCTCATTGAGGAATTGAAAAATGGAGTTGAAAAATATTGGAATATTATTATAATTATTTTTAATGATCAAATTATATCTCAAAATCTTTTTTTTTTATTAGGGGAGGGAGGGATCAATTAATTATTTTGTACAAAACAAAATGATAAGATTTCAATCGTCATGATCAACAGATTTCAAATTTCAGGAAAAGTAACATCATGCAGCATGACAATATATGAGCGAATTTCCGAAGTAGGTAACCTACGAGCTTGAACTTTCCAAAATTTTTCATGGGTGATTCGAACACTCATTCACCTCATTACTCATTCACGTAAACCGCATGGTTCATGCAGATATACGGCCACACATGGAACCGAGGAAGACAGGGGGGTAGTGTAGCAGTGGTCACTACACTGCATCATTATTAGTCTCATTTTTGTTTACAATTAGAGTTCAGAAAAGTTAGTTGTTATCAATCTGGAAGTGGACAAAAAAAGGACTTGTTAAAAATAAAACATCGGACTTGAGTTATTACAATATAATGAAGCTTCGGGGCTTGAAGGCAGGCTAATAGTTGAACAATAATTAAAGTTTCGCTGCATTCAAAACGGCTGACCCGAAAACTAAATTAACAAAATCTGAGAAGTCATAATGGGCGTTTTTGTAGGGAGAATGGAAAGAACTTGGTACCGCTCGCCCGAGGGCAGATCGAGCTGTCCAGTTACATACCTACGAGGTGCGTGATTATAGGCAAATAAAATTGGATATATATCACTACATGACAGCACATAGCCATGTCCTCCCATTTACTGGGTGAAAAACCAGAAAATAACATAACATCGGGGATATAACTAGGTAGTGAATATCACCTACTTTAAATGAAACTAACTTTCCTATCAAGTGCTATGAAATAAAATAGAAAATACCGAATGAGAATTTGGGTCAGTGGAAATTTCCCCCAACATTCCGCCGACCTAAAATTAATATTTTATTGGGACAGTAATGAACAGACATAACAACAGGCGCTAGAAAATGGTATCAATAAGACAAAATCGCACAGGTATGTTTCAGACGACTGAGTTTCGTCAGTGTGATGAATTTAGAATTTTCATCACGGTGGCGTGAAGGAGAAAAGTCGCAGGCGGCGGTAGTCCACCGATCATCTACGACTTTGGGAGGAGATAGAGGTGAGTGAGGGAATTTACCTAGGCGGCGGTAATCCACCGATCATCTAGGTGAGGAGAGGTGCTTGTCTAGGCGGCGGTAGTCCACCGATCATCTAGACAAGAGGTAGAGGTAAGAGGTAAATTCTCAGGCGGCGGTAATCCACCGATCATCTGAGAGGAGGAAGGTAGGAGAGAGAGAAGAGAGAGCTGGTTAGAGGAAGTGTCGAATGAAGCTAAAGCTCCAGGATCCAGGGTTATATAGGACTTGGAGGCCTCTCCCTCCAACTCCCTGTGGGGAGTTGGTAGTGGGGCTCCAGGTTGTGTTCCCTGGATTCTGTCGCCTGTCTCCCCACTCAGATGTTTATTAGCGGAAAGTAAGTTTTACATGAGGATATTGGTGAGAGCTTAAAGTTGCTGGTGGAGTGTTCCCGGGAGGGACTCACGACAGTCAGAAATGCATGGAAAATCATCATGAAAAGTCATTATCGTGTAAAATCGTAAATAGCTCAGAAAATCCTACTAGGGGTCCGGAAGTAGCAAAGCAAAAATCTGAAATAGTTTTTATGAAGACGGAAGCTATTTGACGATGGCGCATGTAGCATGCAATCACAAGTGTCACTACATTGTTTACGTTCTCTGGCCATGGGCTTCAGGGGGATATCCGTTCACTGATTCTGCGTGTACAAACGTTGATGAAACGAAACGCGCGGTGTTTACTCAATTTCAGGGAGAGCAGTGGATACAGCTAATCCGCTTACCGATCGCATGCTCCAGTCACTACAGTTTCCTCACTAAAACCGGACTATCAATTTCCAAGTTAAACAGGCGGATAACCAGTTGACTGTCGCAGAACTCGTAAAAGCATGGCAGCTGAATAACTGACAGTGCAGGGATACTGAAAAAAAAAATTTAACCAACTGAAGAGCAAAATAGTGTGCAACCCAAATAGAACCCATAAGTTTCTGCTGGTTGTCCGTAGCAAGTAATTTTGAAGGATTGTTAAGAAGATGCTAAGGTATTACAATAAATATGTACTTATTATCGATAAAATATTAAAAAGTTCTTAGCAGGTGCTCAACTCCGATGTAATATTCTGATGCAAAAAAAAAAAATTGGAGTAGCTAGGTAGGTACATACTTGAATACAACGAAATGATGAGCGATTCAGACGAAGATTTAGTTCTGAGATTCTCTTCAGTTTCTGTATACCTACATCTGATCTTAAATTAAACAATAGTACATTGAGGACCTAATTATCCAGCCAGAACTGTGTAGTAAAACGGCGTCTATTATCCAACCCAACACCCTACACTGCTTCGTATTGGTGGTTTCTAAAAAAGAAGAATTTTTTTTCTTATTTTGTTTAGAAGAATGTTTTTCAAAATTATTGTGTGTGGGATCCCACAAACAATAATTTTGAAAAAATTTCATAGATTTTGAAAGATAACAAAATAATATTCGTAAGAACCCGAGAAATAACAAAAACTTGCTTTCAACATTCTGTTGACGTTAGAAAGCATTCTATAAACCGCTAACTGCGCTAAAACTTGGCCGGTCGTCCAAGGATCCGATAACTATGTAGGCACATTAACTGGGATCTGCTGGATGAATATTCCTAAACTACTATAAATAATAAGATTGATTTTACGTTCGGAAAATGCAGCCTACCAAATCCTGCAGAACTAGATCAGTCTGCCTTCTAAGAGACTAGTCGAATGTACGACTGCTATTAGTGGTAACTAATACTACTATATATTATATTATATATGTAACACGTAAATATATTTAAAAAAAAATAAATTACGAAATGGGTTGATCAGCAACTCATTGGCTAAACTATTTGAACCTATTGCAATAGGGTATTTTCTTCGAAAACCCCGGTAGTTGAACCAAGATGCTGACTCCTCTATTGTGCAGTTAGCACTCATCTATACGAAACATAATGTTGCTATACTCACGAAACTACGAGTACGCTACGAAACTACGCTCTTACTGTGTGAGGAACCCAACTGGGGGATTAAATTAGTTCAAGAGGTATTATGTCACCACAGAGAGACAGAGGAGTAGAAATTGTTTCGGAAATGCGCTCATTAGATCATACTGAATGGCTGGAACTTGGAGAAATGTATCGTATTCAACCAAATTCATGCCAAAGAATTGAACGGTGGAATTTTATCTCCGCTTACACCCACAATGTCCCTTCCAAAATTAAAAATAGAACATTTCAGCTTGAATTAATGTATTTAATTAGGCATATTTGGCCCTAAACATCTTTGAATAATATTTATATTTGGAATTAAGTAAAAGTGATCTGGAAGGTAATGAAACGGATTCACTATCCCTCTTCAACCCATGCAATTCGAACAAGTCATTTTCTGCTCATGCAAGTCATGCTCGATAAGTACAAACTGGAGCTTTGAACTAGAAGCCAAGAACATGTAGGTTGGATAGCAAATTAATAATCTAAATTATTGCAAAATAAGATTCATTCTATCATCAAGTAAATTGATCGAAGATCATTTGTAACGATTATTCATTAATCATGGCAAACACTAACCAGTGAATTACTGAAGAGCTGTCAGTATACAGAAGACCCACATATTTATCAGGTTCAGAGTAATCAGGTTCATTGGCCTCAGTACCTCAACAATAATGGAACCAGAGTTCACAATCACATTTTACACTTTATTGTGAGCACAAGCTGTCAAAATTTTGAGCTTTCATAAGTTTGTCACCAGGCATACAGCCACAACTTCAAACATTTCTCTCCACGAAAGGCTAGCGTCCAACCAAATAGTCTTAGCCTTCCCCAACAGTACTATAGAAATTCTTCACGAAATGAGTTGCTTCGTTCTATATAACTATGTATTTGTTTTTTTATTTAAATAATCGGTTTTTTTATATTATTTTATATTGGGGGGGGGGGGGGGGGGGTGCTAAGGCGCCTCCACCATTTGTAAGGAGCTCGATTTGTTCTAGTTCGTTAACTAGTCTGTCTTTCTGAAGCTGATGGCTACAGGAGAGTTCGAGCACTTACTAGTATGTATTATGCCGCCTTTGACGTGTCACTAGGAGAGAGAAAGGGCACTATTGAAATCGTAATTCACTTAGGTTTATTATGGTGCAACCTCACATTATTTATTTTTTATTTATTTTATTTTAGAAATATACGGGCAACGCCCAATTACAAAGAGAAAACAGATGAAAAAAACACAGCCTCGTACAGAGTACACAAAAAGGAAAAAAAGAGAAGTAATAAAAAAAACTATACAGAATAAATATGTGTTACCTACTAAATTAAATGCTATTCCAAATCAATCTTTTCAGATGACCAAGAGAGTCGTTAAACAAATCAAAACCGTCATCCGCTGCCAAACGGTCTAGGGTTCGCTGTGCTCTAAGAATGGGATTATTAAATAAATAATTAGTGGTACAGGACGGGACATAAAATAAATCGTTACTTCTAGTGTGGTGCAGGGGGGCATGAATATTAATCATTTGCAGCAGGTGGGGGCAGTCAATCTTATTATGAAACAAATTGAAGATGAACACGCAGTCCGCTATCTGTTGGCGCCGATCAAGAGTGTCAATGGCACAAAGCCGAAGGACACTTCTATAATCAAAGCCATGCCAATCGATGCGCTGCTTAAAGGCAACGTACCGCGCAAAACCACGCTGAACACGCTCAATCCGTTCGCTCGCATCCGCATAGAAAGGAGACCAGATGATCGAGCCATACTCCAGCACAGAACGCACAAGTGTATTGTGCAGAGCGACCAAAGCCTTGACATCGGTAAAATCCCTAGTATGACGTTTCAAAACCCCCAAGGACCTCATCGCCCTCATACAAACACTGTCAATATGAGAAACGAATGTCAACCGCGTGTCGAAGATTATACCAAGGTCTTTAATTTCGTTTACTCGGTTTAAGCTCACACTATTAAAAGTGTAGTCGAACAACAATTGGTTGGCCGATCGACCGAAGGTTATGACCGCACACTTATCAACATTCATAAACAAATTATTGTTTACACACCATGCCGACAATGAATCGAGAGCGCTCTGAATATTCAAACAATCAGACCCTGACCCCACCATAGAATAAATTTTTAAATCATCAGCAAAGAGAGAAAAATACACATTATCTGGAAAAATCGATACAATATCATTAACAAAAATAAGAAAACAAAAAGGGCCAACGTGTGAACCCTGCGGCACTCCCGATGTGGCAGCGAACGGAGCAGACAATGAAGATTTAAGTTTAACAATTTGGAAACGGCCTGATAGGTAGCTGGAGAACCATTTTAGTAGTGGACCGAAAAACCCAAAAGATTTCATCTTGCTAAGCAATAGCGAATGAGGGACCTTGTCAAAACATTTCGAGAAATCTGTGTAGACACAATCGACCTGACTGCCCAACTCAAAAGCTTTAAATATGAATTGTTGGAAACTCAGTAAATTAGTTACCGTTGATCTTGATTATAATATATTATTGTTACATATTATTATACCTATTACTGTGCTATAATTAGTCTTTAAGGGTCCCTATGCTCTCCAGTGCACAGTTGTATCACTCGCGACGCGATTCGTACTCGGTACGAGGCGCAACGGTAGGAAAGTTCGCTTTACCTTGAGTGTGGCGAGTCGGTGGCGTGAAGGCGGCAGATATCCCGAGAGGCTGGCTAGTTCCTCCGGGTGACGGATGTAGAGTGTGGGGTCGTCACTTCCCTCAAGCGGCCCAAGGCGAAGATCGTCCTGGCATGGCACTTGGTACTGTGTGTGCTCATGAAACGGCGCGATGGAACTTCGTCTCCGATGACTATTGGGAACAAAAGGCCTCGATTCCTATCCTTCAATGGTTTTTATCACCTCTGTTGATGGTGGGGATAGTTTTTGTGAAGTTGGGCACAGGCGTGTGGCTTCAAGGTCCCAGCCGTATTTTCTTGCTGATCCGAGCAGGAAATTTTGTCAGCGGGAAAGTGTTCTTACGGGGTTTCTCACGCTGGGTTCGTTCAAGATATTGCTGAGATGTGGGAATGAGCCATTTCCATTCGCACACTTTCCTAAAACATTCCCACTAGATTCCTTACTGCAAACTGCTGTATTTCAAAACCGACCTCGAGGTGCTTGATCTCCAGCCTTACTAATCTTCATCAGTGTCTCTTTGAGCATTGGTCAGTTTCTAATCGCATCTAGTTCCGGAATCATCTTCCTGGAAGACATCAAGAACCGAATCACCTACCCTTGTTTTCCATACAAACATTTCAGCAAACGGAGCAGTCAGACCAACACAGCCAACGTGCCGAATCAAATTATCTCTTGCTGACCTAGTCGTTATTAATAAAAACTTGATACCAAATAATACGTGCGGTGATCGTGGCGTGAAACAATGGATCCATCGCAACTCTCATCGAGGACGCAGGAATCATTACACTCTTTGGAAATTCCGAGGACTTCCGTATCGCTATTCTACGAGCAGGTCTCAGAAATTATGCAGAGTGGTTACTGGATAGTGGATACTATTTTTACGCCTACTAAGAGAACATGATCATCATAAGATGTTATACTCGAGAGCTCAACAACTATAAGTGCCAATAGCCAAGGAACGCAATCAATCCGGTATGGGAAACGCTAAAGTGATTCTTTGTCTCCACCGAACAAATCGGGAAAATTGACATCAAAACAAGTGTCGTGGTATCCTCCCAGAAACACAACCTATACATATTGTAAACTTAAGTTCTCGCCAAATAAACTCGCAGAAGTGGGGACGAAAGTCGCAGGAGAGTCGATGCACAACCTGGGTCCCCACCATCCTCTACTAGCTAGAGGATGGAGGGAGACGGCCCCCATGCCTATAAAAACTCCCCTCCTTCGACTTTCTAGCCATTCTACGCTCTCCTTAAGTCGCTGACTTATCTCTCTCTCTCCTCACCTAATCTCTCTCCTATCCTAAAAGATCTTGAGCATGGTGGAGGTTCGCCCTTAACCAAATCAAGCAAACACTCCTAAAAGATCTCGAGCATGGTGGAGGTCCGCCCTTAACCAAATCGAGCACACTGTCCAAAAAGATCCTGGGCATGGTGGAGGTCCGCCCTTAACCAAACCAGGCAACAAGCCCTAAAAGATCTCGGGCATGGTGGAGGTCCGCCCTTAACCAAACCGAGCAAAACTATCCAAAAAGAACCCGGGCATGGTGGAGGTCCGCCCTTAACCAGAGCCGGGCACATCCCCCCTCACACCGCTCGTGGTGGATGCGCCAATTTAAATCCATCACAACAAGTTTCCTGACTAATGATTATCCTTCATTTGTTCATGAGCAACAATTTAAGAGCCCTCTGGATTCTATTACATCTTTTGGAGCTTCACATTTCTGCTATTAGCCTTTTCTTATCACCAATAATTCATCTGAAATTTGCCACTGCGATTTCTATCGAAGCCTTTATCGGAATGACTGCTCAGCAGCAGTACTGCTCCCCTTAGCTCTAGTGAACCTACCAATATAATGCGCCTCCGCTGAAATGCAGATTCTCTATTCTCATCAAAACATGATCGATAAAGTGTTACTGTGAGTGTAGCCATCTATCTCGCGTAACACGTCTAACTTTTATAGCATTTGAGTTTTGGGGGTAAAAATTGGCTTTAAAAAAGGCCAAAGATTCTTTGCTAAGTCACAAACACCAAAAATAGGCTCATGTGGTCGAGTTAAATGAATCGATCTTCTCTGTTACTACCTTTTGTCTTTCGGTGTTTTGAACGATGGTGATTACTGTTTATCAACGAAGTACCTTCAAACCGATGCTCATCTCAAACTTCGCAAAGTGTAAGGACACAAAACTTATGGATCCCGATTACAAGCGTCCCCGGCGTGCAGGATTCGGCAGATAGGCGCATATGGTGCAAGCAGCTTTCCTCTCGTTATGCAAGGGGCCAGAGGGAGTAGCCCCTTGCATAACGAGAGGAAAGCTGCTTTGATTAGCGACACAAGCCCAGTCAACGATACGAACCTTCCTGCTTTATCAGCCACAAAGCCTTTCAAAGACAAACGACCATGAGAAGCCCTCCCGTCATCCAGCAATCTGTTTCATACCGTTCTCTCCTGATAGTGAGTTCTCGCTCCCAAGTTCAGATATTAATGGTTCAGATGATTCAGAATTGATGGTTGAATTGACTGCTGTGCGGATTAAACAAGGCCAACGCAAAGCCCTCAAACTTGTTACCTCGAAGCGTTTGACATGCAAACAATCAAACTAAATTCAATAATTTCAATAAGTATAATTTCACATGCCAGCTCTAGTACTAACATAATTTTTACGGAGTCTATAAATTCTTTAACGTGGGTATTATGCCACTTGAGGCGGACTTCGAGGATAATACCGTTAGAACTCTCCAAATTGGTGCAAAAAAATGTGCCTGTCTATCCATTCTGTGTGCTACTTATCTACTTGCTGACCCTACTCAGGCTGTTTCTTATTCCGTTATTTCACAGTATGATTTTTTATTTGTTCCAGATGGAGCAGTTGGCCCACGTCATGGCTCCGATGCTCTGAAATAATAATAATCAACTGGAGCAAGACAGCGGTAAGACAGTGTAGGGAAGGCAATGTGTTCATACTTAATTTATTTGGGGATTGGGGCACCCAAAAGATTATACGAAAGAATATCCAGATACCTAAAAATCCTTTGGGACCATTCTAAAACTAAATCTTGGAGGAAAAACCAAGATCGGTTCCGTGGATGTGTGACGAAACTCGACTGCAATGCCTCTGCCGGTTCTTTTTTTTTTGCAATCGTCTCAGTTTTAGGTTCAGTTGTGCAAAAAAACTTCAGAAATGTCCAGTCATGTCGAGAGTAGGAGTAGTGGCGGGGAAGGGGGATCTTTTAAAAATTCGATTGGCAAATTCATTTACTCTTTTGCCTCACATACCTACTTGGCAAAATATTTTTTTTTTGTAAATATAGTATCTAGTTTTTGTTGTTTGACTTCTCAGGTTGTGCGAGAGGGGTGATGGTAAACATACATGTAGTTTGTGATGATCAAGTTGCGAATAATATCCGACTTCAATCGATCGAAATTTTTCGTATCGATATTAATGTCTAGAGGTGGATAATTTATGAATCGGGCAATAAATCCGATTTAAATTTTTATTTTTTTATCTTTTTTTTTCAGTTACTACCTTTGTGTCGGAACACAATTTTTCGACGTTCCCATAGGTTAGATTCTGGTTGGGGGGAGGGGGGGGGGGTGAATATCTAAAAATCGATTTTGATGCAGTACGAGTTATATATCAATGCACCGTCCATTATTGGGGTTGCTATTAGGGTTTACATTCCAAACTGACTAAGCAGATACTTACCACGAGGTATTATGTACATTCATGAACATTGACGAGGTGAATCGTTAAATAAATTCCCGAAAATATAAGAGAGAAGATAAGGACGGTGAGTTTTTAAAATTTCTTAGGTAAAAGAATATTCCTCCAGAAAATTGTTACTAGAAAAGTAGCCTCACGCGAGATTTGGGTGTACATTCCAACTGCAGGTAAGACCCCCTCACCTATGTGTCTAAATGGTGAATTTTCAAGTCTCGAGACACAAAGTGATGTAATTATGTAGGTACGTGGGATATAAATTGCGGATTTAGATATTGCTCAATACCTGGTAAGTAAGTGCCCAAGTTTGATGTTTGATTTTGTGAATATTGTATTCAGGTAGGCACGTGTGAGCAAGTAGACGAAGTTGCTACATTTATGGACACCGTTACGTTTCCTAAGGATGGCCTAAGCGTTTATTTACGTTTATCCAAGTGTCTTCCCAGTATTGATAAAGTGCTTCAGCATTCAAGAGCACAAAATGAAAAGCGAGACCGGTTGACATTATCTAAACCTAACAGTCACCTACGGAAATGGAATTATTTTAGAATCTCGCGAGTAAGTTTAACACATTTGTATTCATCCCGGTGCTTTTCAACGAAGTTCGAGAAGGTGAACTGGGTAAAGTTCGAAGTTTGTTGTTGACGTTGTCGAAGAAGAGGGTGAAAAGGTGGTTCGATGAGTCGTAAAGGGCTGCGGAATATATTGCCTTAATTTCCAAGCAGCTTTATGCTAAGTGGGTGATAACGATTGCTAAATCGGCGTTTGAGGGTGATCATCAGGAAAGAGCGAATTATAGGGTGTGAAGAATAGTATCCATCCCTGAAGATCCGATTCATTTACGGAACAATTCCTATGAATACAATAGATTCATTCCATTCATATTTTGACTGTTTATATCATAACTATGTCGAACTAGTTGAAATTTACTATTTACTTTGGTATTCAGACCAAAGATAATGTGCTAGCCTGACATAGCAATAAAGCAAAGGTCTTGGGGGTGCTTAAAAAATTGTCTAGTTTTTTTTAATTTCGAAAACTCCTTAATTATTTAATTTTATTCGCTACATCTAGAACTGCCATCTCTAAGTGCCAGGTATCATCACAAAGACCGTTCAACGTGCGGAGCGAATCACAGTTCTCCGTCAGAATTCATCGACGATGCCGATGGTTTCCTGCAAGTTATTTAGTAGTTTGTTTCAATACCAATTCAGCTGTTTCTTATGTATCGGAGCATATATAGGCACTGGTTTATCAGCTTTGTTACTGCTTATTTATTACATTGGGCCCTTATTCATTGGTCCGCATAACTTCGTATAACACGAGTAGAAAGTGCAGCCGCAACCGGATGACAAAATTCTATTAGGTACCAACCTAATAACAGCCAAGAGTATTCTCCATTAGAGTTACTCTTGAATCAATTTGACGCCATTCCTCATGGGACCAATATTATGTAGATCGCAGTTTTCATTACTATGTGCCTGCTCAAATTAGGATTAAAAAAAAGGTTAGTGTTACTTATACTTATTTAAGATATATAAATGGATGTAAAATGTGTGTCTGTGTAAGTCATTTTCTGGTCTTATATATGTTGTTGTAATATTATGTTGTATACTACCTAGCCAACATCACCTCTCCAAACCTCAGAGAGTCTTGTATGGATTGTGTGAGGAGTATGGATAGTTTTTGTCAATAGTGTCAGGCTTCAAATCGCCCTTATAGAGAGGTGCGGATAGTTATAGCTTTGTTTATTTATTTAGCTTCAGAGTCCGGAGACGGGCCGGGCCACGGTGGAGGCGGGTCAACGTGTACGGCTATGTACTGAGTGGAACTTGTAAAAATTCTCACACAATTGAGATATTGTTATAAATTAATTAGTCCACGTTCAAGGTTCGCAAAACGACTCAGTATAATTTTATTCATCATGTGCAATTAATATTCACCCCAGATGTTAGACCAAATGTTCCAAAAGTAATAATTTCTAGCAGTAACTTCAACATCCTCCCAAATTATGCAAATTTTGAACCCTCAATTTTTAATTTAGATTAGCCTCAATTCGCAACGTCGACGAGGCCCTGCTTCTCTCGGAGGCTGCAGAACCTAGACTTCCCCAGAGGCTTCGTCATCAGGTCGGCTAGTTGGTCTTCGGAGTTGACTTTCTCGATGTCAAGTTCTCCAGATGTCAGTTGTTCGCGAACAAAAAAATGTCGTATGTGGATGTGCTTGGTGCGGCGATGAAACTGTGGACTCTGCGCTAGCTTGATGGCAGACTCGTTATCCACGCGCAGCACTGGTCGTCCTTCCAAGTGGTCCATGTCACCCAAGAGGCGTTTCAGCCAGATGACTTCTTTCGCCCCCTCACTAGCAGCGACGATCTCAGCTCCGGTTGTCGAAATCATCACCGAGCCTTGGCGCTGACACAGCCATGAAATAGCAGCGTGTGACATCAGCGCAACCACCCCAGTTGTTGAGCGGCGCGTTGTGACGTCCCCAGCATGATCCGCATCACTGTAACAGACCAAAGATTTTTCATGTCCCACAGTATACTTTAATCCTAATCTCTGTGTGCCTTTGAGGTAGCGGAAAATTCTTTTAACTTGGACCCAGTTTTTCCACGTCGGGTTTTCCAAGGTTCTCGAGGCGACACCTACAGCGAACGAAATGTCCGGGCGAGTCCCTACCATTAGGTACATCAGTGCACCTACAGCTTGACGATAAGGAAAACGAACTTCGCTGTGCTCCTCAGCATTTTCAGTTTCAGTATTCTCGGGATCTTCCTCCCTTGTCGGAACTTCCTCCCCATCCTTTATCATTGGAGTTGGAGCAGTCCGGCAATTTTCCATCCCGAACCTTTCCAGCAATTCTCTCAAATATGCTTTTTGATTGAGGGTGATCACACCTCCAGCTTTGGAAATTTCAAATCCTAGGTAATACGAAGCTGGTTTAGTCGTGATTTTGAACTCTGTTTCCAAATCTGCAATGAAACTCTTCAAGTCTTCCTCCCGGCTTGCAGCAACTAAACCATCATCGACATACAACGCAAGCATGATTTTTGAGGTTTTAGTTTTCTTCAAAAATAAGCAAGTGTCCGCTTCGCTTTGTATGAATCCAATCCGCAACAAATATGCAGCGAACCGTTGGTTCCAACAGCGAGGAGCCTGTTTTAGGCCATACAAACTACGATTTTGAACACCCATTTGGTTGGTATTGCTCTTTTCCCGGCAGGCAATTCGGCAAGCGTCCAGGTATTATTTGCATGTAATGAGTCAATTTCACTTTGCATAGCTTTTTCCCAATTTTCTTTGTTTTCGCTGTTCATTGCTTCTCTGTAGTTTTTGGGTTCATCAAGTTTCAGAATTTCATCTTCTCCAAACATAGCAAGTGCATCAAAACCATACCTTTCTGGTTTCTTGAGCGCTGTGCGGTCCCTCAGCACTCGATCAGAGCTTTCAGTCTCTGCGTTACCTGTTGGTGTTGCAGGATTTACGTCATTTTCATGGTCTTTTTCCTTCTGGTCTAAAAGATGACGAAAATCCACAATTGATTCGTCGGATCCACCTTGATCATTGTTGTCTAAATTTTCTACTGTTTTCAAAGGTGATTCATCAAAAGTTACATCCCTAGACCTTATCAGTTTTAGTCTCTCAGGGGACCAAATTCTGTACCCATCGTTTCCATCATACCCAATCAAGATACCTTTCACGGCTTTCTTACACAATTTTCCTCTGCACTGTTTTGGAATGTGAGCATAGCAAGTACAGCCTATTATCCGTAGATTTTTGATGTCTGGCTTTTTACCAGTCCACAATTCAAAAGGTGATTTCCCCTCAACAGAAGGAACACCAGTTCTATTAATTATGTACGCAGCTGTATTAATCATTTCAGCCCAAAGACCCTGTGGAACATTTTCACGAGCGTGCAGCAGGGTACTACCGGCTTCTACAATAGTTCTGTGGTCTCGTTCACAGCACCCATTTTGTTCAGGAGTGTATGGCATTGTTAATCTTTGTTTTATGCCACTTTTGTGCAACAGTTTTCTCACGACTTCACAATCAAATTCTCCACCATTGTCGCTCAAAAACTCTTTAATTTGGTGGCCTAACACATTGGTTTCAGCAATGAAACGCTCCAACATCTCAACCACTTGAGATTTCTGTTTCATGAAATAAATGCTGCGATATTTCGAGTAGTTGTCTTTGAAACATACATAATATCTATGAGAGCCAACTGATCTCAGAAATGGTCCAACTACGTCACATGAAACAATCTCACCTGGAGTAGTAGCTTTCGGTCGAGTTCCAAACTTACGCCTGTGAGCTTTGCCATACACGCACGCTTCACAAATGCGACCATCAACTTTGAGCTCGATCCCAAGTTCAGCTTTCACCACTTTAACCACGTGTTTCATGTTCTGGTGTGCCATTCTCTCATGCCAGATTTGCAGCAGGTTCATCCTGTCAGTGGAACATACATTCAATGAATTTTCAGGTACAACATTTCTTGCATTGAGTTTGTATAGACCTCCATTCCGAGTCCTATTTCCAGTCAAAATTGGTTGGTTTTTAACCAATAATTTACAAGTTTCAGCATACGAGATGAATTTACTATTGGTAACTTTGTCTTGCGCAGACAACGTGGAAAACAGATTTCTCGTAATACCTGGAACATACCAGACGTCTGACAACGTAAGATTCCTAGTAATGCCATTCACTGTTGACTGAATTTTGACGCTACCTTTTCTCACGGCCTGTACAGCATTTCCATTGGCTGTTCGCACACAATGCTCATCTGTGAAATTCTCAAAGGATATGAACAGGTCTTTTCTGTGAGTTATGTGTTTAGTAGCACCACTGTCAACATACCAGGAATCTGACTCACTTGGGCTGGAATATACCTCTGTGTCTGTATGCAGTGTCATGTCATCAACGTTCGAAGCATACGTTTTTGATTTTGGGTTTGACGGTTTCGACTGGCTGGATGTGGACGGTTTGTTCCCACTCCATTTCGTAGGTTTTGGCGGCCTACCATCAGCAATCCAATATCTGCAAACATTAATCTTATGATTAGCTTTTCCACAATAGTTGCAAGAAATTTCCTTTTGCGAATGTTCATCGTTTACCCTTGTTGTCATTATGTCGAGATCACTCTTCAAGGTTTTCAAATTCAATGCTCTTTCATGAGCGCACAGTTGAGAGGTCAAATTTTCAATCGTTCTATCTGTTTTGGCCATCAACAACCAACTCGACTTGAACGAAAAATACTCATTGGGTAACGTTTCAAGAATTTTGCACATAAGAAAAAGGTCAGGGAGTGTACAATTGCAATTGTCGCCGATTTTAATTTCCTCTTTTAGCTGATTCCACAAATTTTTCAGTTTAGACAAACGGGTGGCCAAATCATTGCTGTCATCACGCGTGTGACTAAAAAATTTTGAACATAAAACAAAAGACTTATCTTCCGCAGTTCCATCGAAGAGTCGGTGCAGCTCCTGCCACGCATCTCGAGCTCTCCGAAATCTCATGATTTTCTGTATATCTTCATCGGCCAGGTTGTTCATGATGACAATCATAGCAGCGCTGTTTGCAGTGGCATACCGGAGTTTCGCTTCATCGTCAATGACGGCAGCAGGGACAGCAACTCTCTCTGAACCTTGTGGTGGTGGATGTTGAACAGCAGGGGTTGGCTCATTCAAGGGTCCGTCAACAACTTCCCATGCATTCGGAAGTCCTTTCAAGAGCATGGACACCTTGAATTTCCACACCGCCCAATTCGACTTGCCACAAAGATTCCCCACTTTCACTTTCGCAAGGTCCATTGTCCAACAACTTTTAATTACAGTTCAACACAAAAACAAAAAATCAGTAAAGCATGCTGGGCCCATGACCTGTAAAAATTCTCACACAATTGAGATATTGTTATAAATTAATTAGTCCACGTTCAAGGTTCGCAAAACGACTCAGTATAATTTTATTCATCATGTGCAATTAATATTCACCCCAGATGTTAGACCAAATGTTCCAAAAGTAATAATTTCTAGCAGTAACTTCAACAGAACTCCAGGGCGGAGGCAGTCTGTTCGATGCCTTCAACCGTGATTGTGCCCTGGAGTCCGATCCGACACGTGAGCCGGTCCGTTTTCCCCCCAAAGTGAAAACCATTATTTATTTTCTTCCCCTTAGCGGTCACAGGTGGTGAGTCATTTTCCTGTTTTCATTTTCATTTCTCAAAGAGGTCTCCCGTTTATTTTGTTTGGTAGGAGAAAGCTACAATATAAATTTGATTAAGAACACTTTTATTTTTCGTTTTATTAATTTTGCGAAGTGCCAAAGAACACTCCCCATACCCAACGACCATTCCCAGGAATTGTCTGGTTTGTGGTAAGGTTCCCACCAAAAACCTTCCTGGTAGCAGGGACTTTTCTCCATTCGGGGGCATACACCTTACAATAGCATGTTCTTCGATCAAGCCAAATAGTATATTGGCAGTGGAATGTGGAAGAGAGAGAGTGGGATGCTCTAGCAGCTGTACTGATATTTGTAACGACATGAGAAAGAATCAAACTATTACATCTATTGCTAGCTGTTTTCTTCTGTTGCTAGCCGTAAAATCTGTTCAAGCGAACACTGGTCTCAAGGTGGTGTCTTCTATTTGAAATAAATACCTGTTACTTCAATTTTTTGATAGGTACTACTTTAATTTGTTTAGTACCTAATCATTCGCGATGAGTGGGGTATTTAGGTAGTGGTGTTTTGCTTCTTATTTTATTGCGTTGTTTTAATTGTTGTTGATGCAAGTGATTAATAACTCGGTTAGTTTATTTATTTGTTTTTCTTGCATGTTTGGCATTAGGTGTTGTGAATCAAATCATGGAATCGTGGTGAATAGAGAAATAGAAGATCCTATGATTTTATGATCCATGCTATGAATTAGGTGGCGCCTACACCAGTCACGAGAATAATCAATTCATTATATTAATAAATACTTTATTGAACATAGTTATCAATATATTCTATGCTACTAGGTATACTGTACTCCAAATTTATATTATTATATGAAATAAAGAAAAAGGAATTGAGAAATAATGAAATATATAACTTGGTGGCAACTTGAGATATTTGTTATTTGATGTGATATAGCTCCAAGATTGATATATTTATTTGGGGATTCTCAATATGATCAATTGATTGCTTGGTTTAATAATCAGGATAATAGCCGCTAAAGGGTTAAGACAGCCTGATTCTGATAGAATTTAATGCAATAGGCGACTATAGTACTTACGCTTCTTGATCAGGAGGCTCGTCAAGTTGAATACGAGTACACTGACTGGATGGGGGATGCCAAGGATTAATCAGGGAGTTGTTGATGTTGATGTGTTGTGATGTTGATTGGAAAGCATGTTCCAGGTAACTGATCCTTCCCCTAACTTCGTGCTTCGCTTCTTTTTTTTTATCGATATTTATTGAACATCTTCAATTGTAATGTCTTGCCGTATGGCTACTTAAAAATGTTTCTAAACACTTACCTGAACATTCATTCACATGTTATCGGCGTCATTAAGCGGTTTAAGGTATGTAACCGACAACATCATTTGGGTAAGAAATGTGCACGAGAAGGAGATAATCTGTAACAAACTCGCGAGATGGGATGAGGTGGGTGAGGTGAAATAACTAAAGGAGGGCCGTGCTATACGAGCTGTCGAGCCGTACAGCATCGCGATAAGAAAAGAAGAAAAAAAGTTGGGAGAATCCCATGAAATATGATCCGAATAAAATGGTTCCTTTAGAAGCGCGGTGAGCATAGAGGAAATTTACCCACTTTTTCCTCGAAGGGGAAAGGTGGTGACGTGATGATAGATACCACGTAAAATCCTGGTTCTATTTCCCAGCTGTAATCATCTCTCTATGATGCTTAACGTGCCCTCTCCAATTCATTGAAATATACGTCGGGGTTTCTGTATGTACCTACAAAGTGGTATCTAGCAAAAGCACAGCATTTTATAAATGCTCCTATTTAAATACACCCATTTAGATAAATAAATTTCCAGTACCTACGAAATACTATGTATATTGACATCATTCTCCTTCAATCGTCTTGGGAATTTAATAATTCTGATCATGATCCTGGGGATTTTACAGCTCAGCATCTGGATGAGCTAATCCGTTGCAGAGGGGATGGGTAAAGCCCCCGCCTAGACCAAAGCACAAAATATTTCACTCATTTGAAGTTTGAATCATAAACCTGACTTTAAGGCGGATGTTAACGCCAGTCATATACCTGACTTCAAGGCGAATGTTGTGCCTCGTGAAGTAGGTACATAATGCTGTGAGTATGTAAACAGAAGCACTAAGAGATTTATTTGAATTCATTTGTGTACATAATGGTACCCACGGGCTGCAAACTTTGATCGAACTGGATAACTAGTAAACATAATCATAGATTTGTGTGGGAAATACGAGTGCACGTGCGCAATGAGGAGCACTGCGAGGTTCCTTTCAAAATTTTATGGAACCATAACTGGTCCGGTTCCCGCGTATTTTCCAAATTTGGGTTCATTCAGATAAGAGCTTCGCAAAATGTCGATGTTTGAATGACTCTGTCTAATCGCACACGATTTATTATACCTCTTCTTAGTTGATTATGCATTAGCAGGTGGGTGAGTGAGTGGCTTTTATTTGGTTACTTGTTGGCTAGGATTGAGATATCGGCTGATGCCGTCTGTTCGAATCTCAGCATCTTTCAGCTCATGGGTATGAGGCCTTTGTCTCGAGCACGGAGAGGCCGTGTGTCAGTATCGGCCTGACATGGCTATTCACCAGACTGCATTTATACGGAATATTCTTGCAAATTTATGGAAGTCGAACATAGTTACTAACCTTTACACATATAATAGAATTATTTTGAATAAGATATCGCGTAAATGCATGTACACAGACACCTTTCTCGTTGATTTGATCGCGGTTGCATTAGTGGAAGACAGTCAATGACCATTTCGTGCGCTGCACTATGGATCATGATGAGGTTTTTTAATATGAAACCACTCAGTAATCTGTGAACTTCAACTGAAACCTTTCAGTGCTATTTCGTATCCTTTTAACGTGGATGCCTTCAGGTCCAAGTCCAAGGTGCCTTCAGGTCAAGCTCTTACAGCGTAACTATTCATCCGTCGCTCAGGATGTCGCATATAAAAGTAAGTCAAGTAAGTAGTCAGGCGGTCAGACACCGGAGTTGTCTGCCATATTCATAGGATTCGGATTCGGATTTCATTCCTCGAATCCGAGGCTACAGTGAAACCAACGCCTGGGAAAACTTGAAACTAATTGTTCCCATCGGAAAATCCGTCGAAAGGCTTAGGTTGCCTAAGATCACGTGCATCCCCACTCCAAAAAAAATGACGTCAGTAACCAATCCGTTGACATAGGCGGTCGGGCGTCTCCGCTTATAAAAATAATAAGGATTTTGGGAAAAAACATACGCCTACCATTATACGTCATCCGGATAACCACCAACCAACTGGAGGTGAAATGAAGAAAACGCCAACTCCGATCGACAGTGGGGATCGAGGTGGAACCAGGAGCGTAGCGTGCCTCTGGTGACGGGGGTACCGCAATGAATTCCACCCCCCCCCCCCCCCCCCCACCAACATTCACACTTCCTCACACACTCTAAAAATGTAAATGTGAAGCAGTTCTTAGCAAGCTGTTTGTCAAAGGAATTTTATGATATTATTGATCTTCCAAATTCATTAGAAATAATTCATAACATTCCCTTGCAAATAGCCAGTATCCAGGACTTGCCAACGGGGAGGCGACTGCAGTCAAGTCCGCCCCAACCACCCACCATGGCGAACTGGCTATCCAATTAACGTAGGAAATTACAGAACGAAAAGGAACAGGAGTAATACAAGAAACATGCAGAGAACAAGAACAAAAGTAACGAAAATACAAACACCTGAAATATAACATCCTCAGCTGAAAATATTGGTAGAGACTGCACAACAGCATAATAATACATCTACAAGCAATGCGGGTAAGAAACCTGAATACGCTAAAATGGAGAAAATAATTGGTATAATAGGAACGAATTACATGACTAGAAATTTATTTATAAACGAGATCAATCCGCCGATTTTTTTCGAGGAACTTATCAATAATGAGATCATTGAACTTTGACGAAGGAACAGATTTAAGTTTTGCTACTCGAGATTTCTCAATAGATATTAATGAGAGATCAGTTAACCGTTGTTGCCCCTGTGTTGACCTCAAATACGTTTTAATGCGTTTGAGAGCTGAAAATGAGCGCTCTACAGACGCAGTAGTACTTGGAATAGTTAAAATGAGTTTAGCTAATCTAAAAACCTCTGGTAAGGCCCATGGCATTTTGGCAAGATATAAAACGAGTTCATGAATTTCCTTACCACCAAACTCTGCGTCTTTGTATAGGATGGTTAATTCATTCTTTAGCCTAATCGAGTCAAATCTTTTATAGGTCGAAATAAGAGAATTGAAAGCAGACTGAGGAAAACTATTCTGGAACATTCCAAATTTTCCTGACTCCAGGAGAGAGACAAAACTGAGAGCTTGAAAATTCGAAAATCGTTCAGAAATTTGTACAATTGCGACGTCTAGAATTTCATTGAAAATCCGTTTGTAGGCCCCTTCTGCGTCACATCGACGCTTTTTATTAGATGAACATTCAATTTCATCTGTGTACTCGGAAACCTTGAGCCAAATTGGAGAAAAACCTTCAATTCGCATATCTTTCAAAATTGATAAGAAAGAACCTATTTGTCTCTGACAAAATGCAATGTCGAAGCGAGCAGCCTGAAGAACGTCGTACAACGAATCGGAATGCAAGAATATTTTCGAAAATATTTTCAATAGAAAAACAGTTTCAAATTTCCTCAATTGGGAAACGAAACCTACCGCTCTGTTCACATCATCAGATTTGAATTTATCCGAGTTTTCAACAATGTGATTAAAAAAATCAATAAACAGTAAGCGGTGTTCCTCTATCATAAAAATCAGTCTTGATGCAAAATTCCACCTAGTCTGAGCTAAAGAAGGAATCTTTTTTTCAATGAAATCACGTAAAAGATTTTGCCTCGGTGTGGAATGTGAAAAGAAAGAAACCAATCCGCTCAAAGTATGGAAAAAAACTCTACATTCTTCTTCGTTCAACAACAGGTTAATGCGAGGACTCTCCCCGAATTTCAATAAAGCAACAGAGGAAACTACGTGAGAATTGCAACTCTGGTGTTTACGAGCAGCTTTTGTCAATGTGAGTAAACTAGAGAAACCACACGTTACCCACGGCGTTTTTTCAGAGGAAAACAAGAGGCAAGGGAAACAAAATAAAAGGTTTTTCGAACTACAGCCTGATAACCATTGGTACCTATTGTATGTTTCAACAGTGAAATGCCGAGTGTACTCACGGTTACGTTCCTTCACAACTCTCTTGAAATCAGGCAACGCTGAGGTTGACCGGCCGGCTCTGATGATGTCGTTCTTTTCGCTAAAACTACGAGAACTAAACGAACGCCGAACCACGGAACAATTAACGCAACAACTATCCATTTTAGGAGGAGACTAGGACACTAGGAAAGATTCGAATTCAAACAACTAAACCTGAAATTAGGAACAATTATTGTGAAAACTACAAGTAATAAAATTATGAGAAAACAGGCTGTCGTAAGAATAGCTTCCGAAAAGCAAAATGGATGACAGTGACACTGGAAGTTGTCAAAGTTTTTTTCTCGAGTTTTTAATCGATAGCTACAATCGATCCATACGCCAGTATCGCTCCTCACCAAGATTGGATACGCTGGATATTTGCGCTAGCCCAACTTACTAACACAGTCTCCTGAAGATGTGTAAGACACTCACTCACACACGCAAACACACTCACACAGACGATGTAGAGACACACACACATCGGATTCTGGGCCTCCACAGGACTGGTAGCGGTACCCCAGCGACCTTGAGATTTCAAATATTCGAAACCTGCCGAAAACCATATGATTCTAATGGACTAATCGATACTTGGCTGTTTTTCGTCCATGACTGGCAGACATGGAGGTTGGAGGATAGTTCATGGAGGGAGAGTCATGGAGGATGGCGTTATGAGTGGACAATTCAAATTGCTACCTACCTACGGAATGTAATTTTTTTCATTTTTCGTGTAGGGTAGCGCCGGTACCCCCGGTACCCCTGACGCTACGCGCCTGGGTGGAACAATGTTGGCTCCCCCAAAAGTGAGCCGCCGGAAAAGGGAACGCCCTGTGAAAAGTTTATGAAATACCCTGCGCAACCCCAAAAATATGGACGTGTCTGGTTGAGCGTCAACCCAAATCTCGATTCAATGGCCCAGGACTGCGAAGAAATCTCGATTCAATGGCCCAGGACTGCGAAGACTCCTCGACTTAGACCTTCCACAGCAACAGAGAATCTCCAGGCCTTGCCGGCTAATCACGCGCTCCGAGGAAGCTGCTGGAGAACAGGACGCCAGGGTAGCTGCCCGAACCGGCCTGAAGTCATCCCCCGTCTGTGAGGACCTGACAAGACTGACCACAGCTTAGTTAGCGACACACTGCTCTTTCCCGAAAAAGGAGAAGGATACCCCTTGTTCGATCCATTTTCATATAGGCCTTGTCCTTCGGACTTCGCTCGCCGCAAAGCGCTAGTGTTGTTGAATAACCTGACCCCTTTGATAGCCTTGCTTTTTTTCACTTCCCTTTTTCCGCTCACGCCACAGTCCTGTCGAAGACAATTTCAATTTTTATTTTTCCTTGAATTTTAATTATTATGTGTTTCCACTTAATCCCCCCCATTACTATTAAATTTATGAACGATGGTGTCCGTGATGTAGGCATCTTCGCTACGGAGGGGCCCCTCACATCACCATTTCGCCGCTTCTGCCACTTCCTCAAGAACCCGTCAGATTTTTAGCTTAGAAGTTCTCCCAAGCATTTTTAAATCTGAGCTAACGTACATTTTTATCCATCGAGCCAAGATAAACAGGTTACGTTGAATTCCCCTTTCGAACGCATAATAGCTCACGCTTATCCATTCTGTATAACACGTGGTATCAAAGTTTCTAATTTGTTGATGAAATAGGTAGGTATAGGTATTTTTCACACGCAACCGATGCAATAACTACTTCCCTAACTCCGTATGTACCCACATTGAGGTTACCTAAAATCGATATAGAGCCATTTGAAGGTAATATCGAGAAATGGCCCAATTGTTCCGCCTTGTAAGAAATGTTTGTACATAAAAATACGTCTATCCTAAAACAGAAAAATTCACTCAACTGCGAAGCTTACTAAGGGGGTCACGCACTCGCACTCATAGAAATGCAAAATATTCCAAAATATTCGAGTATTAGGTACAAATTCCATAGAAAGATTTCATCTTTCAAGCCCATGAGCGCTTGCACACACTCTAGTTTCACAAAGTTCATGGACGCGTTTAATATGAATAGAAACAGCTTCAAAGGTTTAGGAATCCCTGGTTTACTTGATTTTGTCATTTTGCACATTGGTGTCAGATCGTTACCCGCTATCTCACGCAATGGATTTGAAAAAAAAAATGCTTCTGACCAACAAGTCAGCTGATCTTGTAAAATATATGCAAGACCAAATACGCATCATTTAAATTACGCCAGACAAAGAAAAATCAAATGGAAAGTCATCCAAACTTAAACCGGATCACAAATCTCCGCCTAATAAGACTTATAATCCTGAAGGAAAGCAGAGCAACCACAATGTCTTCAATGCTTCATTTCGTAGCGCTCCTGATTCTTCAAGTCTCAATGATGTATTATTGAGAGGTCCTAAGCTTCAAAAGGACATCGGTGAGATTTTGACAAACATGCGTCTTGGTACTATGCTGTAATAATATACGCGCCATGTACATACAAGTCAGTATTCATCCAGATGATCGCAAGTTTAACCATGTGTTTTACCGCTCTCTTACTGACGGTGATATCGAAGAGTACGAGGTGAACAGTGTAGTGTTTAGAATCAAACGCTGTCTCGCCCAGTTGGTTGATAATGATGGCAAAAGCTATCCATTTGCCGCGGAAACCATCAAGAATCAGACTTGTTTACAATATATGTGTATACACTCACTGGAAACCGTTTTTTTTTTTCTATCTTTAAAGACAGTCAGTTGAACTCTTTGGGAAAGGTGGATTTACGCTCAGGAAATGGGCCAGCAACCGCCAAGAGGTTGTGGACCTTCCTCTTGAGCAACGAGAACATAAGCTAATGCTCGGCCACGATGATGAGGATCATACTATCAAGATCCTCCGACTCAAATACGAACCTGCAAATGACGCCTTTTCTTACCGGCAGAACCTCAGTGATGCCATTTCTACAAATTAGGTTTGATGTTAGCGATTGCACGCATTTACAACCCTCTAAGATGGCTTGCACCACTCGTTCTCGTCTTGAAGGGTCTGATCCAACAGACTTGGAAGACTGTTCGGAACTGGGATGATCCGTTTTCTGAAGCATTGGAGACACAATGTCAACGGTTTCATCGTACTTTACCTTCGTTTGCAGAACTCAGTATACCTCGCCACATAGGTACTGCTCAATGCTACGATGTATCACTTCAGGTTTCTGTGATGCCAGCGAACAAGGTTATGCCACTACGCTCTGTGTTCACTCAGATCACCCCGTAAGGTCAACATGCACCTCCTCCTCGCCAAAAGCCACCTAGCCCCGCTCAAAACATTGGCGTTCCCCGCTTGGAACAGTATGGAGCAGTACATCCGATCATGTTGCTTGATTCAATCATTCTCTTTCGCCAGAGAGTCAACATACCTACGGGTCATCTGTGTACTGACTCTTCTACTGTACTTGCTGGGATACGCGCACCTACGTTTCAAACCGAGTGGTTCAAATAATAGAATGCACACAACCGCATCAATGGTCTCATGTTCGTTACGAATAAAATCCAAGCGATGGCGTCACCCAACTATTGATGCTTTAATCAATTGTGAGCTTTGATGGAGAGGACCACCCTTTGCTTACCAACCACCACACGACTGGTCCTTCTCAGATCCACCTGTCGAATAACAACAGTTGAAGCAAGAATTAAAACCGTTGGAAGAACAAGCTCTTCACATCTTTATTCAGAATCCGCCCGCTTTAATAACGCTTATTTAGAAATTCGTAAAACTGTCCTCCGTTCAGCGCGCCATTGCTCGCCTACTTCGCTTCATTAGAAATTTCAAAGCACGTAAAATAAAGGAAACACCAATCACTCACCGCTTGGACCAAGAGAGTTAGATGAGCTCTTTCACTTTGCATCAGAGACAAAATAAATTATATTTATTCGAGGAGATCAAGAATTTGAAACAGGATCTGACCATCTAATCAAAACTCGCGAAGCTCACTTCTTTCTTGATTGATCAGGGTTTTCTTAGGGTGGGCGGTAGATCGCGCCATTCCAACCTTCCTTATTCATTCAAGCATCCGCTCATCATAACACGGCAAGCACATAATATAGCTATCCTGATATGTGACTACTACCATATTGCCACTCTTCAAGGAAGACCGCGCTTACTTCAATCCTTAATCCACAGGAAATATTGGATTGTTGGCCTCCGCCAACTTTTACGCCTCTGCATTCATAACCGCTGAGTATGTATCAAGTGAAAGCCTGCTCAATCGAACCTATCACGGCCGACTTACCGCTTGTGAGGATTCAGGAAGCCAGAATTTGCATAAAGGTTGGGCTTGATTTTGCTCGATCCTTCACAGTCATGGAGGGCCATCGCCGAGAGGCACCACAAAGCCAAGGGTACATGGTTTTGTTTGTTTGCATGACGACTAAGGCAGTGCACCTTGAATTTTGCTAATCACTGTCGACGTCCATTTTCCTGGCTGCCATATACCGCTTCATAGCACGCCGAGGCCTATGTTCTGAGATATATAGTGACTGTGGAACTAATTTCCAGGGCGCCGCTAACCACTTTCATTTGACTCAACGCTTCCTTAGCGCTAGCCACACGGAAATTGCTAGCCATCTTTCTAACCGCTCCATCAAATGGAATTTCATTACACCCGCTGCTCCACACCAAGGTGGTTTATGGGAGGCTGGACTAAAACCTGCCAAGCATCACCTCCTGCGCCTCTAGGGACCGCTTGTGCTTACCTTTGAAGAAATTACGAACGTACTCGCCCGTATTGAGGCAGTTCTCAACAGCCGCCCACTTGGTACCTTATCTTCTGATCCAAATGATGGTACTGACTATCCTGGCCACTTTCTTATTGGTCCTCCCCTTTCCCCTCCGGAACTTGACGGTCCTGTCCACAACCTTCGAGATTGATACCAAATTCGACAGAAAGCCGCCCAATGTTTCTGGAAAAGATGGCCAAATGATTATCTACAGACTCTTATTCCTCGAGAGAAATGGACGCAATCACACCCCACCATACGCATTGGAGATATCGCCTGTATTAAAACCGCCAACTCCGCACCGCTGAGTTGGACAATAGGGGGTGGTGAAGAAGTTCACCGCGGATTGGATGGAGTTGTACGCAACGCTAAAATCCGCACTTCCACGAGTATATATTCAAGGCCAGTGCAAAAGTTGGTTGCCTTACCACCTGTTGACGGCAAGATAACACCTTCCCTCTAATCCTTTTCCCAAACCTTCCATTCCCAAGAAGTGCCAGATTTTTCTTTTCTTTTTTTTCTTTTTTTTGCACAGCTCATTTTTCCTCTCTTCCTATTCTTGTTTGTAACAGTTGCCAAGCATTAATTTTTCTCATTCTATACAAAATCTTATAATTTTGGGTGGGCGGAATATGTTCGATCCTTTTTCATATTGGCTGGTAACTTGAATTTACCACCTCATTGTCCTTCGGCCTTCGCTCGCCGCAAGACGCTTGTGTTGTCGAATAACCTGACCCCTTTGATAGCCTTGTTTTTTATCACTTCCCTTATTCCGCTCACAACTCAGTCCAGTCGAAGGCAGTTTCAGGTTTTTTATTTTTACTTAAATTTTAATTAATATGGTTTTCCACTTAATTCGCACCCCCCTAGCACCATTGAATTTATGAACGACGGTTTCTGGGGTACGCATCTTCGCCCCTCACATCACCAAGTCGCCGCTGCTGCCAGTTCCCCAGGTAGGTACCCGTCAGATTTTTAGCGTAGTCAAATTCTCCCAAGCATTTTTACGTACCCCTATTTGCTAATACTTCGCCGCGAATGACCCAACGGTCCGAGAGTAACTCGCGCGCGGGAAAACCGCGAGTGCGCGACATACAGGAGGCATTAGGAAGCAAGTGGGGTAGCTTATGTTATGGGCTACTCTAGATGAAAAGTAAACCATTGTATCACTATTTCACTACTTGTAAACCCGTAATATTTTAACCTCTTGTCTCTCATCAAAGACTTGTTCAGTAATAATAATTATACCAGTGTTTAGCTCCGAATGGGGGCCCCTGAATTCAATAGTCTTTTATTAAAAAGTTTCTTGCACCCAGCAGCTGCACCCCACGACAGAACGGACCACCTCATTTCGGGGAAGAGTCGACAGTAGACATCGTCCAGGAGGCTGATCGCCCCCTAATCACCCCCCTTAGCGGCCATGTAGCTTGTTCGGAAGCCTCTTCATAAGCAGGAGAGTGGTCTGCACCCTCTCCACGAGTAGGACTACCGTTTTTTAGAGGTCAGGGAGCCGCGAAAACCTGAAAAAAAAGAAGGGCTAACACAGACTGACGCTATTCTTTTTAACTGCTTGGGCGATACATAATCAGCGATACGAGCGATTGGTTTTGGGTGAGGGAAATCCCGTTGAGCGTAGTTTCATTTCGTCCTTGCTCCTTACATTATATGGATGTAAATTTATCCGCTATGATTGAGAAATTATTATTTTCGGCGTAAGTATTCACAGGCTAGGATTTTAATGGTTGACCACTGCCGTGATCCGCATTCCTTTGAAGATGATTTGCAGTGCACGCAATAGTCGGTTTTTCCACTTCGGAGAGGGTACCGTCGATCCCTCCGAGATTGCAGAACTGAAGGATGATAGCCTCCTACACTTAGTGCGAGAAGAGGCCTCGGGGTCGTCCCCTCAGTCCACCCTATGGGGGGGGGGGGATATGGCTGTACATGGAAAGCTTACGGTCTTCTGCCTTCGAAATACATTTATAATACTCTACTACTAATACCCTAGAATATACACAACGAACGTAGGTGTACAACTCGAATGGAACGGACATGAGTATGCATGCCTGATTGTCTCTGATGGGATCATAATCACACGTGTCCTTGAAGCAAACATTGCCTCATTCAGCTGTTTTATTACGCTTAATGTGTCACTCCAGTCTTTGTCAATTACAACTCCTACCAGTTTGGCGTTTTCCATTTTCTCATCCCTATTAGGTCTGCGCACATTTTACAATCATTCCCGCACAAAAATCCAATTCAGTCTCGTAATACGTAGTAATTATAGGTGCCTAGTGACATAATCAGGAAAGTCGGATCATAGTGTTGAGGTTAAGTTGTACACCATTGGTAGATGAACGTATAATAGCAGGTACACAACTATAGTCCAATTTTGCTCAAAGACATCATCGGGTAATCATAAATCACATGCTATGCTATAAGTAAACCCATTCAAAGCACTGAAAATTTTGCAGAATACATCCTATACTACACAATCCTATACATACATTCTATGAACGTCTCGGCGTAGACACCCAGTTGAAGCTGGTCACCCTATTAATTTGATCCATCACGATTGCTTGCCATTAGAACGTTGAAACATGTTTTCGACCATCTGTTCTCCTTCATTTTGAGAATCCACAAGATTAACTTGAGGGCCATACAAATGTGCCCTTTCCAGAATAATCTTTGATACTTAGATCGAAGAAGCGCTCTCTTCGCCTTCGCTATCGCAATACTCACCTATCAGTATTGCAGTTGAACTTACATGAGCGAGAAAAAAAACACTCGCTATTAGCAGAAAGTTGTTATGGTTCCGGTCTACACATTATTTTCTTCATTTCACCTTAGTGAATGTCCGTCCGCCGTGTCATCCGTACCTATCTAATATTTTTGTCCTAAAAAATTCGTTCTTTCGCACACAGGCTCCATTTGGGTGTCATAGGGTTTTTAGGGGTTTTAGTAACATGAACCTGCGATGTATCGTTTTCCATGTTTTTTAGGGCGAGGAGGCCGAATATGAAGTCGATTTTGACCAACGTTGCGAAGAATTGAGGTTCTAACAAAGTTTCAGCCATAAGTTTACCTTAAATAGTTGTGTAAAATCTTCGTTCTTTCGCACACAGGCTCCATTAGGGCCACAGTTGTGCTCCGAAGTTCGGCAGCCCGATCGGGATACACCCAGGTGTGATATGGATGAAAAACGTGTGTAAAAATAGGTGTTTTCTAGGGTTTCTTTTTTAAGGTTTTAGTGAACACGAGCTTGTGAGGTATAGTTTTCCGTGTTTTTCACATGAAAGAAGCAATAAATGAACTGCCAACATTTTCTATAGGTATGTCTAATAGAATAATAAACCCATGTGACAAGGACTTTGCAGCGTTTTGATTTCTTTACGATTTACCAAAATTCACCTGACTCTACAGTTATTTATGGCTTCTCTCCCCTCTTCATAATATTCATTCTTACATTTTTTCGTTAGCAATTTTAATTTCATTCCAAAATAAGGTACATAGGTTTTATTCCGTTTGGGTAACCCTTTCTACGCCATTCACGAAAAGGTTTCCTAGCTAGGTATTTCACTTCTCCATATTTGGGAGTATTACAAGGTTGTTGGAACAGTATATTTTGTCCAGATCGGTTTTTGATCACCTTTTTCAATCCACTAGAATGCATATATTCGATTGATTCTGAAAAGGATCCATACAAATCATTCGTTGAAGTTCACAGTTTCACACAATTTCACACTCCTCCCACTTTTATATAGTTTGATGAGCAGTCAGAGAGTGAACGATCATTACTTGTTATTAGACCAAAATCCTGTATCAATCGTTCAATAATATACCCTTTTTATTGATTGCCTCGTCTAAAGAGTTTCTAGGAACCTGTAATAATGAACACAGAAATAATCCCTCGGGTATATCCCCTAGGTGTCCTATTCGGGCAATAATATCGCCTCCCAACAATCAATTAGAACCTCTAGAATGAGCATTGGATATATTAGGGCATCTCGTATCAATTCTAACGATGCCTCATCGTCAGCTAGTGAAGACTGAAATAAAAAATCACTACCTAACCCCATGTTCATGCACGGGAATATAATTTTAAGAATGATCAAAAATATGTGGAAACGTCAATAACAACATATTTTTTCCACTAACCCAAAGTACGGTACTTGAGTCATATTCTGACCAACTACTGTGGTAAGTAGAAACTGGTATGTAACTTAAAGTCGTTGCCGTTACGTTGCTTACACAAACTATCCACAAGGTAAGTATCATACCCACTACTTCTTAACTTCAAAGTAATGCAACCTATCGGAAAGTTTGTAACTTTAAAGACTTTCAGATAGGTTGCATTACTTTGGGGTCATCAAAAGGAAGATAAGGTTGTTACCAGTGTTATCATTGTGGACAACAGACTAGAAATACTGACGGTACACGTGTTTAATAACGTTACTACGGTTATAGGTACATTTCCATTTCCTACTTAGGTCGATTGGTCAATAGAAATGGATATGTAACAGAACCTACCGTAGGTGTGGCGGCGGCGCTGATCTTTTCGTTCCTACATGCGTCACGGGGGGGGGGGGGGGTTATATAACAGTTTCTGTCTCAAGGACGTCATTACCGACTTGCAGCTTTCTCGCAACGTTGTCGGAAATGCACGCAGCCACGTTATAAGCTTCAACACCAAAATATAAAGAATATGTAAACTCGGTAAACAGGGCATAAACGGTGCAAATGCTTAATCAAGCTAAACTGTCGATCAAATTGATGATGCTTATGGTGGTGCTACAGCCCCTAAGCAACTTTCTATTTTTAGGTGGAAGGGCGAACCCTGAGAAGAGGTCATAGAAGGAATTTTAGTTGGTACCTAACAAGAGTTGATGGAAATGAAAAAACTTTCGCCAGCACTTGTTTTTTTTTTAGCTTTAAATTATTTAGCTAGAGCGCATATGTTTTCTGATAATTTCTGAAGTTAGTAGATAAGATTCGGCTGGATTTTAAACGTGAAGTAAGCTTCACGTCTAGCTATTATTATTCGAGTGCCGCCAAACCAGCATCATTCCACCATACCTTTTCTTGTTTTCGGACTTGAGTTCGACGCTATGGTCTTCTCGCAGACTTGAAGGACGTTCTCTACGAAAACTTTATAGGTAGGTACATAGCTTCTTGCTGAGCATGCTTTGCTTACAGTAATTGTTGGAATTTATCCCATTCAGCACTGTCTGTGTGCCCATTTTTTCATGCGAGTTCTTCGAGTGCCGTTTGATTGCTGTGCAGAATGATGATAATTCTGGACGTAAAAGCCTGTTCGACAGAAGGAAAAACAACGCCGGTAGGTTTCTACCTCAGCGACGGATTTCCGGGTAGTGAAACGAAGGAATGGTTCGTAGAAGCTATCCTGGACAGGGCAGCAGAAAACCTGTTCCGTACAATCAAAACTATAATATTAGTCCCGGTTCGACGATAATTAGCTATTGCTACAAATCCTACTTCAACGTATCAAAAGAAGGATTCCTTCGTCACACAGTTAACCAATATAATTACAATTCAATTCAGTCGATCAGCATACCGAAGCAATAAAAAGGCGCTGGGGACCAGTGAGAAGGGAAAACACGGAAAGAAGAGACACCCGCCGAAACAGTTCGGATTTTTATTTGGCCCAATTCATTTGGCAATATAATCATCAAGGGGATTCGCTTATTTTCAACTATTCTCAACGATATAATATGTGAACTCCAAAGCAACAATAAATAATACATTTCATAAAGCTATCTTCTATTTTCCATTCATATTTTTTGAAAATGACTCCTTACAAAGATTAGGTACCACATAAAATATAATGCTGCTTTAATTTCGTATCAGCTAACAGCGTCAACTTCAACTTCAGAATATGATGATCAAACGTGCTCTAATCGATACTGACTCGCAAAACTAAAAACATAGATTTTCTTAAGTGCCTACCCATATTGGTATTGTACCAAAATAAGAGTTTATGCCCACCACTGTATCCATGTAGTGATCCAAGAATAAACACAGGGTGAAAGTAGCCTGGAAATAATCATCCATTTCACGGGTTTCATTCTTCGCCGCTAGCAAGAAACGTGGATACTAACGCATCCTTACGGATTCTCGTTGAAGCCGGCTAGTCCTCCTCAGCTCAGACAGAGTCACACCCTTCGATCAATCTCTACTCCCGCCCAGTTTCCAATATGTTCTCCCGAAATTGCGGAACTTGGATCTCCATCATCACTTGAATATGTCATTAAGTAACGCGGTAGTATTCAGAATATTTTGCGTTGTTGTCTGTATTTTTTCATCATTCCGACTAAAATAATTTATTACTGGTTTTTTATTTTCAATACCAGGTAGTACCTAATGAACCTTTGGAATAGGACATGAAAGAAAAAAATTTAACCCCCCCACAAAATTTGGTATTTCCGTTTCAAGATACATAGAATCCGAAAATGGATTAAACAAATTTCTGTCCGTCCGCCGTACGCCGTACGCGCACTTTCCTTAGTTACTATTCACAGTAACCAAAATGGTTCATGAACAAAAATAAATGAATATTTTAAAATTTATAGGGTTTATTGTAGTATTGTCAATTTTGGACTCTCTAAAATTTAAATTTGAAATTTTTTGTTGTATTACAAACACAGCCAATCGTTAAGCGCGAGATTGCGGCCTGTAGGTGCCACCCTATTCTGGCGTAATTCCTTATTATTTGCTTATCTTATCAAGCGCTCGTCCAATTCTCCTTAATTCACTTGATATGAAGTATAGTAGTTTCGTACGTTATTATCCTTGGGGCTACCTTCTGATGCGAGGAAAAATGGCAAGCAATTATCATACGCAACGATGTTCTTATCGGAAAAACCCAATATTATATAGGTACCTATTATATAATTTTAGGGATAACAGAAATATCGTATGGTGTATAAGCATGCGCGTATGACAATGAGGCTATACCAGCTCACCTACCAGCATCTCATTTACTCAGGTACCCTTATTTGAAAGAACAGGATGATTCACCTACTTCATGTATCTGTATGGAATAATTAGTGAATTTCATCTAACACTGGACTGACTAACATATTTCATAACATCTAACATTGTTCCTACACGTTTGATATGCAAGGTTGTGAACTTTCTACCCACCTACTCTTCTTTATGAGAAATAGGCTCAGTCATTTTTGATGGTTGGGATTGGGACGGCGACTGCGGTCCTTCAAATCTCAACGCCCCTTGCCTAGGACGGTGAGGCGATGGGTGGTCTCGTGCGAGATAGACATGCTCGCAGGGGAATTTATTGGACGTAAAGCCCCAGCCTGAAATGGCTGTTAACCAACTTCACCTCTTCTATAAAATCCCTCTGACAGTATTTATTATCTTTAAGAAGTATTCTGTCACTTGATGTTCCAGGAAAGTTATGTGAAGATGCTTCTCGTCTTGCTGGTTTGTACTTGCGTGGAACTGGCATCATCTCAAGCACTTTGGACCCCGATTTTTGTGGATCCTAGTAGTAAGCTCTTCAATTGATTACATACTCACATTTAAAACTAATTTAATCTACCTACCTATGTCGTAATTAACAAAGGAAGTTCTTCCAAGCATTTAATTAAACACGGGGCTGGAACTGAAGCTGTTCATTGATGTCGTTGAAAGCATCCAGAGATCATTGGATTGTGGTAGCTGGTGGCGTACACATTATTGACCTACGGTTAGAATATTGTAAAAAATTGAAGGGATTAATCATCAATGATTAAAAACATCAGATAAACTGTTGTTGATATCATATTTTTGCTCTTATAAAGGTCAGGTAGACTTGTGGACCCAAAGTAGCGAAGGCTGCAGGTGCCCATTTGACAGTTCGAAAAAAAACTGCGCATGCTGCGTCAAGGGTGGCGGCTGTCCGTGCGGAGAGGAAGCACCACACAGATGTGCTCAGTGTGGAATACACCAACACTGCACGAACAGTATGTACCGTTAGATCTATGCCGAACATGAAAAGAATTTGCGCCTCAGTTTTGCAGAGGCCAGATGGTAAACTGGAAAAGATACCAGAAAAATAATCGGGACTATCACGTTCATTTCCACCCAAAACGTTTACTCGGGAGTGATATTTCTTGTCTTCTTCTACTCATTATTTTATAATAAGGCTTATATTGACTAACTAGTCAACAAACCCGTTGGTTTGTGAATAGTGTTCCAAGATTTATCTATTTCTCATGAAACAAATACCGAAATACTCCGTGAATGTTGTAGCACGGATTCACAGCTAATCGATCTTTTCGACGAAGAAAATATTCATGAACAAAATGAAGAACTTCAAAATAAATACGAACATGTCAGTGAAAATTACTCGTAGGTATCTGCTAAAAAAAAATCACTTGAACAGTCAAACAACAACACACATTAATTTGAATTCACAACCTAGAATTTCTTTCATTTTAATCACCGTTTTATCGGTGAGCTGTTTTATCGAGACTTTTCTCTTTCTTTGGTTCAGTTGGCAAGGCCAACATATAATTATATCCCCTCATTTGAAATAAACATTTGATAAATATCAAGCGACCATCAGGACAATAATTTCACTTTTAATACTACCTATTTAATTTTCAAGTGAGTACCTGAAGTTAACAACCACCAAAGAAAATAGTTCTGGTATGGCGTATCTGCCTCATCACATTGCAGTAGGTAACCTGCCAAAACGTGTCCTCAATTTTAATTCCGCAATGGAGTGGCATTTTGTATAGTTCTGTATAACTATGTTCCAGCGGTAACATATCATGAAATTGAGTGATTCTTGTGTATTTTCCATTATTAGTGTGCAACATGACTCTGGATGCCCGGACAATCATTTCGAAATCCGGGAAAAGCTTCGGCCAGCTGAAGCCTCCTTCCACCCAAGGGCCGGCGTTCTGCTGGTACACCTTCATTCCCGAAGAAAACCACCGAGTAGAACTTCAGATATATCGCCTTATAAGCGTCGGAAAATATAACGGCACGAGGTAAATTGATGAAGAGTATTGAATTCCCCTTCATTGAAGTAATCGCGTACACTAACATCGTGTATGATGCTTTATTGCATATATGGTTCTTCTTGTTTACATTAAAATGAGTTATTTTGATTAGCTTCAAGACTATTTAAGTATAATACAATCAATACGATACATTTACGATTCAGTTAAAAAGACAACAACAAAAGCATGTAAAAATGTTCCTTACATCGGCTTCTAGTAGGTACCGATCCACATATTGCCCTTCCACTCCTAATCATACAAAAATTCTTCCATTTCAGCTGCGAAGGCGGTTTCGTGCAGCTTGTGGATGGGATGTCACCCATACCCAAGTCTAATGAAGCTCAAATATGCGGCATCAACGAAAGATTCACTCCCCCAGTTCTCCTATTCGGGGACAATGGTCCCGCCACGCTCATGTTTAGGTGAGTCAATACTCGTTTTCAAATTATATTACATTGCTGTTAGCAAATGGAACATATAGCTCTAAAAACCAAAAATATTTTATGGGTTTTCTCAAGATCGTTATTATGTTTGTTTGTAAGTTGGTCGATAGCTAGGAAAATTACTATAGCTCCCGGATGAATCCGTCGTCACTAGCTGGTCGAATACTTTATTCTCTCGACGGCCTGTTGATGATGTCCTTACATCGCAAGCGCTCTCCTCCAGTACTCGACCTGCTAGTGACGACAGAATCCTTCGCCGAAAGGTAAGGTGATTTTACTTATAAAACTAGCGGAAATAACCCTTTAAGCAGAAAATTTATGTTTCTCTTCCGTTGTAGGTATGCTACTTGAAAAATATTGGTACCATTACATCAATCGACATATCGGATTTGTTTTTCTGAATTTCTATTTAACAAAACAGGGTAAATATGTGTGAAGGAGTACAGCGTGAAATCTGAGACAATGATAACAGTGAATGTAACACCAGTAGAGAGGTTTATGAGAGAAGAAAGGGAGGAGGGCTTCCTTATTGTCATAAAATATATCTGCGAGATACCTCTGGATACCACTTGAATTAAATCTAAACTAAGATCATAAAGGAATAATGAAGACAATGAGAGAGAAACATGAAATTGACATCAGGAATTCAAGCACTGAAGTCTGGAATTTTTTTAATCAATTTTTGATACCTATACTTTACCGAAATCGGGATTGGTTGTAATGCACCTCTGCTCCTAAAACATATCCTTCTATTCGAGAGAGAAGTTTTCTACATTTACACATTTTTACTAAAATGTCAGCGCGCACAATTTTGGACCATTTCTGGTACATATTTTGGTGTACACATTAAAAATATGTACACAGGTACATATTTATTAAATATTTTATTTTGGCTCCTTTTGTTAGTGGAAAATGAATAAATGAATGCAATTGTTGCAAAGGTGCCTAATCACAGCTGAGGCGAGGTATACAATTTTCTATTTAACCATTACTTGTGAGCAACGTTATCGTTTACAATATTGTTGCTGCCTGCTTGGCGTAAGCAAGGGAATAAAATAAATATATGTCGTTGCCTGGAGATTGAAGTGTGTACTTTAAATTGAAAAAGACGGCAGCAGTTGGATCGAGCCGCTCTGGTTGGATAAGGTATTTCCCATAATGCACTCCGATAAAATGACACACAGCGCTCCCAGTGGAACAAGTTGGTAGTGTATTTGATCGCCATTATGGAGGGAGACGCCTATTCCAATCGAAGTGTAGCTCAAGTGTCCAGGAGGAAGTTTACTTATATTCATTTTTCTCAAAAATGTTGATTTTTTTTTTTTCAAGTGATTTTGAAAGTTGCAAGTCAGTAGGCAAAAACACGCATGAATCGGAAGTCAAAATTACTTTCAAACCCATATCCAGTACGTCTCTTCCAATTATGATATCAAAAGGAATCGTATCATTAGGTGCGACATGAAAACAAATGTTAAGTACTAGATCGTTGACAAATACTTCAGAAATGATTTGATAGTTACTCGCAACTTTAGAAACGCCAATTCCTTTAAGAACCACCGGAATTTCAAAGACAGGTCCAGAAAAATTCCTTCTCATGCTTTCACGCATGAGTGAGCATTCCGCTCCAGAATCAAAATTGAAAAGAAACCGCTCACCTTTGTGTGTTAGGTACCCAGGAGGGTTAGTAGAGCACAGGTTAACCCTTTTTTCCACAATTTTGGATTTCGATTTCTGCGCCGGATTTCGATTGGGACATTGCGCCTTGAGATGAGAGGTAGACCCACAGGAATAGAATTCACGAGCTGTAGGTACCTGTAGAAGTCACCCGGGTTCAAGGACATAGCAGATTTGTAAGATGAGGATTTTCCGAGCTTCTGATGGTCAAATTTGCGTGGCGGCTCAGATGGTTTGCGATCATAAAAGGAGGACGAGTTCGATTGAGCATTGCTACGAGATGAGGCGTTAGATACATACGATTTTTTAAATTCCTTAAAACCATGATGAGAAGTATCGGTCGGAGGGCGTCTGCCAAATGAAGTAGCTTTGAGCTCTTTGACAAAGGTTTCTCTAGAAGAGATGGCATTAGTGTAAGCAAGACGCTTAACTCTAGGATCGAATTTCGAGAGACATCACATAACAATTCCAATGGAAATCTGTTCAAGTGCATTTCTGAGTCTGGCCATTAGAGTATTGAGCATTTTTGTAGCAAATGGCACGAGATTTTCGTTCATTTTATCTCATCCATCAATGAATGAGGTCATTTTATGAAATTTAGGTTTGCTTTGGGGCAGCTTCGATACCAATTTATCCAAAAACACTTGAAGTTGTTGCTCTTGGTTCAACAAAATGCCTTCAATCAAACGAGTTGAGTCTGAAGATCGGTCTTGTGGCGAAAAACTCATGTGGGAGGGTGCGAGAGCTTCAGAGCGTGTTTGGAATGAAAGGGATGAGATATCTGAGCATCGAGACAGAGGTCTACTATAAGAATCACAATTATAGTGATCTGCAGGTTGTTTACGACGCATTTTCGTATCATTCAAGTACTGAAAATCAGGGTACGACTCACCGGTGGAATGTTCAACTTGAGGCTGTGCTACGCCTTGCACACAGGAATAAGAGGTCCCTCGTCGCTCTGGTAGTCTGCTAGGAGCGTCAGGGTCATCAGTTTCATTATTTCCCTGATTTTGACGATCATCCCGTCGAGTTTCACCTGCTTTTCTCCTCCTGAAACAATCGCTCTCTCCATATCCCACTTCTGATATCGAATTGAGCATCCTAATCAAAGCCAAGAAAGCAAAAATGAATATAAGTAAACTTCCTCCTGGACACTTGAGCTACACTTCGATTGGAATATGCGTCTCCCTCCATAATGGCGATCAAACACACTACCAACTTGTTCCACTGGGAGCGCTGTGTGTCATTTTATCGGAGTGCATTATGGGAAATACCTTATCCAACCAAAGAGGCTCTATCCAGCTGCTGCCATCGTTTTCAGTTTAAAGTACACACTTCAATCTACAGGCAACGACATATAAATGTTGTGATTCCTATTGGTTGGGTAGGCTTGGATGAGGTGCAGGATGAGTGAGTGATAGAGTGAGAGATTGGATGAGAAGAGTCGGACGAGGAAGGATGTGCTCTGTAGGAGTCTTTTATTAACGCACCGTGGTTTTCACCACAGCAGGCGCCTAGAAGAGGGCGGTTTTCACCACAGCAGATAGAAGAGGAGGGAGGGAGGGAGGGAGGGAGAGGGAGGAGTGGAGGGAGGGAGGGAGGGAGAGGGAGGAGTGGAGGGAGGGAGGGATGGAGCGAGGGAGAGAGAGGGGTGTGAGAGAGGAGGCGAGGGTCGAGTGAGAGAGAGAGAAGTCGTGGGTAAGAGCGAGATGGGTTCAATGACGATCTGGACTAAAAGGTCTGCTTATATAGGCCCGTTTCCACCCGTCCCTAGTCCACAATCGGCCGTTATGACCGTTTGAGGGCGATGGCGGTTGATGGAAGGGGCCCTTCTCCCATGGCGTTACCCAGCTCATCATTCCCTTCATTTATTTGGTTAAATCTTTCTATATTAAACAAGAGTGGTTCATGTAGAGGGTTGAGGAGAACCGTGACAATAAATAAACGCGGTTTGGACAAGCCTGGAAGGGTCAGTGTTGAATCGGGTTATGGATTGTAAATATGTACGCTTCCCGGTGCGGGCTCGTGTCAGGTCGCAGTAAACTCCAGCAGGGTATGTACGAACGAAGCCTCCCCTCACTGAACCCCGGTAAGTGAGGGTGAAGGCAGACGTGGAAGTTTCAGTTGAGAAACCTACGTATTCGCTCAGCAAAAAATGTTTATAACACCCTATCAGAATTTCTTCTTTTATGTTTCAAGGTGCGTAGATTCCAAAACGCTGCAAAGTCCTTGTCACATGGGTTTATTATTCTATTTGAATTACCTACAGAAATGTTGGCTATTCACTTATTGTTTCTCAAAAACACAAATTAGGATCCGTTTTTTGTTTATCTTTGATCATTGATAAAGCCATTTAATTGTCTTGATTCATCTGTTGATACTAATTCTAGTGTTATTATACAAATTTATGGTGATTTCAGACAATTACCCAGGTTTTGGCCCATAAAAATGAATACTGGGAGCTGAACCTTCGTTGCAACCTCAATTCTTCACTCTTTGGTCAAAATCAACTTCATATTCAGTCTTATCGCCCTAAAAAACATGGAAAACGATACCTCACAACCTCTTGTTCACTAAAACCTCAAAAACCCCTATTTTTACACTCACTTTCCCCCATAACATCCCTGGGTGTATTCCGATCGGGCTGCCGCGCTTCGGAGCACAACTAGGACCCAAATTTGTTCCCAAATGGGGATCCAAACTGTGCGCGGAAGAACAACGATTTTAGACCAAAATTTAACGTAAATTTAAGGCTGAAACTCCGTTCGAACCTCTGTTTTCGATTCTTTGGTCGAAATCGACGTCATATTCGGTCTCCTCGTCCTAAAAAACATGCAAAACGATACCTCACAAGCTCATGTTACAAAAACACCAAAAAAAAACTATTTTTACACTAATTTTCCCCCCATAACACCCTTGGGCATATTCCGATCGGGCTGCTAAGTTTTGGGGCACGACTAGGGCCAAATGGAGCTAGTGTGCCAAAGAGCGAATTTTTTAGACAGCAAATTAAGTACATATGGATGCTACGGCAGACGGCGTACGGCATACGGACATTGCATTTTGCGATAATAAAGCTTTGGAATAGATCATGAAAACAAATTTTAACCCCCCATCAAGATTTATGGTTTACGTGTCAAGGGACGTAGAATACGAATATAGAATTTAAAAAAGTCCCTCCGTCCGCCGTACACCATCCGCCGCGCGCCGACTGCGGCTTTTTCTTTCTTTCCCATGAACCAAAATTCACAAGATTTGGTGTATGGGTTCCATTTGGGCCCTAGTTGGTCCTCGAAGCTCGCCTTACTGTCACTCAATTCTAAGAGGTGGAAAGTGGAGGTTGAAATGTCCAGAGTATCCCTATCTCAGAAAATAGTGTTTTGAGGCGTGGGTTTTCCCGTATTTTTAAATAATTCGATTTTTTCTGAAATTTGAGACCATCCGGAGCATTCTACGATGCTGCCATAAAATTTGCGATACATTTTGCTGTAAACAGTAGGGTGAATGCAGGTTGAGAGCGCACATCACTGGGCTCTCGGCTGAATGGCATCTATAGCACAGTGGTCTACCTCATGGACTGATACGCTAAAGTACCTGAGATCGAAACCCGCGCCCGAACCTTTTTTCACTCCGCATCAACAGTTTCCCTTCAGAACTTCATTATTTGTGTTTCTGTTTGCCGTTTTAGCTACTGCTTGTCATAGACAGAATTATTTTAGCAACACTGACTTAGCAACACGTGATTTAGGTAGGTAGGTTCCTAGTAACGTGTACGGGGTTTCGTAGAGCTATGGAGGGCCTGCAATCTACATAATATGTATAGAATAGTACTTATATAAATTACATAGAAGGGTTATCTTTACAGAGAGCTGTGGTCTGTAACAGAAGGGTGTTCTGTATAAAATAATAAACCGTTGTGTAGGGATTTGCAGCGTTTTTGGAATCCGTGCAACTTGAAACGTAACAGAAAAAGATTTTGAGGGGGTGTTATAAAACATTTTTGCTAAGCGAATACATAGGTGTATTATTCGCAGAATAATATACCGAAATGCAATGTCCGAAGTAAGAAATAATAAACCAAAATGTAAGAAAATATTAGAAAGCTCCAGAAACTATATGGCTGTTCACAAGCCATGTTTTCAACGAGTCCAAAAGAAGAAACTTTGTTAGGAAGTAGCCATACAATCCACCGGAATTATTGTTTTCTGAATCCGGAGCAATCTGTTGCAGGGTGACCGAGCCAACAGTCAGATCCCAGTTCATGGCGTACTACAGTTTCACAACAACGGGTCAAAGTCTCGGACCCGGCTTTCGGCCTAACAGTGGCAAACGACTAGATGGAACAGGTACCATAATGAGTCGCCTAGAACCAAAGCGCATAATCATCCACTCATACCTAAAACCCAGAAACTGCGAAAAACTGTGAGACAGTGTTTCAGTATACATAGGTTTAGAAAAAAAAATTCCACAGGGTCCGTAATGGGCCAATGTTGCCAAGTGAAGTGAAAAAGTAAAGCATTATCAACCACCATATAATAGAAAAAACGAAAAAAGCAGGTTGGGTAGGTGACACTTTGATTCTCAAATATATCTGTTTCATTTTCACTCCATACCAAGTGGATCTTTGATGCAGAATGTTGCGGGATAGTATATCTACACAGTTGAACAAGATTTTTTTAACTCATTTATTGAATAGGTAGATATGTGATTTTTGAAAACATTTTTAACATCATTGAAGATTTTTTGATAATTACTCATTCAAGAAAATATTAAACACAATAAAACCAGAAAATATAGTTTTAAAATCGCACAGAATGAAATTATTTTAAATCTTCCATCAGAAATTCCCAACAGTAGTAGGTACTGCTTGATTGTGGGTGCATTAGAGGGTGCATTTACGGTAGGGTGGTAGACAGGACGGCATTTTGAGACGTTCTTCTTCGATGTTTCTAGTTTCGGAATCAGTTTCCTGATTTTTCCTCTCGGTGCAGAATTTCCTGGCGTTTCCATCTGTAATGATCTTCACTCTCGCGCACTTCTTTATCTAACTTGAATGCTTGAAAAACTATATCACTCCACAGAGACAGCGCTGCCGAATTCACAAACAGGATGGAACTTCGTACAAAGCAGTGTTGTCCCCAACGTCCATGTTGCTATTTCAGTAGTTTCAAAACTAGTCACCTTAATTTTAAAATACTAAAAAGCGCATTTCATTCAAATTAATGGATATAATATCAAAATACCTCGAAAATACTAACAGAGCTGGCAAGTAAGGGTTCCAACCTGAACGGTCCCTCCTGATTGGTATCCGGCCCCCTTGGAGCCAAGGCGCTACCCGTCCAGTGGACAGGACACATTGATTCCAACCCTCGTTTTTTGCCGACTTCAAGGCCGTTTTTCTGAAGGAAGGAATACCTTTTGGTTCCAAACGACTACACCATTTAATTCGCCGTGGGGTTTCATATAAGAAACCACCATCATCTCATTTTTTTTTAGAAAAGTGTATAAGCTGCATTTTGATTCTGGCCGACTCATGTATAATAATTTGTATTTAGAATTATGAAACATTTTACTTCATCAATTTCAATTTACTTTAGAATTGTGAATTATGATTTATTTCGATTTATAAGGTGGTTAATATTATTGTAATCCCGAGTTCTCCATCGTAAACCGGTATTCAAATGAACTTGTGTTACAAGTAGTGTTGGATAGTTTAATACTGAACAGTCACTGATCAGTAACCCCCCCCCCCCCCCTTCTTTTTTCTAACCTGATTTATTCCACTTTGGGCCCTTTTACACAAAAAATATAATAGCTATATCTTTAGTCCTGGTTGGCTCCACATGATTCTATCAGAGGTGAAGAGCTAATCGCTCGTCGGGTAAGCACATGCAAGCTGTTCTAAGCTTGTATTGGTGCCCACCCGAGACGAGAACCGGAGAGTGTCCGTTCTATCCCCGTTTGGGGATAGAAAGATCGGACGCTCTAGCCAGCTCGGACACCCCGATCCCCTCAATGAATGATAATATGATGATTGGGCATTCCAATTTTCAATAACTCCTTATCGAATCCAGCGAATCTTTAATATATATCCGTTGTTGACATTCTTCAGAATACCCCGAAAACCTAACAATTTCTAAGTCATTAAATAATTGTTCGTTCATTTTCGTGTTTTCCACAGTTTGCGACTGGATGTATCACGAGAGTAACTGCAAAGGAACTACCTGCTATCTTGCCAGTCCCGTCCTTCCCTGGAATGTACCCTCCCAACATCAAGTGTCACTATCGCATCACGCTTTCTCAACACTCCACCGTGCGCATCAACTTCAAGTCTATCAACATGCCTCATAAGTAAATCAAATACCTAGTCCAAAAGCCAGCCCACAGACTGCGGGGAAGGTTCAACTATTTAAATGTGAAAAACGTCAGGGGAATTGGTGCTCATAGCAGGTTCGTCGGTTCATAAAGGATCAACGTTTTTGAGTGACAGACGGTTTTTATTAAGTGCTGGAACTGGTCGGACACTCATCCCTATTGAAACTTAGAAATGCATCGAAATCTGCCGATAGATACCTAGTTTAAATCCGGGACCATGCGCGTTACGAGGTATAAATGTTTGTGTGATTATGAAAGACGACTAGATGACTCTAGTGAGGAATGCACGTGGGTCGGAATTTGCTGCTTTTGACCTTAGAATCAGATTCAGTACCCTCGAAAACCCTAATTTGCACCCCAATTTTCAGCTCCAAAATCCGAGTAGTTTGGCGGGAATAAGCTAAAGAAAGTGTGTGACGTCATGTGGTATGTATCTCCCTCTCAGTCGGTTCCCACGTGCAGGAGTGAGATGGCAATACGTACCTACCAGATGACGTCGCACTCTTTTCCTTCTTCTATTTTATCCAGTTACGTTAATTTCCTACCTATCATATAGTACATTTCTGGAAAACTCTCAGACTTTCAAGTTGAAAGAATAAAAACGAATACACATCCATTCCTCATTGGACCTAGATTCAATCGTAGGGCCTAACAACCCTAATGAACCATGGCAATTTCATTCAAGTCGATTGAACATCGATAGTGCGAGTTTCAAAGGTCACTTACCAACCTACCTACGTTCGCATAATCATCGAGAGTTATGGGACCACGTATGCCAGCCAACCAACATAACCCATTGATCGGTTATCGGATGAATAACCGATCGGAGGAATAAGAATGAGGAGTACCCATGACATCTGTTTATATTACTTTCCCATTTTTAAATGAAACTAGGTTCTATTCTAAGAATTTTGAGACCAACCGCACTCTCCTACGATGAATAGTTCTTTTTCTATAAGCTTTCAAATTTTCGGCATCAAGTGACGTCACTGCACCCCCCCCCCCCCCCCCGGCCAAATGTGACGTCACTCGATGCCGAACTTTGAAAGCTCATAGAAAAAGAACTATTCATCGTAGGAGAGTGCGGTTGGTCTCTCTCTTTCCATTAATGGAAACTTCTCACTGGAGTCAAGAACTTGCGGACACACAGATTTCGAAAATTTCTGCTCTCAAGTAAAATGG